>OY015313.1:101694204-102294204 GCA_955612985.1 Cheilosia scutellata
TAGTCGTAAATAATAGGGGAAGTTCCTTTCAAGATTTCAACTGACCCACGAAAAAAAAATTCGGTATGCTCCGTGCCGTTGTAAAATGAAGAAAAACATCGCACAAATACAATGAAAAAACGTGTCAATCGTGACATAAATGACGTAATTATGAATCTGTGACATGCTGTCAAAAAAGTCTATGGTTCAGTCCCATCATCATTTCGAGTGGCGCTTACGACGATTTGAAACACGCCCAATTTGAATAATTAGAATTACGAGTGTCGTTTTATCGTCGTTCAACGCCTTGTGGATCCCATTAGTGTACGCCGAACGTTATGAGAGAAATGTCACTAGGTCTGTTCTGGAAAAAACTATCAAAATGGCAGTGGTGGGGATGAAGTCTCTCTCAAAGAGAAAACTTACGAAAACGTTATGGAACGCTTTTGTAGTAAAGTATGAGAAATGACAGATGCATTTTGGTTTTCCATAAATTGCATGTGAGTTTGAATCCAAGACTGAACTACATGCATTCGAGAAGAGAAAAAAAGCGACATTATTTCCCCCCTTCTGATACCATTTTCATACCAATTTGTTTTCTCATATCGCAGGAAATAAAAAGACAAATGCAGATAATCGTTACACGCGTTTCAAATAAAATTTCAAATTAACTGTCGATTTTCAGGCGACTGACAGTTGTTTCAAAGAAATTTGTTGAGTAAAAACTAGTAAGATTCCCAATGGCATGAGGAATAAGTATAAGGTGGTCTCATGATGGAATAAGTATAAGGTGGTCTCGTCGGCTGCCGACTCGTTCGTTTTTTGGTCCCTTAACGCTTCGTTAACGTACACTTACTACGCTGAATAAAGAGAAAAACGTGTCGTTAAGGGACTACTTTTTGCCGACGAGACCACCTTATACTTATTCCATCATGGGTGGTCTCGTCGGCTGCCGACTCGTTCGTTTTTTGGTCCGTTAACGTACACTTACTACGCTGAATCTTACGCTGAATCTCTCTTTCAAAGAGAAAAACGTATAGTGAACGGACTACTTTTTGCCGACGAGACCACCTTATACTTATTCCATCATGCCCAATGGAGAGGTAATATCTTGCCCTCTCAAAGCCGCTCTCTTTTACGATTTTTTTAAGTTAAGGAACGACATTGAATAAAAATGCGTAAAAATTCGTAAGATTTGTAAAGGAACAGACCTAACTGTCATTCTGTAATGCGTTGAACGCCAAGACGACAAGAAAAATTACGATTTCTTTCGTTAAAAAATTAGTGAATGTCAAGTAATGACAAACGACTGAAAATGTAACTTTTCTTGAATTGTTAATTTATTCAAATAAATAAATTAAATTAGATTCTTTTCAAGGGTTAAATTTAACAAACCAGAACCAATTTAATGGAATTGATAGAAAAAAACATTTCATTGGCAAAGACATTTTAAAATGAGAGTCTTAAATGACGCCATAATCGTATGGGACTACATAATGTAGCATTAAACCAGCCTAGATCAACTTCAAGAGATGGCAAAGATTGACAGAAAGTTTTTGTTAGCAACACTTTAACTAATTTTTTGAATGTTGGCTGTGGAAGTCCTTAATTCAAATGTTTTCCTGCACTCTTCTGGTAGCTACTCTCTGTGTTTTGACAGACAACTTTTCTATCAAGGTTGTGTATGATAATAGGGACAATACTGAATTTTGAATTACATGAAACCAAGAGCTAACTCAACTGTAGTTGTAGTTGTCTTACACAATAGAGGCATATTATATTCCCGGAACTGACGCGAACCATGTAATTTCCACGAGTTTATCTTTTATTTCGTCCAATGAAGATTTCCTTATTACACATTCTAAAAAACATTTTGAATCCGAAAATAATTTATTCAAATGAGTTTTTCAAATGAATGTTTGTCCTTTTACTGACTTTATATCTGGTAGATCAAATGAATTGGATTTTGTCGTTATCTGTTCCTGGATGCGGAGAAGATCAGTTTGTCTTCAGACCTCGTCTTCATCACTACTCCAAAACATTGATACACTATTCATTTTTAAGATATAAACTGAAAATTTCTTTCAAAAACAAAAAAGTGATGCAACCATTTATCTGTTAGCGTTAGGGAATACCAAATGTGACTGTTGATAACTTTACTTTGTGACTTTATCACAAATTATTGCATAAATTCAGGCTGACTAAAAACAAGTGACTCGATAATTTTGTTGATTGGTATTTCTCTACTTTCGCTTTGCTAGATGTTCAATAAAACAAAGCTGATGTTTGCTTTACCAGACAGTGAACATTTCATGGCGTTTAGCAGTCTGCATGTTTATTTTTCCAGGTCCACCCCGGACTGTAGCGCCATCTAGTAAGCAAGTATGTTTATTTTTTTAACAGAGTGTTAATTTTTTTGTAGGTAAACTTTTAACTTACATAGGTACACGTTTGATTTTTCCAACTAAAATCAATAGTAGTCCATACTTACAAACTAGTCGTTGATTCTGTATATGCCTACACATTCTAATAATTGTGTTCATACATATGAAAATCTACATTTATGCACATACAGCACCAAAGGACACTAGACCTCGCACTAGACAGTATCTAATTCGATTTGAATGGATGCGAGTGTCTTTCGTATCGCAGACCATGTACTTTCGAATAGAAGAGTTTGTTCAGAGTGTATTGCCAATTAAATGTAATTAAATTACATAATACGTTGCCTTTATTTTTTAGACCCAAAAAGGGAAACAATACATACCAAATTATTCGAATATGACCATATATGAATATAACCAGACTTGCTATATACTTTCTCGAGTAGACCGTTGGGAGACGCGCGTCGTATACTATTCCTTACTCTCCGACAATCAATTAAATATCAGTTCATGTGTTTCAATCGCCACTCGTGTAGCAATTGTTATTGCAATTTTCTGTAAATACTGTAAGCCGCAAAAAAGTTTGAATGGGTAAGAATTGTGTGAATCATCTTTCTTAACCGCATTGGTTAACCTTGAAATTGTTTAGACACTCATCGTCAATTGCTAGGGCGAAACTAAGTGCTTTTAAATGGAGCTGATTGTCTTCGAAGTTCAATTTATGAGTAGGTGTGGTATATGTATCTTAAAATGGCCAATTTTCCGGTTGACTGATGCGTTATAAGTCTGTATGTGACATCGTGCAAGGTTGTTAATTTAGCTGTTGTGTCATATTTTGAATGATGAAGCCTTATTACTGTCAAACATATTCCATACCCGTTTTGTTTTCTTCGTTTCAGATCGACCTATATGTTGATACAGCCAGACCAATAGTCGAAAAGGTACTCGAGGGCTACAATGGAACGATTCTGGCATACGGACAAACTGGAACAGGCAAGACGTACACAATGTCTGGTAATCCTGACTCGCCCCAGACAAAGGGCATAATTCCTAATGCATTTGCGCACATTTTCGGTCATATAGCCAAGGCTAAGGATAACCAAAAGTAAGTACATAAATCGTAATACTTCCATTCCCACGTGACCTAAAAATTTTCTTCAAAGGTTTTTGGTTCGCGTCAGTTATATGGAGATCTATAACGAGGAGGTGCGCGACTTACTGGGAAAGGATGTTAACAAAAGTCTCGAGGTAAAAGAACGCGCAGATATTGGTGTCTTTGTGAAAGATCTCAGCGGGTATGTCGTGCATAATGCCGATGATCTGGAAAACATTATGAAATTAGGGAATAAAAACCGAGTTGTCGGTGCGACGAAAATGAATCTCGAATCATCGCGTTCACATGCCATTTTCTCCATCACTGTTGAGTCAAGTGAATTGGCCGATGGAATCCAACACGTGAAAATGGGTAAACTTCAACTGGTCGACTTAGCTGGTTCGGAGAGGCAAAGTAAAACCCAGGCAACCGGTATACGACTAAAAGAAGCTACCAAGATCAATCTATCGCTATCGGTACTGGGAAATGTCATCAGTGCTTTGGTCGATGGCAAAAGTACGCACATTCCATATAGAAATTCGAAATTGACACGACTGCTACAGGACTCATTGGGTGGAAATTCAAAGACGGTTATGGTAAAATTAATTTTTTTTTGCAAATTCTTCGAAATTCTAATTGGTAATTTTATAGTGTGCCACAATAAGTCCGGCTCATAGTAACTATGTGGAAACTATTTCCACTTTGAGGTACGCCAGTCGAGCAAAGAGCATTCAAAATAAGATGCACATTAACGAAGAGCCTAAAGACGCGCTGCTGCGACATTTCCAGGAGGAAATTGCTCGTTTACGCAAACAACTAGAAGAAGGCTGTTTCGAACAAGAGTCTGAAGAAGAGGAAGAGGAAGAGGACGAAGACGAAGAAGAGGAAGAAATAGAAATCGAGGCAGAAACCGAAGTAACAAATGGATTGCCGAAGAAGACAAAGAAGAAGAAGAAGGCCGAAAAGACCGACGAAGAGAAGGAAGCCCTCGAAAAGAAAGCCAATGAACGTGAGCGGGAATTAGATCGCGCAAAGTAAATCCCTTTAATATCAATTCTAGATCACAATTACAATTAATTTTATTTTTAGATCTGAACAGGAACAGTTGAAAACAAAACTCATGTCATTGGAAACTAAGATCCTGGTCGGTGGCGAGAATCTCCTTGAAAAGGCACAAACTCAGGAGAAACTCTTAGAGAACTCTCTCGCCGAGTTGGAAGTGCGAGAAAAAACCGAAGAAGAGCTGCGAAAATCACTCCAAAAGAAGGAGGTATGTTTAATTAAAAAAGTTTGCCTTTGAACTATCTAAAACAATATTTTTGTGCAGACCGAACGCATAGACATAGAAGAACGCTACTCAAGTTTGCAAGACGCCAGCACTGGCATAACTAAGAAGATACACCGTGTTATGCAAATGTTGATGAGTGTCAAAGCTGAATTGGCTGATCAACAGCAGGAACACCAGCGTGAAAAGGAAGGAATCTACGAAAATATTCGTAGTTTGTCCAGAGAATTGGCCCTGTGTGAGCTTGTTTTAAATTCATACATACCGCAAGAGTATCAGGTTAGAATTAGATATTCCCTATTTTAGAGTTTCCTAAAATAACTTTATCACATTTTAGATGATGGTCGGCCAATACACGCACTGGAATGAGGATATCGGTGAATGGCAACTGAAATGCGTTGCCTACACGGGCAATAATATGCGCAAACACATTGCTGATAATGAACAGAATGCTAAGGAGGTGAGTCGTAGTATTAGGGCTGTAGGACAGAATGTAACTAAATATAATTTTATTATCAGTTGGACTTTATTGATTTGTCACACGTATATTTGAGCTATAACACGGAGACTGTTACTAATCCATTGCGCGCCAAATCAGCAAGGCCAAGGACGTCCGGCGTACCACGACCTACTACAGCAAGGCGGTACTAGTGGGAAAATGTTGCTAGGATATGCTGGGGTTGATTATTTTTGTTTACTTTATATAAGTTGTGATTAGTTAAAATAATATGTGCAATTTTTCGCTTTTCCAATCGCAGTTCGAACAAACGGGTTACCTTTATTTTAAGAAATTTACTTTCTACGAGAAGTTGTCGAGCAGCACCGTAAATAGCAAACATTTCAGTATGCTTAAAATAACAGTCAGTTGTATACAGATTGTAGAGCTGATCTCTAGCTATACTTACTTCCGTTTAAGAAACAAACTTTGACGGCCGGCTTTTTGCACTATCGTCGTCTGATTCATTTTTGGACGATTAATTGAATAAAGTAATGCCCTAGTTGGCTCTATCTGTCTCATCTACTAAAGCATATCCCAATCAAGCCTAAAAATGTAACAATTCTCAAATTCTCAAAATAATTCAGGTACAATAGAGTTGCGGCTTATGAACGAATGTCCACCAAGAGCTCGCTTACTCTGTGGATGACTTTTCGACAAAGTTTGTGCTTTATACCAGTTCCAAGTCGACGATTATTATTGCTCTTCAGACTTTTGACGAATTTAAGTTAAATAAAATAATTTTCGACAAATAACTGAGCTCAGTGTCTCAGGTTTTAGACCTACAAAACAGAAAGGCCTCTATTTTGATTGCCGATTACCGATCGATAAACAGTTTATATCGAGTGTCGGTCGTCGATTTTTGATTTTATCTTAAAATTGTTTTTTACAAACAAATCTCGTTAGTCAACGTGTCGCTGCGCCGTCGCGTCGGGGCATCGGACTTGCTCATATTTAAAATCCATTTCAGTAGGCTTGTACATATACTTATTGTATTTATATTTAATATTTCAGCAATGCCTTTCTGGCTTTGATGCATTTTTCAAATAGTTTAAGTTACATTAATCACTAATATTGAATAAAATAAAACTTGTTTACACCAGATGGCCATTTGTTTTAATTACAAGCTACCCCTATGTACCTTTTTTCGTCCTTGGACAGACAGTGTTTGTTCGAACTATCTATGCTTATACTATTTTACATAGTAAATTTCTCTATTTAAATATTTATTCATCTAAAAATAAATTATGTAATATTTTTTTTTCGTTTGAAAACAGTCTTTCGTTTGAAAAATGTGACACCTGAATAATAATAATAATTCAAATGTCTCTGTCCCTTAATATTAGGCTCACTGGGGTTTTCGGCACAAGCAGGAATTCAAACTCGGTCTCCAAGGGCTTCGGGAAAGTTATATCAAAAGCCAGAACCATCTGCAAAATTAAAAAAAAAATGTAAGCAACATTTTGTAATGTAGGTACAACATTAGGACCATACCTTGGCTAATAGCAATACCACTTCCATTTCGACGAAGCGTTTGCCCGGGCAAGTACGTTTTCCAATTCCAAATGGAACTACTATCGATGAACTTTCAATGTTTACATTGAATGTGTCCTTTTCGATCCATCGCTCTGGTATGAAACTTTTGGCGTTTTTAAAGTTGCTACTCTTATGACAGGCAATCATATTTTGACAGAGAACCACAGTCTGTTGAATAGATTTAGGTAGTCAGTTTGCATTGTTATTAAGCGAAATTTATTCAAATGTAGACTTACTCCTGTTTTCAGATCATAGCCCGACAATTTGGTGTCTTCTTCAAGTATCCGGGCCAAGCAAAAAGCTGTGGGTTGTATGCGATAGGTCTCTTGCAGACAAGCCTTTGTATATATTGCATTTGTAATGGCATCTTGTAAGATCGCTGAGTTTTTATGCTGCTGGAATTCAGAAAATATTTTCTCTGTCGCACCCTTGTGACTAGTTACGAAATGAAGAACAAAGATGAGAGTATTGGCCAACTGAAAGTGGAGAATATCAGCATCAGCACTGCCAACAGAGTGTCAAAAGTATAAAAGTACCGTCTCTATTCCAGCGGCAACAAAATCAATTATGGCAGATTTCTTGTCACGAATATCAATATCCTTGAGCTGTAGGATACTTAAAAATATGCTTTTCACATCATCGGTATCGCAACCGTCGCCTTCCTCATATTGAAGAGCCTGCTCCACCATCTCTGAAATCATGCTAATAGAAAACTATGTCATGTGAATCATAAAATTACAATTTCCCTTACTCGTAGACAATGTCTTCACTTTCAGAGAACCGTGTGTAGGTTCTCGTCGGAAAGTACTTCCACAGTCCGAAGCCATAGTAAGAATCCCTTTGTGACACAAACAATTGCTTCACAGCATTTGCGAGTAACTTTATTTTGCCCGGTTGATCTGAATCTGTTGACAAAAATCCCATTCGACGACCCAGCATTAGTGTGCACACTGCTTCTAGTCCCATCAAATTAGCAATATCCTCGAAATGTTCCACTTCAAGGGTGGCCGAGTTCCTCCTGTGACGCAACAGCTCGACAAAGTCATCGCATACAGAATTCAAAGTGGGCAAAAAGCTCTGCAGGATTTTTGGAGAGGTTATGTGTGATGTAAGCGAGGATCGCAATTTCTGCCAAGTGGGTCCTTGCCTAAAAGAAGCCGATTATTTATTCCGCATGCCGAATAAGCCATATATATCTCACTCATTTGTTATTCCGACACTAGCGTAACGATCCGGTCTTGACTTTCTATAGTAGACCACTATTTCCGTTGGCGGCCGAAATGGATACTTGCTGGGATACTTTAGAACTTTCTCAATGTCATTCTTGTCGAATAGGTGCACAATTGGCACTCCTCCAGGTGTTACTTCCAACACTATAGGACCATATTGCTCGTTCATTTCTAGACGAGAACCAGCAGACACGTTAGCTAGTTCTAAAGATTGGCTTTAATTGATCTCACCTCTATAAGCTTCATGTAACAGGGATATCTTGTACTGTCCCACTAAAAACGTCCACTTTGTTCCGAAAAATGGAACCGGATATGGTCCTGGAATGTCCCAAATCGTTTGAGTCGTCTTTGACGGCTTATTGCATCGTCTGCCAAGTGAAAATTGTTTCGACAAACTTGATTGCAATTTCTGGAAGTTGTAGTTCAGGTACACTGCCAGCGCGATTATCATCGAAATTAGTAGAATAAAGGCCATTTTTGTCTGTTAGTCAAGTTTGTAACATTACAAGTTACTTAATGAAAGATATCTGAATCCAATATGGCAAACTAACTTATCAGCAGCTACCTTTTCAATGTAAAAAATGTTTTGCGATACTTCTTCGCACTTGTCCACTCGACTTCTATACTGGTCACAGAGTTGTATAGTGGCCAAAGCGCTCCTGAATGTATCTATGGAAAAAATATGCAAATGTATAGGTTAAATAAAAATATAAACAAAAATATTAAATACGCGCATATGATATCGTTCAACCGGTATTTTGATAATTTTCGCTATGGAACCGAACAAAGTTACAAGCATTATATACCTACGATCATTTATTTGCATGAGTGTTATGGCAGTTTATTTGAATATTCTATTTCAGGCTCCAGTTAGATAGACAGGATTTGTTTGTTTGTATAATAAGTCTTGTTCCAATTAATAAATACAAACGTCTTGTTGTAATCTGACGCGACTGGAAGTCGACACCAGTGATGCAATTAAAAACGTACAGACAAACGTTTCTCTATCGGCCACATTGATTAGTTAAGTGTAATTTAAGTCCAACTCGAACTTGAAACATTTTGGGGCGTGTGCAAAGAATTTTATGAATTACTCGTTAATAAATTAACACTGGTTAATAAATTACGACTTTTATTTGCCATGATATTGAAATGAATGTGAGCGTGGAAAATATTTCTGGTCAATCCGAGGATGAATGCAATGCATATAATATTGACAATTATAGTCGGCGCAATAAAACTGTTTTTGTTTTTAAAATCTTGGCATTAAATGTGTAAAAATATTGGGCAGTGGCCGGTGGGATTTCAATCTATGGACATGTTTTTAACACCAAATTAGGCCAAAAGGCGTCGTTCTTTTAAAATCGATAATCATCTAAAATTGTACTTGTCTTATTGTACCTACATACAACGTTTTATGGCGTTAGTAAGCTCTTTAAGCTGTTATCTTTAGTTTTGCCAGTATTCTTTAAAATATTTTTTGTGCTGTCATAACTGCTGGTCCATATAGAACCCTACGTCTAGTTTCTCACAACCATTCGATTATGTGTGGTTTTATTTTTGAGACCATTCTTTACCATTCACAAAAAATCAATCGGTATCTTCTATAGTTTCAAACTACTCAAAAAGAGTGGTCAACCTCCTTGGCACCCACGTGTACATTATTAAAAATGAAATAAAGTGAATTAATGGTTGATATCAGAATTGTGACGTCAAATATTGGGTGACATTGTCACATAGGGAGAGCGCGATTAGAAAAGATAATGAGCATAATGTATTGCTATGCCTCATAGGAGATTTCAATGACAAGGTCACTACTCACTACTACTTATAACATAGTGATAAGAAAAAAGGTCTGTTGATTTTGGAAAATGTGCTAAAATTATCTTTACACATTATTTATATGTAGGTGGAAAGAGGGAGGACTTGAACATATGGGAGACTTGAGCGCTTGAGCCACTCTCAATAGCTCACTTAAATTGCATTCAAATCCAATGAGTGTAAGTGTATGTGATGCAGACAGTCAGTGGCGCGCTACTTGCATACAAAAGGAATTCTAAATCGTCTGCTCACTTTGTTTGGTGGAGAAGAAAAGGTGTTTTTCAGTACGAAAACTTAAAAAATAATATATATGTGTATTTTCTCCATAAATTATGTGGAACGTGGTTAGTAAATGAATTTGATGCTACCTAATAATATTGATAATTGACTTTGTAAATATGTTTTAGCATAAAACCATGCTGGCATGTATTTTACAAACGTCAAAAATGTTATTTTGTTGAAAAATGTGAACGGAAGACTTGATACAGTTTCTGAAGAGAGAGTTGATTAGTGGCTTAATGCCTAGTGATATGGTAGTTTATTAAAAAATTAAGTTATGTAGGTATTTATTAATTATTGTTTTGTGTCTGAAGTCCATTTAGTTTTTTAGCTTTATTTTATGTTTCAAACCTGAATAACATTTTATTATTATTCTTTAATTGTTACATTTTAAAACATTAAACATAACTATGTATTTGTTTGGGGCGGGTTTCCATTATGAACTCTGAGCAACATTTTTCTTCTGCCTTAAAATGGCCTAAAAAACATAAATATGTACAATATTTTTTTCTTGTGGAAATGATTTTTTTTTTAATCAAATCATACGTTTATGTGACTTATTCTAGTTACATAGGTCAATAAGTCTATACCAAAAACTGTCAGATAGGCGCCTTTAAGAAAGTCTGCTGTATTTAAAGTAATTTTCTGTGAAAATTGAAAACTTTAAAAGTAAAAAAAAAGTAGAAAAAATTTTCCGCAGAAGAACTCTTTTACAGTAGGTACATATCTACATCTTAGAATAAGTCAATTTAAACAAAAAAAATTTGGTTAGTGTGGTAGTAATGGAAACCTGACCCATTTGTTTGCTGATAATATAATAAAAACTAATTCTATTCAGATTGAAAGTGGTTAAATTATTTATTTTATTGTTTTGCTTGTAGAATTTGAGTATGGTTCAAGTCTCCCCAAAGGGGTGTTCAAGTCTCTCGGTGGTTTAACAAAAAGTGGCTCAAGTTTCCCGCTCGTAAATAATTTATATAATATATAATTTTTTTAGACTGCCAAAATGCCATTTACGCTAAATTAAATACCCAATTAAATTGTTTGAATTTAACTCCTAAATATAGATACATAATTGTATAATGTATACCTACAAAGTTTTGTTTAGAGTCTCTGAGAAAAGAACAAAAAAAAAAATACATATTTAAGCATTCTGTATATGAGAAAAATCGTTTGTTGTTCTGATGTGTTTTATTTTATTTCTGCGAATAATTTTGAGAAGAAATAGCATTCCTGCTAAATTCAGCTAAAACTTTTTGCGAAAAAAAGATATTACCAATCTCAGACCATAATCATATTTCCGCCAACGAATTTGGCCTTCTGTTAATCTCCTAACCTATTTTCAAGGATTTTAAAACTAAAATTGGGAATGGTTTTTAATATTCCTTCATGGGGTTTTATAAACACTGAAAACTCTCGAACATCTAGTGAGAAGCAGAACATACACTCCCATGCACATGAATAGGGACAAGATTTTTTAATCATATCATGTTGTGTTTCTCTTTCTCATTCAAACGGTATTTATGAAGGTATTTCCAACAAATGCGGTTACACCCATTATTACCTAAGCTTAACAAGATAAAAAGAAATTAATTTGAACTGAATTTTGCAAAGTTTTGTTATAGATCCTTGTTTCCAGTTACTGTCCCTATTCAAGTACGGCAAGAGAAAAATTTTGGTGCTTAATTTTCTTTTCACTTTATACAAAATTAAAATCAAAACATTAAAAAATGTATGTTAATACAAATATTATGTTGTTTTATTGAAAAACCGCAAAAGAGAAACAAGAAATCTTGTCCCTATTCAAGTGCATGGGAGTGTATGCTCTAACCATTGTTTTATTTAAAGAAAATACCAGTTTTTCAAAACGAAATAATGAATCGAATCATCTTTAAACCGTATTTGCCCAAAAACGATAACCACTGTTCATTTCAGTGGGGTCTGAATGCATAATCACAAAGTACAATACATAACTAAAATAATAAACAATTCTAACCTACACATATATTTCTAAGGCGACTGTTAAACAATTCATTCGCAAGATATACAGATTCCTGATAAATCGTTTCTAACTTTTAGTAGATATAGATGAAAATTTCATATACCTACCTCAATTAAACAGCAAGCCTTGAGCGAAGAGAAGAGAGCAAAACAAGATAAACAGTTTTTTTTTGTAAGCTGAAACTGATTTCCAACCGTAGATAAATCAAAAACCTTCTATACAAACCATTATTGTAACGCCGATACAACACTCTTCAGCGATCAAAAAGAAGATCTAGGTACCTATATCATATTAAAAAAGAATTTTGCAAAAGGTTAGCTCTAAGAAACGTCAGATAGAATACAAATATTTTACATAACTGCTGTGTAACCGGTTGTTAATTTAAAAATGGTAGAATATTATATAAGTGGTGGAATTCTAATTAGAAACAATAAAAAACAAAAACATGGAGTTGTCATTGCGTATTTGTTTACACAATGATGCATATTATATATGGGCTGGTGAAGTCCCGTTGTTTTGCAAAAGCTTTGCGCATTTTTTCTACATTAAATAGATCCGTTAAAATTTCACACGAAGTATTTGGTGGACAGATGGTGTTAAGATCGATATAAGAAATTCTGTGGAAATTTATTTAGAAACATGGCATACAACTTTGAATACTTTGGGCATTACCAATAATCACTTTTAATCTTCAACTTAAACATTTTGACGGTCACAATGGATCATTGTATGTATATTGAAATTTTCGCCATTGCGACTTCGTAAAATTTAGCCTGGACACTAAAAATGATTATTAGTACCGCGGTTTGTGTTTATTACGGTAAAAATTTGACTCTGCCTATTTTTCCTGTTAATACATCCTAGTATTATCCTAGTTTAGTGAAATGAGAAAAAACAGGAGCTGCACACCGGAACTAAAAAAAATGTATCATCCGAAAATATTGTGCGATAGGTGCATCTAAGGATTCCATCGCAAGGAACTGCAATGCTCCAAAAAGATGGGCTATGGCACAATAAGAGTTTTCAATGATACAGGTAATCCTTTTCTTACCAGTACAAAAATTCTGTCAAACGTATCGGGACAACTAAGTCAGGAAATTACATCCAGAACCATCAGGAACCGACTATTAGAAGCAGGTTTGCGGGGGTGCATCGCTCGTAAAAAGCCACACGTTTCAAAAAAAAAAAATATATAAAATGTCGGTTGGAATTTGCGAAGAATGGAATGCACCCCTCTCTTTCTGGAAAAAAAATGCTTTGGAGCGATGAATGAAAATTTAATATGTTTGGATCTGACGGAAAAAATATGTAAGGCGGCCAAAAAATCAGGAACTCAACCCCAAGTACACCATACAAATTTTCAAGCATGGTGGTCGAAATGTGATGGTTTGGGGAGCGTTTTCCTGGCGCGGTGTTGGTCCTTATGTGTGTTTTGATGGACGAATGGACCAGCATAATGTATAAGGCTATACTAGCAAATGTTATGGAGGCATATGCTTTTGACCATTTGCCAGTGTCTTATATTTTCCAACAAGACTATGATCCTAAACACACTTCACGGCTTGTGAAGAGTTGGTTTCAGAAAGAAAAATTTGACGTTTTGGGATGGCCAGCCCAAAGTCCCGACCTCAATCCAATTGAGAATTTGTGGGCTGATGTGGAAAGAAGTTTGGGAACGAAATCATCGAAAAACATCAAAGAATTGTTCAGAAACATTGAACAAAGCTTGCAGAAATATTCCCGTTGAGCGATGTCAAAAGCTGGTAGCCAGTTTACCAAACCGGTGTGCTGCTGTCATTGCAAATAGAGGATATCCCACAAAATATTAATCAAATTTTATAATTTTTAAGAGTTGGACTCAAAAACTTAATTTTGTATATTTATTTTTGAATTTAAATTATATTTACATTTTTTGTTTCTAATTATAGTTCCACACAAAAACGTACCTTCTGTTCTTTTTTTTAATTTGGTTCTATTTCTTCTTTATTTTATTCCCATTTGTATTACTATGAATACGCTATTATTTATATTTAAGGTCGTATCGAAATTGTTGATAAATAAATCAGCGGTAATTAAATCAGCAGAAAAAATTTTTTTTTTTCTAATTAGTGTTCCACCACGTATTTTAACCACTCTAAATATAAGTGCACTTAATTGATTACGCAATATAGCTACCCTCGTTCAATGACACTATACAACTTATATGTAATTAATATTTTCTAAAAAGCTAAACAGCGCTAATGTTAATTGTTATTCATTCTTCACCACGCATTAAAAATGACAGTATGCCCTTATAAACTGCGAAAAGCAAACACAGCTAAGATGCGGACATGGCACAACCTTACAGAAGAAATCTAATTAGAATTAGTCATAGAAATATTTATTTTAAGCATTTTTGCCTATCGATAGTTCTTCTAACGTTCTTGCTCCAAGAATCGCGCAAAACCTGATTGGGCTCTCCATAAAACTATTCGCTTCTATGGCGGTAACTAAAGATTCTATATTAAGTGCAATGAACTTGCCGTCAGTCAAATGATACCATTTTATAGCCCCGCCGAGAGCTTAAAAAGGAAGAATAAACAAAACGATTGAGGAACAGTGCTAATTTTTATATTAAAAACAAGAATCGCCTATTATAGCAAGTGATAAACAAACAAACAGACATACATCATATTATAATTATATATCTTTTGCTGATTTAATACTCGTATATGAATTTTAAAATAGCCACCAAACAACTTAGGGTCAAAAGAACAGAAAGAACAACCGAAACCATTATTACGTAATGTAATCCGTATAGAGAGCGCCTGCTTTGAATCAAATTTCTGGTCCTTAAGTCATTAAGATGTAAACAAACACTGGACACATGTCAAACACTTAACGTTGCAGTTTTTGCTATTTTTTTTAGTTGGTTTGCACAATTTTTTTTATTTTTTTTTTTTGCACCGCCGCAACAAATTATTATCAACAAACAAAATGCAGCCGAACTGCGATCACTTTTCAAGTTGAATGTCAATAACGCCGCACCGCAACACACGAACACTATCTGCGCCGCGTACGAATGACAGCCAGAAACGACTTGGCTAAGAGTGAGCAAAAGAAACAATAATTATAAAAGTAATCGTACACTTTTCCGCCTCGTGATTGGTTTGCCGAACCAGCACAACCGCTTAATTATTGTATTAATGATCGCGCGGAACCACCAGGCGCCTTCCCTGACAGCATCAACAACAGCAGCAGCAGCAGCTCCAACCGAACCCGCTGATAAGAAGCGTTGTTAAAGTCGCCTGGTACTCAGCAATGACCATGCTTAGCTGCTGAACTTCTGAAACAAAACGCAAATTCACAACGATCGCGTCACAACAGATTACGCCAGCAATAAACAACAACAACACTACAAACTACTACAACACAACAAAACAACAACAATTTACTGACAAGATATACAACGTGTCTACATACACATATAATAATAATAATAAAAAAAAACACCGGTCGCGATAGAAGTGCCAGAGAAATTCTTGGTATCGACATAGGAAATGGAAACCGACGAACGAGCTATACGAGCACGACGAGGATTCTCCTATAGAGTGCGGAAGCATACAAGACTGAAGACCGATAACTATTGAGATATGAAAACGAGTGAGGATGGATGAAGATAAATCTGGTTGGTGTATCCGATCTAATGGTGAAGGTACTTCAATTCAATAGATACCCATGAGCCCACAAAGAACTTTGGGCTCAAAGCCGATTCCAAAAACAAGTCATATAGAGGATATTTTTTTTTTTCAAGGTGAATTCTATATCCGCATTTATTCTCATTTGTGATATTATTTCTTTATCTGATCTGTTGCGAATAATAATAATTTCGAAGCAGTTTTTATATTTTTTGCGCACGACCATCGCCCTTCGCGATCAATTTCATTTGATTGAATTACGTTGATTAATCCCAAGTTGTTGTTGTTTTTTTTTTTTTTTTGTTTCTTCGTATGTCCCTGCATTTCCATGCAATTCATACACATAAATGTTTACAAATTCACACTTCATATAGCACTGCGACGACCGGCCGACGCACGTCGGGGTTGATAATGACACCGCCGAAGATGATAATAATAGAAAGAAGATCGAGAGTGGTCCGTGGTCAGTCTCGACACCAACTGCCGGGAAGGCAACTGACTTGCGTGCCTAAATTGGTATTGTCATCGCATGCACTTGTGTGAAAATTACGATTACACATATTTTGCTTCCTTTTGTGATGCTGATGCTGATGCTGTTCTATTCTGGTATACATTAACGTTGTGATGTAATTCAAGGAACCATATTATCTTACACATGCTACTTTTCGTCATTGAATTGAAAGCCAGTGATCAGCAGATGATCACGAACACGATTACAAGGCATTCTTTTTTTATGTCCATGTGTCATGGCAAGACCTTGATGTAGCCTTCTTTATAATCTCAACAGCGTTCGGACATTGGGGTTATCATAGCGTAGCTGATAAAAACGCTAGGCACCATAATAGATACATCACGTTTTCTAGTGGGGGAAAAAAATCCTGGCGGCATTTGCCTACAAAATGTGTGTAAGCTGTGGTATACTTCCATAGGGCCCTTTTCTGTATTTCGTTCCGAAAGTCAAATTTTCCGAAACCGAATATTTGGTACTCTCTATTTTGAAAGCGGACTTAAATCTCCATAACGTCGAAAGCTTTGATATACGGAACGAAATAGAGAGTAGGGTTGTGCATCTGTCCGAACGAAAACTGCCCATCAGCAGCCTTGACTCGACCACAGCGCTGCAACCACACATTATCAAAGCCTTTGCCTGGTCACTTAACAGGACCTTGTAGGCCTAGTTTTTTCTATTTTCGAGACCTATAATTGTATGCCAATTCCGAACGGCTGAATTGGGAACTTCTTTCAGAGCATTTATACTCCCAGATGTTTGTCAGACGTTCGTGAGAGGTGCATAAATCCTTAAGCTGTGATTTAAAACCCCTCCTTCAGTTGTCCATTACACCACTAAGCCGCAACTTCTAAAATTGGAGCATACGCATTATTGTTCCGATTCTTGAAAAGGGGCAGAATACTAGGCTATACTTTCACTCCCTATCCATCTTGTCTTGAATCTTCCTGGCCTTTCATCTTCACCCGCCAAATTTTAACGATTTGCTCACCAAAGTGACTTCCTTATCGTGCGGGACTATATTTCAGCCAAGCTTAAAATGTGACTTGTTCGGGATTAAGTGACTCAGATAAGTCCTCGCCCTTCTATCCTCCCTATCTGATAGAATAATAAGAATGTATTGAATAGCATAAAACATCCAATGTCCTTCCTCCAATATTTTCCAAATATGTACAGTGAGCGTCAAAAGTGAGTAAAGACCGGTCCTCTTTTGAGTTTTCTTTAGGGTCTGGAAACAGGTCTACAAAACCAACAATCTGTAAAAAGTTTGATAAGGAAATAACAATAACAAAACGTATTTAATCTCGACAGGATAAAATAATTTATAGATGTTTAAAAAAGAATAGCTTCCCATCTCCAAAGAAAAATTAAAACATCATTGGTGTTTACTCACTTTTGAGGCTCGCATTGTATATAGGCAAACGTTTTCCTTTTTTTTACGGGTGTCTATTCGCCATGATTTTGACAGATTTTGTACTAACTGACGTTTACCGATGTTCGGAACTTGAGTACGTAACGAGATCATATTTTCAATAAAAACTGTTTATAAAGATAAAAGTTGGGTCCTACACGTAAGTACATCATAATGTCCGAAAATGATATACTGGAATTTAAAGCCCTTGCCGCGAGCGAAACGAGCCACATACCCAAACTTGACGCAATATAAACTTTGACATTTCTTTACGTAGTCTTGTTCCGAACGACACACGGTCGAATAGCAACGCTGAGAAAGCGTATGGAGTTTGGGTAGATAAATGCGAAGGGTATATTCACTTCGCAACGCGTAAAAGCCTCATAATATAAGTTGCGTAAACTTCAGAAATTTACCACCTCGTAAATGAACTGTCAGATTTTGTATGGAGTAGGTATAGTTTACGCAGACTTCATAAATAATTTTCCGCATAAATAATTTTTCGCGACGATTTAGGCTGGGAAATCAACCGCGAAAAGTTACGCAAATTACAAATGTCAAACTTTGACAGACAGTAGTATGAACTGTTTGTTTGTTTCCAGAGTTTTTTTTAGGAATATCTCAAAATGACGGTAAGAATTCAAGTAAAACAAGTAAAAGTGTTATCATCGGCCTGGCCGATGCTTTGATACCCTCCACTGTATGTATACTGTACAGGTACACGCCTGTGTCTAATATTGTTTTTGTATGGGAGGTACCAGAACTACTTGACCGACATGGCCCAATTTTAATATTAAACTGACGACGATAAAAAGAAGTCCTTTTACTAAACTTCATTCGCCTAGGTTGATTCATTTGGACGCTATCGTGATTTCAACAGACGTAGCGACACATGGGTCTAATAGTGGTTTTGTATGGAAGGTACCAGAACTACTTGACCGACATAGCCCATTTTCAATACCATCCTGACGACCGTAAAAATAAGATCTCTCACAAAATTTCAGTTGACTAAGTCAATTCGTCTGGACGCTATCGTGATTTCAACAGACGTAGATACACATGGGTCTAATAGTGGTTTTGTATGGGAGTTACCAGAACTACCTGACCGACATAGCCCATTTTTAATACCAACCTGAGGACCGTAAAAATAAGATCTTTCACAAAATTTCAGTCGCCTAAGTCGATTCGTTTGGACGCTATTGTGATTTCAACAGACGTAGAGACACATGGGTCTAATAGTAGTTTTGTATAGGAGGTACCAGAACTACCTGACCGACATAGCCCATTTTCAATACCAATCTGAGGACCGTAAAAATAAGATCTCTCACAAAATTTCAGTTGACTAAGTCGATTCGTTTGGACGCTATCGTGATTTCAACAGACGTAGATACACATGGGTCTAATAGTGGTTTTGTATGGGAGGTACCAGAACTACCTGACCGACATATCCCATTTTCAATACCAACCTGTGGACCGTAAAAATAAGATCTCTCACAAAATTTCAGTTGACTAAGTCGATTCGTTTGGACGCTATCGTGATTTCAACAGACGTAGATACACATGGGTCTAATAGTGGTTTTGTATGGGAGGTACCAGAACTACTTGACCGACATAGCCCATTTTCAATACCAACCTGACGACGGTAAAAATAAGTCCTCTCACAAAATTTCATTCCCCTAGGTCAGTTCGTTTGGACGCTATCGTGCTTTCAACAGACGGACAGACAGACAGACAGACAGACAGACAGACGGACAGACAGACAGACGGACATGGCTAAATCGATTTAGAATGTGATCCTGATTCAGAATATATATACTTTATAGGGTCTCCGGTGAATCCTTCTTGGCGTTACAAATGTAATGACAAAGTGAATATACCTTCCTGTGGAGGGTATAAAAATAATTTTGATTACCTAATTCACACTTTCACAGTCGATTTACCTACGCGATTTACGCAATGACATTTCCGAGGTGTGTTCACTTAAAGCACCGCAGAAATTTATACATTTACGAGCTGCATAAATTTATCAGATTAATTGAATACTCTTATTAATGCTTCTCCGCACTTTAAAAAGGCGCCAAAATAATTATTTAAATTTCAACCAAAGTGTTTGCAAGCTGTCATTCTCTTGAAAACACATCAAATTTCAAACAATTGTCAAGTAATTTATTGAACTTTTTATTGTTTGTGTAATCTAGCCATACGAATTTATTGGTGGCATTTTAGTAAATATGAAATGTACAGATAATATTAACAATTATCTATCTCAAATTTTTGCAAAACACCTCATAACGTTAGATATAATATGCGCTTGCCTGATAAATTTCCAATACATATCTCATAGCGATATATCTACATACTTACTTATCGTTATTTTCTAGTGCAAAATCAATCATTCGAAATTTGTTAAAATCCTTTATATGCAATATTTTAATAAGTTTTCATTTTTACTCCATGAAATTCGATATAAAATGACAGCCATTGTGAAAAAGTTAGTCACAAATCAGATTCCTTTCAAAACCGCTAGGTGGCAGGCAACTGGCTTATTTTGCTTGATATTTAGTCGCAATCAAGAAAAATTATATCTATCTACCGGTCTTGAACTTTCAATAGCCGTATAAAGCTATTGGCAAATCTTATCTACAATGAACTAGTTTTTATACCCTTATGAACTGAACGTGTTCTATACTCGGATTTATTGCAATTGATTTGAACTTGTGCTCCATTTAATGTGCAAAAACTATTGACTCTCTTATCGATTGATTTAAGGTTTAGGTTGAATCACTGCTCCATAATGAATAAGCGCTCACAGAAAAAGCTGTCAAGTAAAGTCTTTGTTGTCATTATGGATTATGACTTTATTAAATAACGAATTCGGACTTAATGAATCGATCGTGCAAGTGACAAGTGATTCCACAATAAAATCCTGTTATATTCTTATCACATAATGTACATATACACATGTATTTCTAGTTTAATTATAAATGCAAAAACATAAGAGTATAATCATTATTGCTTGTTTGTAAATTAAGCGAGAAATTTGACTCCACTCTGTTGTGCTTTCGTTTTTGCAACGCCACAAATTCTGGTGATACGTGCAATATTCTTTTTATGACATTGACACAGTGTTAAGCAAATCTCGTAAATTTTCCGCCAGAGGAATAATAAAAAAATTTTTATTCGAAAATATAATCAAACGATTAAAATACGTTTATCTACATGTGTATGCTATTTAACTGTCAAGGTCAATCAAATTATCAGTTTGATGCAAAACGCGTGTTTGAATTTTTGTATGCCTACAAAATATGACACAAAGGTAAACGAACATCAGCGTTGCTTTCTTTTGCTGTGAAATTAAAAGCTAAATTTGTTTATGAATAATTTACAAAAACAAATATGTATTTTGGTTGTTTAAAGCACTCCTCGAGTCAACGTACCGTAACGGCATTTCAATTAGCTTGACAGCCTAATATTATGCAATGAAATATTAATTTCGATGCCATCATGGCGGTTACAATCATACAAATTTGTGGTGGTTGAAAAAAATGAGTTTGGTGGATTTCAAATGCAAGTGAAGAAACCATAGTAGGTAGGAGCATTTCTAAATTGTTATCGATAAACGAATGATGGAATGGCGTGGAATGGAATTGGTGATGATGATGATGATGGTCGAAGCAAATGAACAATGAGGTGTTGGAAATTAAGGCCCTATTTATAGCTATCATTAAAATGCATCATTGGAACAAATCAGTGGTATGGTTGTTTCATATTTTTGACAAGTCGGTTATAGCAATCATTGAAAAATTCCTGTCAGTGGAAGTACCTGTCAGTGACTTTTCAACACACAAGTCTAGGTTTTGAGGTTAGAGTTGATCATTGAAAGCAAAACTGACAGCTGAGAATAGAATGGAAATCGAACAGATCAGTGAAAGTTAGAGAAACGACAATCAGCTGTTCATTGAAATCGATTTCGATCAGTGAAATAATAAAATTGGATTTAAAGAAAAGTTTTAATCAGAATTAAGTAATTTCTTTCGTAAAAAAATTCCACAATTGACTAGACTAGCTTTATCTTGATACCAACTAAAGCCAATATTGTTTGATTATTCGTCTTAAAATCGGAAAACAAAATTTTCAATGATGCATTTTAATGATAGCTATAACTAGGGCCTAACCCCGAATCTTAAAACAACGATACCTACTGCTGTTAACCAGAGGGGTGTAGCGTTTTTCTAAAACATTCCTGCATTTTATAGAGACTTTCGTGCTTGCAAAAACCATTTTCAGTGCCTAAACCACATCCGACATAGATTTCTACTCCGGGGGCTTATTCCGAAATGCGCGGCGAATCGCTTTTCATAGCGGATTGGTATTTTTGTATTTTAAAAGCGATAGCTATTTAGGTGACTTGACTGATTGCTGGCGGATTTATTGCGGATAAAAAATAGACTAAATTTTTGTGACGGGAAAAAGCTGTCAAACTTTTGGGAAAATAAATGGAAAATTGGAAAAACTGGAAAGCACAGATCGCATTTAGGAATAAGCAAAAGCGAATTGCTTATAGTCGTACATTATATGGCATTCCATAATTCCAATAGAGTTCCTTCTGCTAACAAAATTACTGATGGTGAAAATTTGACAGCTACATTACATACCTATTATGAAGGATGTTTTTTTTAGATGTTTTTTTAGAGGTTTTTAACTGGCAACACTGTTTCTACAGTTTGTCAATTTGACAGTTGAAATTGAAAGTTGATTTGTTGTTAGTATTAGTACGTTTTGCCATTTTAAGATGAATGGATTAACGCCAGAACAACGCGTGTAAATTGTGCAAACCATTGACATAGTGTTTTGTTTGGAACCAACGCGAAGACGTCTATACTATAGCAGTCCATACATAATTTATGTCAATGGTGCAAACTTATTTTGAAAACAAAGGTCCGGTTCGCCAAACTTGATTCAGCTTTCGTTCTCCGATGGGGACCATTTTTGGTTAAATGGATATGTAAACAAGCAAAGTTGCCGAATTTGGAGTGGAGAAAACCCAGAAGCCTTTGTCGAGCCGCTCTTACATCCATTAAAATTAAAACTCAATGTTTGGTGTGCTTTATATGGGCTGGTGGAATCATCGGAACATATTTCTTTAAAAACGACGCCGGCCAGAATGTTACCGTCCATGGAGAGCGCTGTATAACATGATCTCTTACTTCTTCGTTCCTCAGTTGAATGGCACTGACGTGACAGACCTTTGGTTTCAACAAGATGGCGCAACATGCCACATGGCGCGCAACACGATCATGAGCGCATAATATCGCGGAGATATTAAACGATTTGGGAGTTGCTCGATAAAGTCCGTTTGTCCAATCGAAAACGACATTAAAAATGTTACAACAACGCATCTCTAATACTAATTCTTAGAAGTAAATCACAAAATAGTAAGATAATAGTAAAATTAAGTCCGTGTGCCAATTGCTCTAAATAATTATAATAATAACCAACTTGGTGTGGATAAGTATAAAGGAGCTGACTAGAGAAATTTTTGGTTGAGGCCGTGGTCTACCCCGGACTTTAAGTATGTATACATATATATATAATAGTGAAATAACAGCAAACTTAACGAAGGTTATGGTTTTTCGATCTGCTTACATTTTTATACAATCAAGCTGGCGATTTTGCACTTCAAGAAACTCTGTGGAAGCAACTCTAAATAGTTTCATAGGCAAGCTATTCGAACAATCGAAACAGGTTTATAAATAATGTATACCTATGTACCAAATGATATCATATAAGCTATAAGCACCAGTTAAATGTTGCCATAAAACCAATTTACAATAAAAGTCGTTTAACATCATCCTCATCGCCCAATTCCTTTAAAAGTGTGTATATTCCACCTCCCCAGGGCGAGAAATTATGTGCAAATATAGGAACGGATATAACAATAACTGTATTTAATACCCATACTCTTTTAATAATATCTTCAACTTGGGAGCAATTAAAATTTCCTGCGAAACGTTTCGAATCTTTGGGCGAAGGGTTACCATACTAAAGTCAAGGGACTATTCACTATATACAAAAGGGATGCATCGCCTTCTTCCAACTTGGCATCATTCGAGAGAGTAGCGCAATATGTTTTCTATAGATACAAATGCAACATTATACCAACTCAATATGTTGGTATTGGTGTATGCTGGAAGAAACTTTTAATGCTCAATAAAAATGAGTGTTTGCAAAGGTTCATAAATTCAGTAGTTGACCCATTCGGCTGAGGGCCTGCTGCTGTAGTGTATATCTACAACGAAACACTTCCAGCACGCTTAAAAAAAATCGTATATATGCATTAATATGTCACGTTGATTTATACTAGTGAAGAAATAATATTTTTAGGTTGAGCCAAATATTGTGGTGGATTTCATTTCCTTGATCCTTAACTTTTTTGTTTTCTAAAATGTTTTTTTTTTTTTGCGTTGGACAACCTTTTAATCCATTTGTATAAGCTCCACAATAAATTAATAAATCATTTGAGATATACCAACTAAACCAATCAAGAGGTTATACTTAGATATTAAAATGTTTATTATCTGCCTTCGGTTGGGTCGGACCGAAGATGGCATTTGTGTTCTGTTCTGTTCTCTCATTTTTAAATTTTTATTGCCTGGGTTCAACCTTTGACGATCTATCTTATCTGCATAGTCATCAGTCGGATATTTCGGGATACACGTTGAACCGGTGTGTTCCAAAGTGTTCTTAGTGGACCCCGAAAGAGGCATGCAATAAATGTGTCTGTAGGTAGGTATATCGTATGTGGAAACTATAAAAAATCCATGAATAAACGACAAATCTTCGGAGTTGTCTATATGACTTCCTAATTTTGACCAATAGATTGTGAGTAATCAAAAGATAAAGGTATTTTTCCCCTTTTTTTTTATAGAGATGCATTTAACGTTGGGTGCTAGCCAATGGAGGTTTTCAAAGGCCAGCTAAATATGGCGTCCGGTATAACTTATTTTTTGTTTATTATTATAGGTTCAGTCGAAATTTAATTTATTATTATGAGTAAAAAAAATGAATTAATTCACATAGCCAAAATAGCCGACGAAAATAACCAAAATGACAACAGGAGACTAATAATATAGCATTTCTTGGAACCTACGGTAAGGTTCCATCCATATAAGGTTTCCTAATTGTATGTACATATGTCAAAAAGAAAAAAAATTAAAAAAAGTCTTCTGGCCTAATTTTGATCGGAAAAAATCTGTAGAATTATTAAAACTCAGCAGATCAAAGCTACGAATGGCAATGGGGATACTCTATGGGCACTGTCTTCTAAGGAAGCACGCTAGGAGTTTAGGTTTAACAAATACGGACATGTGCAGGTATTGCGAAGTCTAACATGTCGCAGAGGATATTACTCATCTTCTATGTGAATGACAAGCTATTGCTCGGTACAGGACGAAACCCTTGGAAGGTACTGCTTCGACAATTTGGATGAAGTTGGCTTCACAAACAAAATTGGAACAATTTTTAGATTCTGTAGGGAAATTAATTGTTTGGGCGAATTGTTTTAGGTTTTGACCGTGAAGGTTCCCCAGCGATGGCGATGGGCCCAATACGGTGCCTAGTCCACTGTGATGAAGGGTGCAGTGATGGGACTTCTACCACTTAAGTGGTATTTCTACCACTTTTTGCTCAACCCAAAATTCTACCACCCGCAAATCCAAATCTACCACTTTTTCAGATGGGAAAAATAATGGAACAATAACAAATACCTATACGCACTATAAGACTTATTTTCCATCATCCACACAATAGAAACCGAATGTTTGAATAATTTTAGATTTTTGTGCACTGGAAAATTGGTACTGGTATTGAACTTTGGAAAAAAATATCGGTGATGCTTTGTGAGGCGACGTTTATAGAGCTCAAGAAAATTTGTTCTGAATGTTTGCAAAAAATTATCCATCCTATTTTGGGTAATGATAGCATGATAGCAGCATTTATAGTACGTTTTAAAAATCTACCACTTTCTACCACTTTTTGGTTTCCCAATATACCACCTTTTGCTTATCCTCAAGTCCCAACACTGGAAGGGTGTTTTCATAAACGTCGAAAATCTGCGCTAGTACAATCGTCTTCTTTGTTGCATTAATGAACACACTCATTCTGCAGAACATGTGCAGGCCTGAATGTTAATAAACGTCAGAAACAAAAATCAGAAATGGCCGCGAAAGAAGTTGTAAAGAAGTTCCCAGAATTGAATTCTTTTTCCATCAGATTTCTTTTATGAATTAATCACCCCTATTGTCGTCGTCGTCTGTCGCAAACGACTGGCGACGTTTGTCGTGTCGAGTCGTTTGGAATTTGGTATTGCGTAACTGAAACGACTCGACTCTCTGAACTCTCACATCCCACATACATTCCACAAACTATGACACATGGGATTTGACATTTCAGTCGACGAATTTATATTTGGTCTGGTGTTTTGTTGTGACTTGGTTAATTATTTAATAAAATAAATCAAAAATGAATAGTGTGATATGTTTTTTGAAAGCAGTGATGAAGAAGAAAACCAGAAAAAAGTGCTGGTACAGTTAAGGAGGGAAATTCGAACCAAATCCAATCCATTGGATTTGCCCGACATTAAGTTGGTGGTAGAAATAATTTAAATTGCATACATTGTGTTAATAACAATTATTTTCAGATTTAAATGTATTTTAGACTAGACGAAGTCGAAGGTGGTCCAAGATAATTCAGAGATAACATCACTTTTTGTAAGGCCCTTTGTGAACGATTTGGCCAACGGAATATTTTCCACCATTTCTTTCACTAAACGTTGAAATTGTCTTTTATTTGTGCTTTCCATTTTAAAGAATATGTAACTATCTTTTCGTTAGTTAAATATTAAATACACAAACTTTTCTTTAACACTTGATCACTCAGTTGTTAAAACTTAATGCAAACTATATCAGTTACAACTCTTTTTATACCCCTGTGGCACATCCGCAGGGATACAAAAAACGATACCCAGGTACTGCATCATTCCTCTTTCTGTGTTTTTCATCATATTAATGATTTTATGGCCTTAATTAGGGTCGTCGTGTAATAACTCATTACTTGTGCGCGTAGATTTATATGAACCAAGACAATTCAGAGATAAGGCTATGTCGTCCCATTGCCGATTAACCTCACTTTTGTTAGGCCTTCGTGAATGATTTTGCCAAAGGAATATTTTTCTGCATTTCGTTCACTAAATGTAGAAATTGGCTTTTATTTGTTATCTCCATTCTGCAAAATAACTATAATTGTCTTTTTGTTACCTAAAAATTAAGTACACATACTTTTTTTAACACATTATCACACAGTCGTCCGCAAAATAGTCGACGACAGAAATGTATCATTTCCACGACAAACGTCGTCACAAAACGCCTCACGCAATACAGACGATCGTCGTCGAAAAATACAATCCACATTTTTTGACATTTCAGACGCCATTTGTCGATCGTCGCCGCGACAAAAGTCGTTTATTTTCAGTCGCCAATACCAAACAATCGTGTCGCTTTTTTTTAGAGTCGTAAACGACGACGACAATAGGGGTGAATAGCTCACTTTTCGCCACTGCTCACAATTTATTATTTTTCAAATATTTTGCAGAAATCAGAACAGAAGTAACGTCATTATATAAACAACAACTGACTATTTTGTAGTAACAATTTAAATTTAAAACAATTTTTGCAGCGGTCGTCATTTTATGCTTCAGACATTTTTAGCGCTACTTTTACTGAACATGTTGAACAGTCCCAATTGACAGCAATGTAGTACAAATAAAAATACGAATTTGTATCTAATTGACCATTTTTTAATTAATCGCCATTTTTATTTCGGGATTGCAAACCCAAAATATGTATTTCTAAGTGACATATTACAAAAAGCAGGGATTTCAAATTTTGGCGCAAACCAATTCCGGTCCATTAAATGCTCTTTTTTTTATTTATTTTGCTCTTGTCTTGTTTTAAACATATTATTTGAGTCAACATGTTTACATTTATGAAAAAATTTAAGTGACTCAAATCTTGATTATTCAGAATCGCTTACAGTTAATCGATCAACAATGAAAAAACAACTTAACACAATAAACTAACTCCTTAATTAGCAATTATAATTTTGATTCTTCAACTAGTTGATCAGTTAAAAATATGTATAGGTAGATGAGCCATTAATATATTTTTATAGCAAATTTAATTTACTGTGTTATTCAATAAGAAAGGTAACATATCCGATTTGGCAAATTAGTTCACTATTTTAGAAATATATAATTTAAATGTGATGATACAAAGGTAAGGCCGGTATCAGTATAGCATAACTCTATCGACAATCCACATTTCACGTGTTGATTGACAAAGAACCATACCTTTAGCGCATTTCCTAAACATAGGTATATATGGGCGTGGAGTATACCCACAAATTTATAATCCACATTGCAAATCAATTCAATTAAAAGAAATCCAATTTAATCAATTTGATTGCTCTCATAATTTGTTACCGCGCGTACTGCAATCACTCCATTCTCTTGGCTTACAAAAATCATTGCTTAAACAGAATTATTATCGTTTACAACCCCTATCCGTTCTATGTATATGTATAGTACGCTATAGTATATCTGCCACCTCAAAATGTGTGTTTATTAATTAAGAACATTTATTTTCATTAAAATAGCTTAATGGCGAGTGATATAGGGAGAGAGCTTTGGCGCCAATTCGCTAACCGACCAAAAATATACGCGCTCCACACTTCACAGTCCCGCACACAACGCACAGCGTAACGTAATAGCGACGTGTATCCAGGAAGCGTATATTATATTATACAGTGGTGGTGATTTCAAGTGCATAAAGTGTGTAGAACAAACGAACAATATAATACGATAGCAACCCTTCCGTCGCATGGTAAGTCGTGCTTTTTCGTTATTATTAATGGCCCGGGGTTTTGTATAAATAATAATTAATTTCCCGTGACCCCATCATCATCATCATCTTGGTTCTTGTTCTAGTATAACATAGCCTCCCACCATTAGCATCACCACCGTTTCGATACATATGTATACTATATAGCATCATCATGATGAATATTACCGAATTAATGGAATTTGTTATTATGGCTGACACTTCGTTATGAATAAAATAGAAACAACAGCAAGGACACTAAATTTTGAAGTGAATTCACTTGTTGTACCCGCGCACAAGTATATTCCTCCCCCTTAAACCCCTTCAAGAAAGTTTTATATTTAAATCATTTTTCATCGCTGTACCCAGAGAGCGAGGGGGTGGGGGGTTTTCCCTTGTATAAATGACTGGTGTATCAGAGAAATATTGCGATTTAGTTCAAGTTAGCCGGTAGATTCGCATCTGTTTGTTGTGGAGGGAGATAGTTAAATTTATTTACAAGTAGATATACATTTTGTTACAAAACGAAGCAACGGGCAGCATAAATCTAAACAAAGTTTCACATAGCTACAGAACATGTTTATATGTCTATTTTAACAATTGTTGTCCATTATATATAGTCTCTGGTCTGAAACACTGCAGCCTTCCATTTTCTGGAAGGTACAGTTCATAGTATTCGCGGTTATATCTCCATTCGCCCTCCTCGAACACAGGATCCGTCGCAGAATTTGTCTTTGGAATGAACCCAGTATCAACTCTCCCTTTCTGCTAGTAATGAGAGAGAGGTAGATACCTTATAAAATAGTAGATAACGAATTTTTTCCCTAGCTGGGCGCCAGTTTAGGCGTTTCTAACTATCTCTTTCCAAGACTGGTATACCACAAATCGAAATGAACGATTCACGCGATCCATATATCAATGTAGGTAAATTCTACTGAAGAGTGAAGAGTTATGTAGGTATATCCAAAGTCTTGAGTTCCTTGGAGGATGAAATTTCACAGCGAACTCTACGGGCTGTACAACGACATCGACCTGGTCAGAAAAATACATATCACTCGACTAATATGGCTAGGACATGTAGAGCGAATGGACACCAACGCTGCAACCCGTAAAGTCTTCGATTTCAACCCTGAGGGACAACGCAGTAGAGGAAGACCTCGCCTTATGTTGCGCGCAGATGTGGAAGGGGACCTCAACCAACTTGGAGTGCGCAACTGGAGGCAGTTAGCAAAAAATTCGAGCCAGTTGGAGAAGCGTATTGGTTGAGACCCTGGTCTACTCCAGATGAACAATATTTTTTGCATTACTTTACATACCTATAGCTACTAATATGGGTATTTGTTTTTAATTATAGTTTTCTTCAACAACATTAGCGACCACGGTTTGAATAAAATGTTTTACGTATTGGTTTTCATAAATACAGACACACCACAAAGTTGTCAAATATCTACACCCGGGTCAGATTTTTGGCTTTCTGACTTCACTTGCACTTGCAGTTAAACAAACCCTGGAGTTTACAATAAGATGGCGATCCATTCAGACCCTCTCGCGCTTGATCTATAAAAGTGGACCCAAACCTGCCATCTTCTCTCTTACAAACCTACTACAATGTAACTCAATTACAATAATTTATGTATTGTATATAGTATATATGAAAAACGTATTTACGAGAAAAAGAAAATTTTTCCAAATGCTCGAAAAACTTTTAACGCAACTTTCAAATTAAAAGAAATTCAAAGAAATTAGGTATAATGTTTATTGCAGAGCAATATTTCACGAATTTCAATTTAATTAAACGAAAATGAAATCGAATCGAAAGCGCCGATAAAAAAAAAATAACTCAAATCGAATTCACAAAAAAAAAAAAGTCCTCATAGTCATAGTCATAAATTTTATTGATGACATTAATAAATCGAAATTTGAAACAACTTCCACCTTGCGACGTTTAAGACTCTGTCTGAAGAAAAACGCGCAAAGGGAAAATTAATAAAAAAGCAAAAACACCGAGAAAAGGAATAAAATAAAAATTATAAAATCTTGCGACTGCGACCCTTAGCTTGGCTGCAAAACGTGCTTGTGTCGATGTCAATGAGGACTGGGTCCGGGTGGATGCGGAACGCCCGTAAATATTGTGTGTCCTCAGCATATTGGCGAAATTGGCATTTTCATTGGCAGTTCACACGAAGTGACTGGCGGCAGGAGGGAATTATTAGCGCGAATGTGTTTCTTCTTTGGCTCTCGGTACGGTCCTTTTATCGAATTAAGCAATCACGATTTCAAAATCTGCAGGGTTGTGCTGGAAGGAACACTAATCGTATATAATCCAAAATTCATTCTTAGTCTATTGGGGTTTGATTAAGCGTTCGAAACCGCCATCTCTATATATACACTGCTGTCAGATTTGTCCGATTGTATATAGGGAGTTTTAACGTTTGTTTTGGGTGCATTTTTATCGACAGAAATCGATATCATTGTTCCGCAAAGGCAATGCAATAAGAAAACTTTTAAAATGTTCCATAAAGAAGAAAGTCGCATATTTTTATGACATTTGTCGCTGAGGTATTTTTTTGTGAATGTGTGCGTTGTTGAGACGGCAGGCCATAATGTATTTTTGTTTTAAATTATAGAAAGGTTGCAATGACATACTAGTACAGTGTATTAACATGATGATTGATATACATAAACCTGTACCATATACTAAAATAATTTATACATACAAGACAGAGTTACAAAATGTACCCAATTAACAACAAACATTAATTTTGATCTTGTTGTAACGATTTTAATGTTTTTGTTTTTAAAGCCACTGACAATAAAATGAAACAGAAATGAGTTAAAGAAAAAAGGAAAGACAAATTAAACTCGGTAAAACCTGGGAATCCTACTGTGGCGAGGAGGAGCAGAATTGGCAGCATCTTCCGCATACAGTGCTCCTCGGCTAAGCCAAACTTACTCATGTCTATCACAGAATCCGTCGTAGTAGAAAATGTTGCTACGAATTTCGAAGAAAAATACTAATACGAATACGAATTTCGAAATTCGTAGCAAAAATTTCTAATAACAACGGATTCTGTGATAGATCTTTTGAGGTTCGTAACAAAATTCCGAGTACGACGGATTCTGTGATAGACATGACTAACTTAGATGGCGCTACAGTCCGGGGTGGACCTGTGCCCGAACTTTGGCTATCCGCCTCCAGTTGCGCACTTCGGGTTGGAATCGAAGACTCTTCGGGCAGTAGCGTTGGTGTCCATTCGCTCTACATGTCCTAGCCATATTAGTCGAGTGATATGTATTTTTCTGACCAGGTCGATGTCGCTGTACAGCTCGTAGAGTTCGCTGTTAAATCTCCTCCTCCAAAGTCCGACAACGCAAACGGGACCGAAAATCGCTTGAAGACTTTTGCGTTCGAAAGGACAAAGAATATCTTCATCCGCTTTTTTAAACGTTTATGCCTGCGCCATAGAACAGAACTGGGATGAAGGGTCTACTATATCGAGTCTCCTTATAGTGTTTCTTGAAAATGCCTTATTAGTCACTTGCCTTTTTAAGTCAAAGAAACAGCGCTTGACAAAGGATACTCTTTGTTTAAAGACAAAGAAACTCTTGGCTAAGTTAAACTAGAACCCGGAAACGAAACTTTTCCCGTAATGCACGCACTATACAGCTCTCCGACTAAGGACCTTTGTCTCGTCACTTCCTTTCCCAGCTCAAATAAACGGAACCCATTCTTACAGGATATTTATAAACTTATAGATCTTCCAATAGGGACATATTTAAATTAATTAAATTTGCGGTAATAGGTCCTAGGCTGAGCCTGTTTTCCCGCAGCCAATCGTTTGTTTGTTTTTAGCGTGTAAAGTGTAACCATATATACATATACACCGAACTACCCACCTCCCTACCCTAACCTTTTAAATTGCTGACACTTTGATTTGTTTTATCAATGTTTTTAGCAATGCCCCCAGGGACATTATATCTAGGCAACACAACCGCTGATGTCTCAAAACATAACTTATATATTCTCTGCACAATCAAAATGTCCAGCTGAGTCCAAGTTCACACCTTCTTGGAAACAATTTCAAAATCCCAGATATTATGACAATGATGACGCCACATAAAATCCCATCAATATGTCGATAAAGTATGCACACCGCATCTATGCCATGATCCCTCTATGTCCATCTCCATATCGTGCACCCCTTTTGCGCCTAATCTGCCAATAACTTTGCATTTATTCAATTTAAATTTTCAGCATTCCCATTTGAAACAAGTCACCCCCCACACTCATAAGCACTAAGCGGTGGGCGGAAGGTTATGAAGGGATTTTCGTATATAGCGATATTCGGACAACATAACCCTTGGACCTCATATGCACGGAGTCGAGTATGTATCGGAAACAGGTTAAGTATAGCCATCGATTTGATTCAATTTGATGTGTCTTCGTCGGTTTGGGAACACCATTTTCAAGACAATCCAATAGTTACGTGGAATGCTGTGATAACCAACCCCTCCGTTACGGAAAATCCGTAATTTAATATCTATAAATGGACCAGAGAAAATTCTTATGCTGAAACCCTTTGTTTATCCATTTGTTTCGTTTTTTTTATTTCGTCCTGCCAGGAACAAATGTTGTCATTGAGTACCGTATAACCCGCTGATGGTGGGTGGGGTTGGGCTGGGTGAAGGGATTTTAAGTTAGAAAAAAGGGTTCAAACCAATAGCTCTAAATCGAACCGTTTTGCGGTCAAGTTGAGGGCGAAGACTGGCGCAGTTGCTGAGCGGATAAGTATTTGAACCCCTTTTCTATCAACGGACATGGTCGGGGGAAGTGTTTCGTTTTTTTTTATTATATCTATTAATTTAAGCAATATGTCTTATATATTTGAGCTTCAGCATATAAGAGGGTTGTTGATGAGTTTGCTTAAATTTAAAACTAGCCAAAGGTAGGTTGCTATGTCACCCTGTCAAGTAATGCTTCAAAAATACAATTATTTTGAGCGAAGTAGAAACTTTTGGAATAGCTCTTATGTCGTTCGCATTGTATCTTAAAAGATCCTTAATAATTTCAACTATACTTATGTACTTCAAAATAAAAAAAACTAGTAATAAAAATAGATAAATAAAATAAAAATAAATTATGAAATAAATAAAGCGTTATAGGTTCGCCTTTGCCGAGAGAAGTATTTAAAAAAAAAAAAAAAATATGTTTTATTATAATTTCGGAATTCTCTTTCGGGCCTCATATTGTTCCGCTTAATTTTTGCTTACCTATCGTATAGGGACTCAAAAATATTAACCGGCAAAACTCTTCATTATCTGGTATAGGTTTTGCAATCTGGAATGTGGAACATATCGGACTCTATATAAAGTGAAATTTCATCAGAAGTTTGTCCGGATTTCTCTAGAGCTTTTGTAAATGCACCCGTACCTTTGGAAATGCGTTTTTCTGCATTTAATGCGTATCTATTTCATAAAAAAAAAATAAGTAGGGAGTTATTGCAACAGGTTCATTTAGGACCGTAGGTCTAGCCTCTAAGGATATCTCTGTGTATAGAATAGGAACTTAGATATCGATATACCATATACCTAATGTACATTTACATTGTTATATACCTATCCTATAAATCCTAACATAACCGCAAGAAGTTATAAAGAAAAGACATTTATTTAACAAACATTTTAAAGTTTTTCTAGATTAAAAATCAAATACCTATAACTAGGGTAGGGTTGGGCCAGAAATCACGTGAAGAAAGTAGTTACCGATCATGAAAATCCCGGACATTTCCGGACAAAATAGACAAAATAGACTCAAATCTTAAAATAGAGATATTTCCTTAGTCTCCATATTTTCCAGGAACAGATAAAAAAATCTATTTATTTTGGAAATTTTCGTTGGGGTTGGGAGTGGGACCCGAGTTACCTATTGGCGAAAAAATATATTTCGTATTTTAGACAAACAAAAAGATTGTGTTATAAATTACGTAAATTTTGGCATTCACGGATTTAAAAAAAAATTAGAAAAAGTTTCTCTCATTGAAAGAGAGCATTAAACAACCCAATAAAAAAATGTTTACATTTTCGGTGGATTTTTAACGCCTTCGAAATATTATTTTAGGGTTTCAAATATAAGCAAAAGTCATTCACCTTCCTGGTGAAGAGAAAGCCATTCATTGTTGAGCTATTCAGCAAAATATTTTATATTTTGTAAGTGATTACATCAACTTCAATAGGTATTAGATATTGAGTACCTACTGTGTTGGACATACAACACTAGTAGTTTTATCATTCAGTGTTTTCGAACCTTTCTTTTGTCGATTTCCAAAATTGGTATTACAATAACGCATGTTGCAGAAGTCAGAAGCAACAAGTTACGATTCAACATCATTATCAAAAAGCGGGAATAAAATTGACAATTTCAAGCTCTGCCAATTTTGAATTTAATTTTTTTTTTCTTGACGATGAAAAAATTAAAAAAAATCCGAAAAACCTAGAAAAACGATCCCAGACGTTGTTGTTCCCCTCAACGGCGAACAAGAGTAGGTACCTACATCCTACATGTCCGGGAAACCCCGGACAGATGGCAACACTACGAATAGGCCCCTAGCTATGAAGCAAAGTGTATATTTTGAGAAACGTTTGAGCTATTAAATCAAGATTAAAAACGTAGGTTGGTAGCACTATTTCAATAAAGGCATACCTATAGAGGTATATGTACTTAACCTACCTACCTAATTGCCTGGAATTAGCTACTTGTCTTCATAGATTTTTTGTTTGCACTTAAAAGAGTTCAGTCATATTGAGCAAATAATTAATTCCATATTTCCTGAAGAATCAAAATTTTTTTTTCATCAGAACACAAAAGAAGCCGTTTTACTACCTGTTGTTTAAAAGCGTAAACAATAGGAGTGTGCACAAATGGCAATAGATGTTAAACCAAACTTTATTTGGGTGGTCACATTAATTGCCTGAAACCAACTAAACACCTCCGAATTCCCACACGATTTTTTTTTATAGGTCGTATAGGTAAAGCCAAAAAGAAAAAGTAACAATATCAACACAGCATCAATCTATCATAATTAACAATGAACGCATATTCAAAGGTTAAAATACCAAATTCAATTCTCCATAATAATGCTCTTATTAAGCAATTTGGGAGGTTCCACCACATCTTCCTCTGTCTATATCCAGACTCAGACGTTGCTACAATGGAATCGTGAAAAGAACACCTCTCTTCAACAGGGCTACTTGCAAAGAGATCATTAAGCTAACAGGCAACAAGCGACAACAGAAACAAGAACAACAACAACAACACCACCGGAGGCATCAGGCTCATCAAGACGTCGAGGGGCAGCAATATTAACTGCTTCTTTATTTACCTGCATCGTTTTTCCATCTCATTTTCACTTCATTCCCACCCAAGGCAAAACGGCAGTATAAACAGCAGCCAACAATCCAGCGTCAGCAGTATCAAGATCAAGCACCCACATGTTTGTACGCCATATGGCACTTCAGTTTAATGTGCCAGAGGCACTCTATCCGGTGGCGGTAACTCCGCCTGTAAAACTCTGGAATTAATTGGAAACCGAATACAAACTTTGAACTTGGTGACCGTTCCGTGAAACAACGCATGTTCCGAATGGCTGCTGCCGCTTTATAATGGCGATGAACTGGTTTTACTACCTCGCACGATAGGCGTGGCCTGAATTCTGTAAGTGTGGGTTTGCGTGTGTTTTATAGGGATGTCCCATTTTCATTGCGATCCGAAGGAACAAAACAGCACCGGGTATAATCAACTCCATTCGGATGTTTATCCTTTTTTTGCTGCGACTGTATTTGTGTGTTAATAACTTTCCACTCAACCAACCCTGGTGGTTCTCCTTTCCCTTGTGATAACCACCGAGGAAGTTACTGCATCACAGCAGTGGATCCCTGCCATACTAGGAACTACCACTGGAATGCCTAGGTTTCGCTTAATGAAATCCAATTTTGTTTCAATTCTCATTTTTACTTGGTGACTGCCTACGCACACACGTAGACTCGTCGTCGGTGGCCCACAAGGAAAAAGAGTGTGTCAAAGAATTTGTGTTTGGCTCGTTAGCTTATTGGAAAAAAACGTCGGCAGTCATTTTCGAAATCATTCTTTGATTTCGGGCCTAATCATTCGGACACGACGAACGGTAGCTCGCGTACAATTTTGTGTGAACTCTCCGTCAATGGTCATTGATGTGAATATCTAATAGCTATTGTTATATACAGTGTGGAACAGGAAGTGCAATTATATTGGATCCGAATGGGATAACAGTGACAGTGAATAATACTTTTATTTTGAATTGAAATCGCAGCGTCATAATTATAGTGAGCCGAGTTTTTGCGGCGATTTAAATTCGAAGCGAATTCATGCATCGGTCGTGTTAACGAAGCGTCGTCAAACGCATTTATTCAACGGTGTTTGTGCGATATCGTCAATCTGGGTAGCCCATATTTGACAACATCAGCTTCGGGCTCCGAAAGCCCCAAGTTGTCAAGACCGGAACACCATTTGATAGGCGGTGATCAGAAACAGTTTCACCTTTCGCCGAGTTCGTCCTTCAATTTCGGAGCGTTTCGATCGCCCGTGGGATTTCCATTCGGAGCCCATCAGTTCTTCAACGGCAATATTTATCAAAATTTTCGGGAGGAGAACCTCGACTCCAACAACCTGGATCTAGTCAATCCTTACATGCGTCACAACAGTGGCGGTTTCAACAGTGGGAACCATAGTCCGCCGCTGCATTCGGTGCCAAACGGTTACAGCAACTCGGACAATTCAACCCAAAATCCCAACGAATATAACTTGCATAACCCCTACGGCAAGCGAGAAACCATCTTAGACTACCATACAGCTTACACCAACAACAATAATAATAATTTGCCAAATTCTTTGCTGAAAAAATCCACCGGCGAGGGCTCGTTAAAGTCGCGCTCCGAGGAGGATAACGCGTCCACACCGCCACCGCCTTTGTGTTCTGTTGATAGTGCTTTTCGAGGTGATTCTCTAACATCGTCCCGTTTGCATTCGGAGAGCCCTACCGATTGTAATCCCTACAACAATAACCATCGCAACAATCGCCACTACGAAAATTCCAGCCCTGTTGATAGTACCAAATCATTTTCGGTGGTCAGTCATCGGAGCAGCGAGGAGGCTGGCAACAATAGTGAATCGAGAAGTCCCCCGCGTAGTGATTACAGTCCGGAGAATCTATCGAACAAAAAGTACGGTAGTGGGAGTGCAATGTTGGATCATAAACTGCCTTTGAGTTTTTTGGGACCGCCGCTGGCGGCGCTGCATTCTATGACTGAAATGAAATCGGCCGTTAGCGGTAGCCCCAATGGCGGTTGCAACACTATCGGCGGCGGTTCAATTGGAAATTCAAATGTGTCCAACAGTGGATTCGGTATGAACAACAGTCATCATCACAACTCGACGACACACACACAGGGTGCTGCGAATCCACATGGAATCGATACGATATTGTCGAAACCACCGCCACCGGTGACATCGGCTGGATTAAGTGCTTTAACTGGAGGTAAGTGACATTTTTTGGTGATTTTTATTTTTGTTAATTGAATCGAATCTATATTGACATTTTTAGCCATCAAATGGCTGCTGCGCTCAAGTCATATACATTTTCTTATGACCAGTCAGAAATCCAAAATACTGAACGCACTCAAAGAACGTGTAGGTAAATGACTTCCCAATTTCCATTCAAATTAACTTTGACATTTCGATTGTCAATTAGCACTTTTCGTGCCAACACAATTTAAATGGAATCGCTTTCACTGTGTCGTGTTGCGCTGTCAAAATTGAATACGCATAAAACTATGACTTTTTATACACGAAACGCGTCAACATTTTGAAGATCGTTTACTTATTTCGTTTTTGGTCCGGTCCGGAAGCAATCCGAGCGCTTTTGAAAGTTCTTCTACTGAAAAGAAGAGAAATTTGCTTCTGGATTTGAATTCAGAATCGCGGAGAGTTCTTCCGGACGGTTCTGGACGACCAACCGAAAACGACATTACGCAAATGCGACAACGATGAGAGAACGCGACTCTATACCCAATGTGTTCCCATACTGCTGGTTTTGAATGAATTTAATTTTGACGGCGGACACAGTGCGACGATGATTCGAAACTTATTCAAGTACCTAGTTCGTTTGCTTTCGCTCTTTTAATATTAACTTATTGCTCGATTTATTTCAAATGTGTGCCGATCTGATGAGTCTAGATATCGATCTTATGACCACAAAGTATGTGTTGATGCTGGAGAATCGGACAAAGAAAACTAGTTCCGCCGGTAAATCGCTGGTGCAATTTCTATCTATAGAACTCAGTTCCCATACCAGTTTTTGCAGCTCATTATTTAAGAAACTTCTATACCTGAATTTAGGAAAGCAAGGGTTCAATTCAAGTTTCTTCTTTACTAAAAGCTAGCAATCTTTAGGTAAACAGTTTGACAAGGGAATAACAATAGAACATAACGTAGGTATTTCATTTTGACAGCACAAAATACCTACTCTATAAATATTAAAAAACAAAATAGTTTACAAACTACAAGGCCAAATGAAAACATCATTGGTGTTCATTTGCTTTTGACGTTTACTGTACCTATATACCGATAATCGTATATATGTGGGCGATATCGTTTTCGAAAATTTAACGACCATAATAAATAATTTTCTGACTTTTTTTTCGAGGATCGAAAGATTTTATTTTACATATTTGTGAACTAAATGCTGCTCACAACCTCATAACTTTAGTGCAGATGCAGAGTTGTCTACTACTTTCAGTGGATAAGGACATAGACCTAGAGTATCTAACAAACGTCTTCCCCTCAATTCAGGCAATTCAGACAACTTTTTGTCGATTTTTTTGGCCATAAGGCTTCTGTTATAGCTATCCGTAAAATGCATCCGTAAAAAATTGTTTCACCTTTTTTGGAGCACTTAAACTTAATCGTTGAACTCAATCTTGGTTTTAAAATGTTGCTTTTGAATAATAAAAAAACTAATTCGTCAAAAAAAATTAAGCAATTGATCTTTAAATTTTCTAAAAAAAAGAATTTCTTTATTTTTCCGTACGAAAAACTTTTTCTGTTCAACTTCTCAACCAGTTTCACGACGTATTCCACTGAATTCCTATGATATGCTATGGCTAAATGTGTTCTGTTTTGTGTTTTTACGGATGGATTTTACTGATGGCTATAACTGCAGCCTAAAATAGTAGGTATGTTTCGGGTATCAAACAGCAAGTAACTTTCTCATTCTATGCCATATTGCTAAGTACGCGATGATATTCCTTCCGTAAATGATGCCAATATAATTGATCACAAATCTGGCCTAAGTCGCATTTCTGTAATTAATCAATTCAGCACAAATAATAAGCGACCTGTTGAGCGATTCGGAAGCAAAGCCAAATTGCCCATTTGATAAATATGATTTTTCGCTTTTTTCATACACAAACCCATCCATTGCTATACCGATTTGGTGAACTGGACTATAGACCATCAGCATTCCTATACTCGACGAAAGTGAAACGCTCCTCAAATCCGACATTGTAATAAATGGTTAGGTATTAATTGGATTGGACACAACAATACATATATAAAATAAGTAGATATTTATTTGTCCAGCATCAAGCTATGATATAAGACGCCAAGAGGCGCGAGTAACATCGACCTTGTGTGTAATCTCCGTCACACAAAAGCCCATTATGGATGTCGACTTCGTCTTGGACTTTAAAAATGATACACTCTCTGTAATGCGTTAATTGAACAGTTTAATTGGGCAGCTGTTAAATGATTATGTAATTAAATTAATTTTTTCTTGTCAACCCAAAGTGGTAGGTATTTATTGACAAATTGTAATATATAGTATTATGTAACCCAAATCAAAAATCAATCTAATTGTGTTACAACTTTTTTGCAGGCGGAATTCCTCGTTTCTCAATAGCTGCTGCAGCTGCCGGTATGGCTCAATACCTGTCACAAAGTCAAGGAGCACCTCTTAAGGCACACGCCGGGCACATTGTGGATCGGACGCATCTGTATTGGCCTGGACTGCAAGGTCTCGTGGCGAATCCTATGGCATGGCGAGAACGACTCTCCAACACAAGTGAGTATTATAGTACTAAGCCGATGTGTTTGTTTGCTTTTTAAATTATTATACGATCTCATTTGCGATGCCAAAGTAAATACGATTATATCGGAAATATAAAAAAATTCGGGATTGTTGGAAATCAATTCTTCATCGCTTATAAGAGGTATGATTAAGGTTATGAAAGAACGTAATTAACTCACGTGTTGCTTGTTGCGATTGCTGATTTCCCTTTATTTCGAATGTGAATGCGCTAAAACCACAGACTTCGATATTTTTGTATGCAATGATTTATTGATTCATGGAGTAGGTTATCGATTATTTATGGAAATTGCTCTATTTCGAGAATATTAATATGCAAATAATTGCTTAAGGTTGACGCGTTGTTTGTGGGTCGTTGTACAGTAACAGTTTCCTACATAAAAAAGTCCTGCCCGATCGCCAAGGAATGTCTTCAAGAACGCTAATAGGTTTCCGCAAACTAATGTGAAAGGTTTGCGCTGTTTTTGCTGTTACTTTTCTTTCATTTCGCAACTCGCTATCAGCGGCAATTCGGCATCCTTCTATCATTATTATCATTTTCAATATCCTGTATATCCGTTACTAAAGGTCGCGGGCGTACGTCTCTATAAAGTACTTAACACTTTTGACAATTTGTCTGTGTCGAAAGTTTTGGATTCTGGTACAAACAAAGTTAATGATGGTCGTGCCACTTAAGCCGAATGCAACCACCGCTGTAAGCAATTCCAACCACACTAGTGGGAATTTCGAACCTAGGTACTCACTTTAGGAGCTATACGGGACGGGACTTATACTAAAAACCAATATTTGACTATGGAATTTTTCGGCGCTATATTTGAATTTATTATAGAGTTACCTCTACGCACGCATTTAAAAATCAAAACAGATATTGAAAAATTAGAAATTCACTTTAATTAGTTGGGAATTCAAGGCAGCACCATAAAATATATGTAACCCCACAAAAGGGGTTACCGAGGACCCCATAAAAAAAATTCCTATATATATTCTGAATCAGGATCAAAATCTGAATTGATTTAACCATGTCCGTCTGTCTGCCCGACTGTTGAAAACACGATAGTGTCCAAACAGATCGACCTAAGCAAATGAAATTTTGTGAGAGGACTTATTCTCTCTCTTTTTCTCCCCGCACAGTATACAGATATGATAAATGATCAATTCAAAATTTGTTTTGTTTCGGAAATGTCAAAATTTAGCCCTAATGTAATATACCCAGACAATTTTTTCGCGAGCTAAATCAATGGAGATTTATTCTGGCCCGAGTGTACCAAAATTGTACATAGTACGTATAACACACAATATTGTTATACCCTGACTGGCATTTAGTGTGTCCCATCTATATGAAACTACGGGGTACGGAACAAGATAGGTACTGCTTTGCTAAACTGCCTGGGTAAATTTTATCTCTGTAGACATTTTTTTTGTATGGGAGATACAATTTAGCGCAAGAAGGATACCGGGCTTTAAACCATAATTAATCTCCATGAGAAAAACAAAAAAATGTGCACGACTGGGTCGCACGAAACTTTCTCGTTTATTGCGAATCTCGCAGAATTTCAGAGTCATTTCAGCAAATTTTACGCTAAAAATCATACCCACTCAAGATGTATTCAGGTTTAGTAACTGAACCCTTGTTAATTAAAAACGAAATACACTTTCATTACTTATACTTTCAAGTTTCACCCCGAACTGCCACTTGAAGGACGCCAGTAGGCGATGAATTTCGAATTATATTGCCACTGAAGTTTTGAGCTTATGGGATAATGTTTAGAATACTTATGTTGTCTTAAATTTATGTATTTTGATCAAAATCGTCAGAGCGATTTTTTGTATCTAAAATTATGCTAACAAATGTTACAACTTGGGACTCGAAAAACACTGTTATTAAACTGTTTTGCTAAAAACTGAGTACGATGTATTCTTCAAGATATAAACAGGAGTTTTCAAGATAGGAGCAGTTTTTAAAGTACCATTTTTAGCGATTGGGGTGAAAATCGAAGGACGCATTCGTGGTTCAAAAAACACTGTTTCGCAACTGTTTAGCTCAAAACTGAGCAAATGGTGTTACTATGGATTTAAGCATTACCTGCCAGTTACATTTTTATTTTTATCATAATCGAAAATGGCGTTTTTGAGATATGAGCAATTTTTTAAAGTACATACTATTATTAAAGATTTAAGTGGATTTCAAAGGACTCAGTTTTTCTCTAAAAACTTGCTATCAAGTTAAGAATGACAATAGTACCTTAAAAATACGTATTTTTTTAAATCGTTTTTACCGTTTTCGAGAAAAAGCCAACTTTCAAAACTGCCGTTGCTGGACGTTTTAGCGAAAAACTGGGTATGCAGTCATGTTAAGCATGCCTACATTAACTGAACTATCAATTTTGGTTCAAATCGTCCTAGCGGGAAGCCTACAAACTCTAAATACGAAGTTTGAAAACAATCCGTCCAAGCGTTTAGATGTCCCAGGGGTGGGACAGACAGACATACGGACGGACAGAATTGCGAGACCCACTTTTTTGAGTTCCCCTATCATCGTAATATCTCGAGTTCGGAATTTTGTACGAAAACAATATCTTCCTCTTACTACGTGTAGAGAAAGTTAAAAACTGCAAGGGCTCCCCTGCTGTATAAACACCATATCCTTCTGCGAAAAAATTTTCTCTTAACTACGCCACTGGACTGCAAGAGTTCATAGAACTTTGACATCACACACCGACACCACACCCGCACGGCCGGCGCACACATATAGGAATGATCAACGAAAGACTCAAGTTTGTTTATTTGTTTATCAATGTTCTCTGGGGTTATTAAAGAAAAGCGAGCTGATGGTTTAAGGCGCACTCAACAACTTTGTCATCTCATCATATGTGTTTTGATAAGTCGTTATTCTTTTTGAAAATTATTGGATGCATGTTGCTGGAATTCACATCTTGGTGAACAAAATTATACCGAGCACATTCATCCGCACGAACAAAACGAGAAAAACTCACAGGAGCTCCTCCATTCACTCCATATATATTACAAGTATGAGGATCGATGTGGGACATAACATAATATAAAATAATTATGCGACCATAATTACGTCGAATGATTAATTGTGTTTTGATATGTCATCGAGAATCGTACAAACGTGATTAAGTTAAATTAATTTAACGTGTTTCCCAGAGAGAAGCACAGCACGAAAACCAATTTAAAAATAACACACAAAGGCGAGAGCAAATATGCGGCCCCAGCATATTACACCATCCCATCAGACACAATAGAGCACACATCGACAAAGTGACCATCCAAAGAGTGGAAGACATTGTATGCATTCTTATATCCTGCTTGGTTTCATGCCATTTGAACGATATTGAATATTGAATTGATATTGTTATATGGTTATGCCATAGGTAGGTTAAGGTATACCCGATATGGTGGCATATTTTCGTTTACAACTTTGCAGAATTGTGGAAGGATTTTTTTGTAGACGTATATAGGTGCTTGCGGTGAATGCAAAAATGTTATGAATTTGAGCACAATTCCTAACCTAACCTATCCAATCGATTGAGATTTTTAACCACGTTTGTCGATGAGAAAGGATTCAACTAAAAACAAAAGTGGTTAACAAGTCAAAAACGAGCTTAAAATTATTTGCTCTTCATTGGTCGGATTCAATACTAAAACTCCCCTGCTTAGTAGTACTAAATTAATAACATTATCAAAATCAAATTCATCACTATAGCTTGGCGTGTTCCAAATTTTTTGAGTCGCACTGTATATTAGTAAACAACCGTTTTCCTCTATCAAATAAAGCTCCCTCTTTGTGCGCCATTTTCTGATAGTGGTAAATTCTCCATTTTGCTGGTCCTTTCTCTGTATATTTTTGTACATAATGCCCTGGCAAGTGCCAACATCAAATGCGGAGGAAAGATGTGGTATAGCATACACAACACCACACTGGGTCGGTGCTGCTGTCTATATTATCCCTCGTTTACAATGGGCAATGGAGTTCATGGAGCTTTTTATTATGTACCGGGCGACAACAAATTCTCCCACTTGGTTTCGATAGGGTAGTAGAATGGTCGTCCTCGAATTTATATATACATATACAGACACTATATATCCTCCCGTTTGTGAAGTATGCGCATACACACAAATAAAAGACTTGTTAGTCGGTTTGTTCTTCACAGATTTACAAGATCCTTCCTTGTGTTCTTCGTGTATATCTGCCCCCCATCCCGTGACGCGACGAAAACGTTTGCGAAAATAATGCAATCATATATTATTATTATATGTGTGTCAGTTCATCGTTCGTCCCCCCACCTGCTTTTTCTATGGAAATCATTTGGGCCGTTTTCAATAGGGTGGAAACTGGAAACACACATTTACATCGTGTAAGGAGCGATATCTCGTGTAGGTTCTGTCTGTTTTATACGATGTTGATGCTGCTGGCAAAATGGAAAATTTATTATATTTTAGGACGCTGCTGGTGAGGGAGAGAGGGGGTTGGTTGGGGTGGATGAACATGTTTATTTTGCTTGCTCGTATATGTTTTTCTGGTTTCATGATACATAAATATGTGAAAATAATTTTCGTCGAATGAAATGAACATTATAGTGAATTATGTATGCATATTGTGCCGAGGTTGAGGAGGTTTTGATAAACATTGCAGAATTATTTAGTTATGTGGAGATTTATTTTATTTTATTTTTTTTCTTCCGCACATCTAAATAATGCAGACAAATTTGTTTATAGACAACATGTCTTTTTCAATAAGAGCAATGATTGAGGTGTCAAAAGGAATGTAGGTATTTCTTAGGTCCATCTCAGAGAAAATTCAGAGGTCTATGCAACAGTTTGTGTCCAAAAAAAGGAAGTTTTAATGGGAAAAGAATAGTTTAATACCTACATATGGGATTCAAAATTAAGCCTCAAAATGGAACCGACTTTTAACTAAAACTCCTATATTCGTTGAGGTCTTGACAGCATGAATATTTACTATGAACATTTGATCGTGTTGCCACCACCAAATGGAACAGACAAAATCAGGGGTGGAATCGTCTAAGGTGATAGTTGATAGTTGACAATAAAAATCATGGCTTTACGTCCACGTATTATCAAATTGACAATCGCTTTTTTGCGATCAATTTCATGTGACAGCTATTTAGGTGTCGATTTCATACATTTGTGTCATTTTCATAGGTATGCACCTCGGCTTCAAATCCAAATAAATTAAATATGTACTTTAGTGAAAAAAGAATATTATACATATGTATTACATAAATTAAAATATAAAAATGTAAGTGAAATTTAAAAATTCGTGGGGTGCAATGTGGGCAAGGAAGTGACGTTTAAAACTCTAAGTGCTGCCAATAATCAATCATTTTTTAGTGATCGCTTTACGCAGAGCAAAGATAATCAAAAACGAAAACCAAAAAAGCGACAATCAACTACATATCACCTTAGCCGATTCCACCCCAGACTATCGACCCTATCATGGTATCCGATCCGAAAGAAAAATTCTCCGATTTTATACGAATCGTCATGGTAATCGTTCCGATCAACTGTTCGGAACATTTTTCTGACAAAACGTAACGCACACCGGCAGTTTACGTTTCCTTGCGATTTGGTTCGGTTTTTTTTCATCTGTTTTTGACAGCCACACGCCTCGGATGGTCTCCGACATCTTTTCGTCGCGGAAATATATTTTAGTAACGAAAATGCGTTGATGCACGTTTGGAAAACGGATACTAATATGAACGTAAGTTTAGTCTCCGACTGGAAATTTTATAAAGCGGTTGATGGACCAGTTTTAGGCAGTTAGGTATGCATGACTTCACCCCAACGAATTTTGCTATGTTGCTAAAGCCTTGTGTGGATCAATCAGCGCAAGTGGTAGAAAGGCAACTAGTGCGGTTCTTTCAGCTAATATAATTCCAAAAAGAATTGATTGCCAGAATTATTTATTAATCAATCACTCCATTCGACAAAGAAAGAAAGGCTCTATTGGCTCAAGAAAGACATGGGATTTCACAGCGCATGTCGAACGTACGTTTGTAGCGATGGGCAATAGATCCCAATTTTGGTAAACAAAAAATTGTCACTGACAAAATTTATATTTGGTGAAATGATAACGAAGCAAGCCATAGTATTTTCGGATCCGCACCAACCAATCAACAACCGTTTTGAGCTTCCTTAGCGTAGGTATACACGATATACTTTTTGGTATAAAGTTCGGTCAGATGGTGGCGTTCATTCATTCATTTTCGATGGCCCGCTTGTCCATTAAGTGGGTCGCGGGTGTATAGGTTTCTCAAGTTCTCGATTCTCCGCCATCGACTCTAAATCATCCCCATACGGGATATGTTATGAACTCGATCTAACCATCTCATACTGGGTCTACCAATAGAGGACGACTGCCTGATGGTACGGATTCCATAGCACGTCGTGGGATCCTGGTTGCGGGAACATGCGTTTAACATGGCCAAACCACCGAAGCATGGACCGCTCTGTGCGGAGAAGTAGCTGCTCGACATTGAGTTCATCACGATCTATACTCTAACGGATCACACCAGCAATACAACAGAGATATCTTATTTCGGCAGCTTCTATCCGCGATCCTATTCTAGGCGGTGGAGTTGTTATTAAAAAGGTGTCGACCAATGTTGCCAGACTTTTTTTTCAAAAAACTGTAAATTCCCAAAAAAAGCTGTATTTTCAACCAAAAAACTGTAACCTTCAAAAACCAAACGATTTTTTTGAAATTACGGTTTTTTTTAGTTTTATTAAACAAAAATAACACAAAACAATTCATTTTAAATAAAATAACACGCTTAAATACGAAGCACTACGATTTAAAGCACATTTTAATTTATTCTTTCAAATCTGAACTTTAAAAAAAAACTGTAATTTGTACTAGATCATTTTAAAAACTGTAAGCTTGTTTAAAAAACTGTAATTGCAAATCAAAATGAAGAAACTAAGGACTGTTCGAGAAAAAATCCGGAAACATTTGTGCGGTCTGACAATACTAAAATATAATATTGCGGTACCGCTAAATTTTGATCACATGCTCTTGTACTCATTATAAATAAATTTTACATTATTCGATCTTACGGCCGTGTATTAACTGATATATAAATAATATTATCTTCAGATAATTTTCTATCATGGTGAAAAACGAATCCTCAGCTGTCAACAATTTATCCTGGTCCGGGAGCAAGAAAATAAATTATCCTATAGCATAATTTTGACATTTTCTTTGGTTTGAGTTTTGCTAAGATATTGAAGAGGAAATAAAACACAGAATTTCAATAAATTAATACCGTAACATTCGATAAATCTCTGTTTTTTAAGATTGGAGTTTATTGAACTTCTTTCCAACACTTACTTCATAAGTGTCAACAATTTAGCCGAAGATAATTATTTAGCGCGGCTTAATAAAGTGTAGAAATAGTAGTTTAAAAAAATGTTAAGCATAATCCGTTTCTTTCAGCATTAAAAATTGTCAAGCCTAGTTTATCTTTCCGGATTTTTTCTCGAACAGTCCTTATATTCACCAATGACCTTATATCCCACCTGAATTATTTGAAGCGTGGCGGAAACCATTCGAGAACTAAATCCTATATGCATTCAACAAATATAGAGATGGACTGATATCTATTTTCAAAGTTATCGCAGTGATTAACTTTACCCGCCGAGCGCCGCCTTCAATGCAAACATTTCTAAAACTATTTACCATTTAATAAATGTTTTCTTATCACATTATGCTTCCTTTGTTTACAGACAGCAAACCGCCCGCAAACTATAACCACAAGTGATACTTTATAGACCCCATCAACCGATTAACCCAATAAAGCTTATCATCGAAATATTTGTTTAGGATCGCAATTAAAATTTTATTAAACTACCATAACCGTTAGGCAAAAACAATTTTAGTACTCAACGCATATTTAAATGCATTTTTAGAATTTATCAGTCCAACAGAAGCACAAAAGTTTGACATTCTTATCACTTCGAACATACTCGTATGCACACGCAGATTAACTTCATAGGGACATGTTGCAATTAAATTGCAGCTCCTCTGGCTGGAGGTAAGACTTTTGTGCCAATTTCGATTAATAAAGTCGCACGTTCACGTTTGCTAATTAAGCCACTTAAATGTGGACAAATATGGTTGCGACAGACGTTATTACCACGACTTATTAAAAAGTATTATACGCGCAATTAATAATTAAATAAAATTTAATTATCTTCGATTAACGAGCATTTTTCCCCATCAGCTATAGTCCTGGCGGTGCTCTGCACTCGAATGGGATTTAATAACTCAATTTAACAGACAATCGTTTGTATTGTTAATTCAATTACAGCGAGCACGAACTGCAATGTGCGGCATTGGTCTGGCACTGGCATACATACAAACACCTACCCTTAGGGTAGCGGTATAGAGGCGCGACAACTTTACTCCCGCCAGATTTTGTATAGAGCGCGGCGCTGATTCTGTGGTCATGTTGTGGCATTTATTAATTATTCTCTAAGCGCAGCAGCTGTTAATGAATCCGGGAGTGAGCGAGGGTGCCCTCCTCTGTTTTGTTTGGCCTATGCGACATTTTGTTACAATTATGTAACGACTATGGGGGTACTTCTGGGAAGCTGGAACCACCACCGCGCTATACACCACTGCTGCTTCGGCATAATGCGCTAATGGCAGTTAGCATGCTCTTGATGGGGACGTTAGGAGATGGTTATTTCTTACTGTAGTTGTTTAATATGATGTTTATGGAGATGTTTGTGATAAAATTATTTTATCTGCCTGTTCAACTCGTATAATGAATTTGTTATAGATCTGAATGATTGTTTAATTTCATCTTAAATGTGATGCCATCTTTTTTTTTGTTTATAGCAGTTTTAATAAAACAATCACTTGCCGCCACCAATTATGGTGTGGTCAAAAAATTGATCAGGTACTTGGGTGAAAATTAGTCAAACAACATTCCCATGGCTGACCATGGGATGCGAATGCTCAGCTCATAAAAGAATTGATTGCGTTTTTGCGTTGGCACGGGCAAATCTCTTTCGCAACATCGTCATCCCCAAACTCTCGTTTGTGGCCTACAGCACTTTCGACAATGAGGCCGCACGCAGCAAAACAATCCAGCCTCCTCTATACGCCCATCCCTAGACACTCATTGGAATTTAATTCAATTTTCAGATTCGCTGGCAGAGCGGACGTACACCCTGGGGCAATTAATGTCACCCCATTAAAGTGATCCCTAATTATGTGAAATGATTTAAAACCATAAAAACCAGGCCAACATTTGAAAGTGAGAAAAAGCAGGGACGGAGTGCAGTCTTTTTTTCGGAACCGGGCTAATCGTTACCATTTCCCCTTTGTTCGTCCTTTCAACAGTTGTGTGTGACTAATAAAATTATACGTGAAATTTTTGAGGACACTCACCAGAGAGTAGATAACTTGCAGATAATTCTGCTTGCAAGTTTGTAAGAGGGGAACGAGGCATGTGATATATATACATTCTGGCATTTACACAAGGTTTAATTATGGCAATAACCGTTTTCGGTTAATGGGGATATCCCCGCGTTTCGTTGAGTGAGTGCGGGGAATTTATTAATTATCTCAAAGGCTTATGTGACAGGATATGTCTTCCGTAAATGTAACCATTTGTATTCCAAGCAACGATACGAGAGGCCGGATTGTCGTTCAAAAATAATCATCATACGCTGATTATTAAATAAGGTCGGGCTTTTATGTAAGTATACAATTAGTTTAAAACACCATCTTATATACGAACGGCAAAGTGTATGTGGAATCTGTCCCAAACGGGTTCGAATAGGTTTTTACATATGTGGCGGGTGAGGTATATCTGGTACAGAGGATGTTATTTTTGAAATTAGTACAATTATTCTATTGCTCCCAAGAGGATTGCTCAAGCTTCTATGGCATTAGATAAGATTCGTTTTTACAAAGGGACGAAGTGGGGGACAGAATCTTAAGCAACGAGAGAAAAAGTTTTGATTTATTTGAAAGTAGCGCCACTATCTAGGCAAACATATTGAGGGTTGATTGCAATCAGCTTTTGAAGATTATATTCGTGTTGAGAAATAATATTTACCTGTCGTATTGCAGATTTGAAGCTATAGTAAAGAACGATGTCGGTAAATTATATACCGGCGTTTAAGCCTTTGCCGAGATCGACGGGAGCCACCTACGACCCACCCCACGATTAATAAAATTTATTTAATTTTCGGGCTTCTATTTGCTGTCTTTTGTATTTCGGGATTTTATTTCCTGGTTTTTCAGAACAGACTTTCTGAATTCCAGTATCCAGTCATACCTACATATACATTATAGAACCTTCTTAAAATAGTGTTCACTGGAAGATCAATTTATTTATATTCGATTTCCATAATGAAGAAACTCTGCAAAACTTCTTTACGGTGAGCGAAGTGATACTTCAAAAAACTGATATTTGGGATATAAGTACTCTGGTTGTTACCGTGTTCCCTTAAAAACTGCATATTACATCTTCTTCTTTTATAACTCCTTAGGGATGAAAATCGATGACGTTATAACTGATAACCGCTGGATTTTCATGTTCCTTTTCTTTTTTGTTTTGTTCGTATGTATGCTCTGTTCGTATTTCAGGATCAGTTTTTATAAATTTTCCAATTTCCGTTAAAATGTTTCCAATTTTCTCGCAGGTAATATAGTTTCCTTTGGGCGAAGACAAAGACAAAAAAAATATAGCTCAAATCCGACGATCTGTTCTCGAGTTATGGGCAGTCTTATACGACTGCAACTTTATTTTATATAAAGGGTGTTTTTTAGAGGTTTGGTTTTTAAACTGGCAATACTGTTTGTGCAGATTCTCAATTTGACAGTTGAAAGTTGATTTAGTGGTTAGTACGTTTTGCCATTTTACAACGAGTGCAAATTGTGCAAACTTATTTTGAGAACCATGGTTCTGTTCGCCAAACTTATTATGCGCTACGTCCATTTTACGGTCGACATAATTGTCCATCTGAGCTAGTTATTCGGATCTCTTTAAGGACGATGCCAGCCAGAATGTTACCGTCAATAGAGAGCGCTGTAGAAATATGATTTCTGACTTCTTCGTTCCTCAGTTGAATGACATTGACGTGACAGAGCTTTGGTTTCAACAAGATGGGGCAACAATGCCAAACGGCCGGCGCGCGACACCATCAATTTATTGCGGGAAACATTTGCTGAGTGCATAATTTCGCGTAAGGGAACTAGCCTCCACGATCCTGTGATCTTACAGCTTAAGATTACTTTCTTTGGAGGTATACGAAAGACTTTGGAGGATTTGCAAGTCAACATTCGCCGTGTTATTGCTGATATACATTAGCCCCAGTTGTTCGATAAAGTTGTCGAAAGATTGGACTTGACGATTGCATATACTCTATACTCTATTTCTTTTACAAGTATTGTCCTCACATATGGGACCTCGGTCCTCGGTCCTCACAACTGTGTGTATATTTTTAATATACCCTCAATCCATTTTAATGAAATGCATTCCATGCAAATCCCCAATAATCTTCACAAATGATAATTTGTTACATTCACACCATTGTGAGCACTCATCTAATATTATTCCGCCTTTCAATGAATCAATAAAATTGTGATTTATAAAAAAAAACAGAACAAAAACAAGTGACAACAAGACACACGCAGTGTTGTCCCAGCGGACAGCCATTTAACCATTTTATATAGACGAGGGTGGAATTCTATCCATAAATATTAAAAATGAAGCGCCACGAGAACCAGATGAGACACAGACTAAAGTCGAATGGTATTGCAGCCAGACAAATTTATCTACCCAACCGTGGTCGTTCTCCTGGTGAATGAAAATGGAAAAAAAAGAATCCGCGCTCACTTTACTTTATCCCAATTTGATGCTGCCTTGTCTCCTTATAATTCAAACCGTCCGATGTGCAACGCATATTCACTTTATAGTATTGTTGTGAGGCCCCGGTGAGCAAATAATAAAAAAAATAAATAATAATAAGGAAAACGGATGGATAAATAATGTTTCCATGCGACGACGACATAATATTTAAGGCTCCCATGGAAGATGGAGTGTCGATATGGCGGATCTCTAAGCCGACGCGTTGGTATGATGACAAACAAATAAGTATGCGCCAACATCAGCAGCATAAAAACAAAACAGGAAACAATAACAGACCCTTATTATAGATGTATTGTCATTGTGTATGCCCATATGCGCGAAAGGACATATTTATCCCGTTTATTCCCTTTTTGCCAGAATATTATAGATATGTATTTGGAAGAGTGGCATAATAAAGTGTGATGTAATTTACGAGTTCTTCTCTATTTCTTTTTCAGTGTCAGCAAATCTATCACAATCACATAATCATCAGCATCATCATCATCACCAGAGCACGGATAAGGACGGGAAGAAGAAACACACGCGACCCACATTTAGTGGACAGCAAATTTTCGCTCTGGAAAAGACCTTCGAACAAACCAAATATCTGGCTGGACCAGAACGTGCCAAGTTAGCGTATGCCTTAGGAATGACTGAATCACAAGTTAAGGTAAGAGATCAAACACATATTCTCCTATAAGTATTTGTGTAAGATATAGGTTAGAAATGCCAAGGAAGAAACGGCAACGACGACGATATATCCTCAGATTTGATTCGACGATAAGACTATTATAACCTCCGCTTGCTGCGGGGGGCGTTTCCCATTTCTCGCCATTCACCCCCTGGTAACTCTAAGCCGAATGTCTATTATGTGATTGAGTTTATGTTTTAAACAAAAATTTTTAAAAGTTACAATCCTTGAAACGTGTGTTTCGGTCCCTGCCTAAGCGCAGGGATAACAATGAAAACATTAAGTTCTTGCTGATAAGCGTAGCCGTCGCGCGACAGATATACTCTTCTGACTTCAGCTACTTCGGAGTCCGTGTTTTCGAAAAGACATTTGCATATTTATTGAAACAAATCCAAGTGGATTTAAAAACTTGGTTCGCTTGCTGCTGTGCGCCTCAGCACCATGGTCGTGCCGCACTTTATACGTCCGCAAGGACTTACCGCAACTTCAAATTGCTAACGTGGTGGTTGGGTGCGGGGTAACCTTTTTAAAAGTTTTCTCCTCTTTGTGTTTTTTTTTTCATTCACTCCTTCGATGAGAAGGACTCCAGATTAATGTCTGCATGGGATTACTTTGGGATGTTGCTGGTGGTTGACGACATCACGATGCGACTATGCGGGTGGTGGTGGGTATATCGTTTTTACATGTGTATTCGAGTTCACCTACAATGAAACGGATGTAGTGGAATAACGTGGAAGTGAAACGTTTTATCATGTTTAGTTTTCCCATTTTATATAGTAAATCCTTTTGAAGGAAGATTACTTATACCCTCATGCAGGGGTGTTATTCAAATTACACATAATCCATATTTTAATTGCTAGTTTTCGTACGAGCATTGGATTTTTTATATACGTTTTTTTAGGTGAATATCGTAATGCCAACAATTGGTTTTTGTTATGCGGTTTCGTTATGTTTTGTTATACGCAAAAATTACATGGGCATTCTTTACGTACTCTTGGGCGTGCTTATATTTTCCAATTATGTTGTAAAGTAACTAAAAATGGAGGTCCTCGCTAAATGAATGAAATGACATGAAAGTAGGCTGACCACCGAACTACGAGGAGTATGGTATGACAGTATTTGCCTATATGTTAAAATGTACTCTTTTAAAATGATTGCACCTATGATTGCCAGGTCTCTGAAACACTTTTTTCGAAATGAAAGTGGATTTTCATCCAAGTTTTTCAACGCTCATAAACCGAACGTATGGCCATGATCGAAAGTCTTTCAATTCTAAGAAAAACCAGACCTTGTCAGCACGTTAACCAAAATCTGTATACCTACGCAGAGTTCTGCGAGCAATATTCCTCGAGCTGTTCCATTATAGTATAGCGCGGTACGAATAATCATTTTTACTTAAGTTTTACGAACTCACAGTGGCGAAGTATTTCAATATACAGACTTGGCTATTGTGACCTACGAGTTATTCAAAAATGTCTAATATATAAAAATCTCGTGTCACTGTGTTTGTGGTCGCACTCCTCGGAAACCGCTCTACCGATTTTTACGAAATTTATATTTGGCAGGTGTAAGAGAATAGATTGTATCTAAAGTATATTTCGCCAAATTTGGACAAAGGGGCGTGAGACAGCCCATACAAAAAACCATTCAAAATCTTATATCTCGAAAACCACCGAATCGATTGAGTTCAAATTTACAGACAATCTTACGGGAGTTTTTCTGTGAAGATAGGTCAAAATTAACAAAGGGGTGTGACACCTCCCATATAAAAAATAAATGTCGTGTATCAGAAAGCATTGCAATGAACGAATGGTGATGTTCAAGCAAAACAATCAGAGCAATGGCATTGTAATCGAAATATAAATAAAACATTTTGAGAATCGTTGCGATTTCAAATTTAATATTAGAAAATAAATCTTTTGTTTGACGTTTTTCGTCATTTTTACTTGGCTTATACATTTCCTATTCACATAAAGTCCCAAACCACCACTTCAAAAATAAAAAAAAGGAAAAAGCGAAGTAGATTTAACCCAAAAAGTGAAGTAGATTCAAAAAAAGGGAATTAGATTTCAAAATCATATTTCATAGTTTAGTTAGTTAGTTTTATCTAAAAAACATGTCAAAAAAAAAAAAACGTTTTAAGATAACAATATTTTTTTCTATTATTTTTGGTTGTCTAGTTGCAAGATTACATCAGTTCATTTTATGATAACACAGTTCTTTTTATCAAATACAACTATGTATTTTTATTAAATTATAATTTTGCCTAACAAAATTTATTCACATTCTTGATTACTTCAAAATATCTTTTCATCGCGTTTGTAATATTCTGTCACGTATTTGGCTAAACTTTTCATAACAGACAGACAGACATAAACCAAAATCAAACCAAACGTATCACCTCTTTGACAGATAATTAAAAAGAAAGCAATAATAAACGTCAGAAAATTGTAATAAATTTTGTGTTTAAAGTAAAGCTTGATGCAATTTTTTATTTTTAAATGTGAATCTGGGCTTACATGAAAGAGTGTAAAACATTTTTTAAATAATTTTTTGATTTTGGAAGCAGATTTAAGTTTTTTTTTATTAAAATTGAAGCGGATTAAATAAGGGATCTCTAAAGTGAAGTAGATACATATAAAGAATTTAATAATAGTGCGAAGTAGGGATCAGATTTTATTTTTTTTTCCAAAATTTAAGTAAATTTACTTCAATTGAAGTAAAGTGGTATCGCTGGTCCCAAAACGATCAACAAAGAACTGAGAATAAAAAGAGAATCGAACACATCAGTGAAACGTTTCCAAATTATAGAGAAACGAAAACAGCTGTACATATAACGTAAAATTATTAAAAAATTTGCTAAGAAACTGTGCGAATGCGACCACGTACCGAGTAAATAAAAAAAAATGAGAAAGAAATCTAAATCCCCTTTTTTAATTTTTTCGTAATTTTCTACTCATCGAATTTCGACTTACCTACTGAAAAATGAAAAAATGAAAACTGACAGCTCAAAAGTTTGACAAATAAAACTCTATTTATTTTCGTCTTCAACGATCGAATCGAAGGAAGAAGAAGAAAAATGCAATAACAACTTATTTTGAAGATGCTGCCGTTAACGTTTCTTTTACGATAATGTCAAAATGACATTTCTTAAACTTTTTGTAAGAAAATAAAACAGGTCAAGTACTTCTCTTGAAATTGAGAGATTTCTCTCTCGAATTTTGAAATTTGTCATTCATTTTTAATTTTTCTATTCCGAAAGTACACGAACGAACCTAATAGAAGTGGATTTAAAGAAAAGTTTTAATCAGAATAAAGTGGATAATTTCTTTAGTAGAAAAATTCTATCTTAAAATCGGATATCAACATTTTTAATGATGCATTTCAATGATAACTGGCGTCTTATTTATATACATAAATACTTTCGGATTTAATTTGTGTTTTACCGGGGACTTTCTTTCAAGTGAAAATATGAAAACTATGTAAACGGCTTTTTCGTATTTTGCTGCTAACATTTTAAACAAAATTAAATATGGTAAAAAGTTCTATAGTTTAAATAGGTAATTTATTGTATCTAGGTATACCTACCTAATAGAACTTTACTATAGAAGAAGTTTAGAACAATTTTGAATAAGCATTCGATGCGCCATCCTAATGTATTTACTTGGTCACTCGTTCACGGACGCCTTTCAGTTTCACTCACAATATCATAGCAATTTCCCACGGGACACTTAAAAGTTAAAACCCTGATAAACCTAAGACCTGAACCCACTTCATTTAAACTACTAAGTGTTTCATTTCGCCCAAAACCTCATTCAATCCATCACGTGCATACGTTACGTAAATACATTCAATTAACAGGAATAATTATACATAAACTATTATAATTATTAAACTTAAACCTGTTTAATTACGTTGCTCGAACTGTAAATGTAAATGCAAAATACAGTTAAAAGCAGGAGACAGATTTCCATATTACCATATTCCATCTGCAAATATAGCATACACACAATGACATTGTTAGACCCTTTCGCTAAAACCAAATTGTGCTTTACATAAACACAACACAGAATCTATCACCTAGGTATATATACCTACATAATTACATCTCTGGGGTTATTAATGGTCGAATCAATTTTGAATACGTTTCCAAGTTTATAGGTATAGGTTCAGATTTTGGAAGGGAAATGCGATGGATGATGTCCTTTTACGGCACCGAGTGTATGCGGATGATTGTAAACTGTAACAAGTAAATCAAGACCGAGATTTGTCAGTTTAGATAATTTTGATAAATTGCGCACTCCATACCTCCCGGAAGAGCGCTTAACCAAAGGTTGTGATGGTCTGTAGCCCTAAATGGTTTTTAATTACCATCACCCCCGCGCGCTGTACCGTTCTCAAAAATGTTTCCAAAAATCGAGTTTGCGCCTGCTGCTATCCGGAGTTATGGAAATTAATTGTTCCCTCTATACCACTACCATCAGCGCAAGAGACGATCCAGCGAATTGAATATCCGAGTGGTTGGTCTTGTATTTTTTGTATATAGCCAAACGCGAACGAAAACCTTTTACACGGTAACGAAATTAATTCATTTTTCAGTTTTTCTTCGACGTTATTGAATCGGGCGACAGCCAATCGTTGCATAAAAATTGTATAGGTAAAATCGATGGCGACAACGATCGCCATGGACCTATACGCGGTTAGCTATTTGAATAAAGGATATATACATGCAGATGTATGATACATTATGGTGGTTAGATTTTTTGCAATGCATGCAATTTCCATTTCATTCAAAAATCGAACAGAGCAAAAAGGGATTCTTTTGTAACTAGAAATATATTTTTTTTTAACGACACGGCTGAATGAAAAATGTTGCAATTTGTAATAGCTCGTGTGAAATTATGGCTGGTTTTTGCTTTTTGCACCTTGCATTGCATTTGTAATATCGAATAGTTTAAATACCGCAATAAGAGTTTAAAGTGGGTACCTATACATTTTTAGCTGCTTTACAGGTAGGCAAATTAATTTGAACATCACTTTACACTTTAAAGAACCTTTTTCATGGAATTAACATATTTTTTGTTCTGTGCTTAAATAAAAAAATATAATAATGAAGGTTGACAATTTTTTTTAGTAAGGCCCAACTTCTTCTTAACTAATTTTATAATAGAGAGTTAAAATGCAGGTTTAATTAATTCAATTTACTTCTGCACGCATTGAAAATTCCCAATTTTGAAAATTTGTTGTTCAAAAATTGCAATCTTTCAAATTTGATATATACATTATTACGAATTTGAGTGAATACTGGATCAGACATTTCTTACGTTTTTGAACCACCACTAAAAGAACCACCAAGTGACAAAGAACAGAAACGGCCTTACCAATAAACAATCACTAAACTCGAGTTTTACTAATTTTGAAACTAATTTTAATTTCGACTTTTAATTTTGCCCTACCAATAACCAATTTAATCGAAGGGTTCACGAAACACGACTTTAGTACAAATTCTAGTACAATGGAAGTCAAATCTTGTACTAATTTCGCAAAATTGACGGATTCGAGCACAAATTTAATCAGCTTTTCACATTTTTTTTGCTGAACACACAATTTCTTGGTATGTATCAGGAGTCACTACGCAAATATACATATCGGAAATAAATTGAGCAGAGATTTCTGGCCGCATAATGTAATGTACAAATCACATTTTTGGTTTGGGTAAACAAGTGTAGGATATATCCATTAGGTCAAAAAGACGAAAAATGTTCCGTATAACAGCCATAACATGAATTTCGAATGACTTCAATAAGGAGTTTCACAAAACAAAAACCAACCGATTTCATCCTTCCACTCCGCTAAAACATTTATTCAATTTTAACACAAATTATTATCTATTGAACAAATTAAATCATATTACCTAAAGAATTTTAAATGAAAAATAAAAATATATTGGCTGGAAAACTGATATTCCACCTTGAATGACACTACTACGATGACATTTATTCTTATACTTAAACTATGAGTTAGACACGACTTTCTCAGGATCGAAAGTTAGAGTCGACATTAGGGTTAACTCGAGGATAAATTTATTATATTGGCACGCAATTTTTTTTAGTTTCGACTTTTGCGTTAAAGTCGAGTCTAAATTTGATTGTTGGTAAGGCCCAAACAGAATACCATATGCATTTGCAAAATAAACAGAATTAGGAACAGACATTTTTTTTAGCAACAAAATGGCAGCATTCAAGAATCTAGCCATCGCTAGTCGACTTAAATTGTCTGGACTCAAATTTACCTAAACGCGAAAACTAACTTGAATTGTCGGTATGTCAGATGTCACTTATTGACAATATTGTATTTTTCCTCCTCTGGGTTCTGAGTTCTTCTGATTTGTGCTCTACACCTCAGGGCAATCGAAATTTCAAGCTGCACTCTCCGACGACCCAATAAAAATGTAAAAACTGAGTTCTTCGGACACATGTTGGCACAAATAGATGTCAGTAGTAAGTCGAGAAATCCTTGACTTGATTTGTCGGTGTTGCGGACATAGACGTCAACTGAGAAAACTGTTCACGTGACCAGTCTAATCCAATGAAAACTCAGCAACATGAAGTTAGAGAGCTGTCAGACTTAACAAACTAGTTTCTTGAACGCCCTCAAAATGTAAACAAGTCTATATTGATTGTTGCTGCCAGCGACAGAAATGCCAATTTATCGTGGGAGGAGGTTTTTTTTTGTTTGTAATTTTCTGCATCTGTCATCTGGCTGCCCGCTGGTAGTTCGAGTTGCAAATTCGACTACTAAAGCTTAGTACGCTGCTCGAGCTAAATTTTAGCTCCCATACAAAATTCTCTCCAAAATTTAGCTGACCTAAATTTAAGCGAATCCATTTAGCCGAGCGGTATGCTGCTTCAGCTAAAAAATCAAATTTTCATTTCAGACTGTACCGCATGTATCTATCAAAATTTAGCGCGCCCATTAATGGTTCGGGGCATTTTCTCAAGCTAAATTTTGACAGTTTCTGTTGGTTTTTTTTTCTGTTGTGTTTTTGTGTTGCGGACAAATAAGTAAGGATGAGTTTTTACAATGAATACATCGACGAGGAATATCTTGGAAGTGAAGCATTTAAGATCAAAGAATAGCAGACGAGGAAAAAAGAAAGCGCAACGAAAATATTCGTGTCGATGAATTTTTGAAGGAATTTTTTTTCAACGAACATTTGTTTTCTGTGATACTTATATCCACAGCGCACTCCATGTCAAAATTTAGCTAGGGACTTAGCTAATGCTTGAAGAGCCGCTAAAATTTAGTTTAGCTCGAGCAGCGTACTAAGCTTAAACGAAAAAAAAAAAATGTTTTTAATGGACATAATTTCAAGATAGCGTTTGACAGAATAGACGCGCAGCCATGTTTTTCTGTAGTCGTCAAATTATCGTTTCTTGTAATTATTGTCTAAAATGACAATCACATATGGCTATTTAGTACTTGGGCAATTTATGATGACAGACAAATGTACTTAACTTAAGACGACTAGACTTTTCGATTAAAAACAAAAAACAATTCAAAATGGATGAAAATACCTAACAATAAAAAAAAACCTGGAATCCCTCCTCCATAATGTTCCTTCTCATTGTAAAAAATAAATATCATGGCTTTCCACGAATCTGACCGAATAAAAAGCAATGCCAATATTGATTTGATTGTTATGGATATCTATCAATATATATCTATCCGTCTGTCGCATCCTCTGTCCCCACAACTGTCATAAAGGCATATAATAATGCATTTTCCACATCCTACCATCGATTTTCTTGCATGGCATAGTCATCTTGTCCACGTTTACCTTTTTATTCCTTCATTTTCTTTTCTTTTTTTTTTTATAAATCACATAGCAATAAAAATTCACTTAAACCATCACTCAAAATGAGATTTATTGCAGTTATTAAAATGTGCGCACACAGAGGACGTACGTATACATGTGAGTCATTCAGGCAAAGAAAAAAAAAAACGCCACAGATAGAGGTGGTGCCGAGCTATAGCTTTGATGGCTTTTACGTCCGAATTGACGGATAGTTGTAAAATCATGGCGTCCAACAGACAAATTTGGAAATGTTGTTTTACTATTTTTCTTTTTCGTTTTAAATATTTATTTGTTATTGCCGAGGTTATCGGTTGTATAAATATATGTACATATGCACATAAATTAAAATCGGACTCCCCCCCTTAGTTGCCCTTGACAGACTGCACCTTAAAATTTACAGTTTTTCGTAAAAACTGAAAGAGGTTCTTGTATTTTTTACTGGCTATATACGCCATGCCTGTGTGTGTATGTTTTATTGCCCCAAAACGCTTATTCATGCATATCTTATGGGGGTTCCTGGCCAGAGATAATTGGCTATACTACAGTAGACGACGACCTTTTTTCTTGATGAATAGCTGACAAATTGTCAAAACCATAAATTCAAATTCTATTTGATGTTGTTTTGACATGGTCGACCAGCCCAGCGATGTGACTTTGTCGAAGGCGGCGATAAATTCCATGCGGGACAACTAAGATTCGTTACGCTTGCAATAGAGTCTACTTTTAAATAGACTGCGCTCAGAGATTGCATCCTTTTTTTTTTTTTAAATATATTGACCTTTTGGGAAAATCCTTTGTCCATCAATAAAAATGCCGCTGGCTTCTGATATGTGTTGTTTTTCGCAAGAATGTGTACAATAAATCTGACGTAAACATTTACAATCGCCAGGTATAGGTATCTTGTATCTACAATCTACATATCTATCGATTCGGTATGGATTGGTTTAATGGCGATTCACAAAATAGGCATCATAAATGAATAGGAGATTAAGAAAGTGGTTACATGTCAGAGACTACAAAGATCAAAGCAAACTGAATTGACAGCAAAAATAATTTTCTGACAGCGAAAGTGATATGTGATAAAGCGCAATATTGTTAACAATAATAAGAATGATTGTCTTACCTGGAGACGTGGACGAATTAGCACTTACAAGTAGACCAAGAACGCGAGTGAGCACCTATATTGGTCTGATGTAACATGAAAGCTGTCAAAACTTGCCAGTTAATGGGCATAGCAAATAAGATTGGTCCGATTGCTTTTTAATTACTATTGATTGACTTTTATTGTTGTTGATTCTTTTAATTAGAATACCTGAACATGCTTAGCTGTCAAATCTTGATTGACACCGAAAAGCGAAGTCGGAGAAGCGATTGATTTTTTTTCTTCTATGAATGTTACACTCAAATGAGTGAGTTATCTGAACGCCATTTTAATGATAAAAGCGTATACATAGTAAGGAACTGTGGAAATCCTGTCAGTTATGAAATATAGCAAAGAGCGTATTGGAATTTAATGAAAGAGGAATAGGGTTCAAAAATTGTCCACTTTGTTTCAAATTGCCAAGCTTATGGTTGATGCCGATTCAATGGGTGGTAGGTCCAGGTAATTATTTCGATTATTAAGAAAGGCTATACATGTTTTCAATTCCAGCAATGAAATAAAATTTACACACGATATAAGCTTAATTTTTTTTTAAAGTTTGTGGTAATTGAAAACTTGTTTTAAACTTGGTCTTTTAGAGTAAATAGTTATTTTTTTTTTGAATTAGGGACAGTTTCTTCTAAACATAAAGAGTACGGGAGCTGTCATGGCGTTCGCAAATTTCGTGAGTAGGGAGGGAATACACGTACTCAAGGCAACACAACACCTCTTGCCCGCGAGCTATCTATGAGGCAAAATAGTAGGGTATGTCCGTTTAGATAGGATAGTTATGTTGGCTTCCAAATCTTGGCATGAAAACAAATGTTGTTTGCTGCGTCTGGCTACCTTAGGACAAGAACCATGCCCCATCCGACTTTACCTAGTTGTGCATATGCAAGCATGCCAAGTGCTAGTCCATCCAGGTAATATCCAGGTCATCCCTTTCGTAACATCGCCATAAACTCATACTCAAACATCTTTGCTATTAGAGGAGAGGTACAAAATCTTTAAGAAATTATGACTAGAGATATACGATTCCATTTTCTTGGAAAGAGTGCTTCCATTAGCCTTTCGCATATTTAGCACACGTATTAGACTGCCTTCAGCAGATACAAGTAGAGACAGTTTGTAAGTCACAATAGGCGTATTTTTTTGGGAAGTGAGTATAACAAAACCAAACGTGAGTATAACAATTTTGCATGTAAAAACAAAAGTGAGTATAACATAACCAAAAGTGAGTATAACAGTTTTGCATGTAAAAGTAAAAGTGGGATAGCTATAGATTCCCAAAAAAATATGCCTAATATTGTACCTATATATAGATTTCATAAAATTGAACTTAAGCACTATAACAATACCCCGCAATGACAGACGTGTTTTGTACAAATAAAGTCCACGACTGGATCGTAAGAAACTTTCGCAACTGCGAGTTGTCAATATACTGCTAGGTTCCACATTTCACTTTCACTCGAAATGAAATCGGAAATGAATTTTTGTGTTCTACATTTCACTGAATTCGATATTGATTTCAAAATTTTCGTTATTGAGACAAAGTGAAATTGTGATTTCGAAAAAATTTCGGAGTTTCCGAATCGCTCGAAACGCAGAACACTGAAAACGAATTCACTCGATTTCTGGAACCTAGCTGACAACCTTATACCTCTTTAGATGTTTTTGAGAATAATTTGGAAAACCAAAAAACTGTACAAAAATTCAGTATAGATACACGTCCAATTTACTGCGTTTACTGGTTTAAAACGCTAATTATACCTAGATTAATTGTAAAAGGTTAAAACATTTTCGTCTGAAAAAAAATTATTTTCATCTTCTAATGTTCATATTTATCTGCTAGTTTTTGCAAGCTTTTTTTAAATATTCGTCTGAAAAACTTGAAATTTCGTCTGAATTCCTCTATGAATTTTCCCTTTTACTCAAACTTATAGTAATGTTTTTAATTTTTCAGACGATTTTTATATTTTTCAGACGTTTACTATTTCTTTTCAGACGGTTTAAAAATTGTTTCAGACATTTCCAATATCTGATATTAAATTTCAGTCGTTTTTTTTCGATTTTTGCCGACGTTTCCATTTTTTTTTTCTTAAAAATACCTACCATTTATTTGTAGACGAAAAAATTGTAGCCATTGTAAAATTGCCACAAGATATTACATATATTATTTTCCCCATTCAAACAAAAAAAAAAGTCGGATGGCATTTTTTTTCTGAGCGATCATTCCAATAATGAACTAGAAGCATGGCAATTAATTTATTTACCATACGCGTCATGGTTCTTATTTTTACAGCTGGCTTTTATATATCTTCAAAGAGTAATCCCCATTCTTGTATGCTCATCGACTCTGTGACCCAAACATACTTATAGCTCCATAATACATCTAGCAATTAGGGTGTATGTTGGCTTCCATCATAAATGGTTATTGTTCTGTCTTCTAACTTTGCTCGTAACACGGCCAATGGAAAAAAGATACATTAAGTCATTGAAGGTAAATTAAATTCTAGTGTGTTCATTTGTTGGCAATTGAATGAAGGCTCGTTTTTATTTTTTTTTTATATATTTTCTTGGAATTATATGTTACCAGGCCTGGACACGATGATGTGTCATGGTTGATGGTTGAAGATGTTTGTAAGTGATCAGAGTCAAAGCGCGATCTGTGGTCATTAGTGTATTACATTATATTCATCGTCAAGTTTTTTCCCTCTCATTAAATTTCAATCTATCATATTTATGTTTAATTTTTTTTTAAATTTATATTGTTACTTTGAGGTGAGCAAACGAAGTAGTAATACATATTTTATAAACAACATGGTGGGTGTTATGTACATCGCTATAGCGTAGGGTGGTATAGGGTGTCTTTTATATTTCGGTTTGTTAATTGCTAACACTGGCCAGTGGCTCAGTGGTTAGTGTGATGGACTACTGAGCGAAGGGTCCCAGGTATATTGATATCAGAGAGTATAACTGTCCTAAAAAAAGCTTCTTTTTTTTATAATTAACACGCGCTAAAGAGGTTGTGACTACTCTTATAGTGCAATGTGATTTACACAGCTCGGGCATTAAGGAAATTGGGATAGAGAAGATAGGAGATTCCGATGCACATTGGTTTTAAATGTCTGTAAATTGTACTGAGCAGGAAAGACAGAGCTGGGCAAGGCATTCCACATTTGTGTTGTACGGCTTATGAAAGAATCTCTATATTTCATATTCGTATCTCCGATTTCAACGCACGATTTTGGATCCTATCCCAGTAGGTGCAATATGGTTTTCGGCGCACCAGACCAGATATGGGAATTGTAAACCTAGCATTCTTGGCGACTTTGTGTATATGGCCATTCCAACAAAGGTTGTCATGAACGCACATACCGAGAATGGAAAGTCTTTCGGTTTCGGTGATGTAAGTGCCATTCATGGATAATGGCTGGAGGTTTAGATTTCGCTTTAGAGACAGCATTCAGACATTGGCTGAACCCCATTTTAAAATGCTGTCAAGGTCAGAATTTAATGAGCTTAACATACGTTGCCATTCCAGTTCTATGGCCGAAGAGCAGGGACGTGAGTCCTGGAATGAATATGAGAAGCTAAGAGTGCGCTGTCATCAGCGAAGAAATGGATTGGATTAGAAGTTGCATACAAGAGATCATTTATAAAAATGAGAAAGAGAGTCGGAGACCGAACAGAGGCTTTTGGGGAACACCAGCATTTATATAGTGAGTTTCAGACTTGAAACCATCCAAAACAACTTGAATTGAACGGCCAGAAAGGTAGTTTCTAATTCTTTGACGCATCGATCCCATAAGCACGCCTTTTCGACAAAGGAGCTTGGTGCCAAACTCTGTCAAATGCCTTTGAAATATCAAGCGCAACAATCTTCGATTCACCGAAGTGATGGAGAGATTGGTTCCACTTCTCGGTGAGATAAGTCATCAAATCACCAGTGGGCCTAAAAAAATCAATTTCAAATTCATAGAAAAAAAGCGTTGCACTTGCCAAGCCCTTTTTGTCTAATTTTAACCAATCTTCACAGAAACAATATCAAAGATTCTCTGAAAATTTGAGCTCAATCGGTGCAAAAGTTTTCGATTTTTGAAGCATGCACAAACCAACATAAAGAGTTTTGGAAAAGTCTTAACAGTTGTCAAGTGCCGACTTATCCTTTGAATTATGACCATAAATAATATTAGCGACCCAACAAAACTCGTGAATGTTCTCTTAATCACTGCTTTTGGTCGTTAGGAAATAAAAGGTATAATCGTGCCGCTGTTACTTATATGCCCGAAATGGTTATAAAATACTGGTTGTCATTAAATAAATTGTCAAATACTACTACTAGTTTTTTTTTTTTTTTTTGGCGCAACAGGTGGTATAGATAGACACCCTAGGCGTAGCTTCTCGCAACCATTCGTTTTGTTTGTGTTTCTATTTTTGGGACGAATGGAAGGGACCTACAATTTTATGCCGAGTCCGAACGGCTCAATTGAGAAGCTTTTTCAGGACAATCATACTCTCGGATGTTTGTCAGACGTTCGCGAGAGGTGGCGCAGTAAAAAAAACCTTAAGATGTAATTTGTGTTTTTCCGGGGATCGAACCTGGGATCCCTCGCACAGTAGTCCAGCACACTAACCACTGCGCTACTGCGCCCACGATAAATAAATGACATACCTATCTATAAAAAATTGATCATATAAAAAAATTAAAACCAACGCTCTATATAGCTTTTTTTATATAATTTTATCAGAAATGTGATTAATGACATTTCGTGGCCTTTTTTTTTGTAAATTACGGAACCACGGATCAAAAAGTTTTCCCATAATTTTTTTCCATAAGGTGGGCGCCGTTATGCGAGTAAGACACAATCCCAAATACAGTACCTACCTCCAAATCGCAATATTTCATAGACTACCCCCATATATACCTTTCTAAGGTCATTAACGATAATTTCTCTATAGTCATTATTTTTCGACACCCACAGATGTAGACCATTTTTGTCCTTTATACAGGGCTAACCGCACTGATTATGAACAAAAAATTATGTATTTTAACCCTTTCTAAGACGGCTACACCAGGTACCGTTTACCACAATCCGGAAACCGCATTCCAATTTTTCTATGTAAAGCAAAAAACCCACAGCAGCATGTTGCGAAAAATATCTTGTTTTTGTATGGAACACGAATACGGAAGACAATGTGTGTTAATGACCCAACTGCCGCCAAGCCTCCCTATTATACAGATTCAACTGAGAGTATACAGATTTCAGTTTATACATCGTAGAAATCCCTTAGCAGTAGCATGTGTTACCCAAACAACCCTACCCCAAGCAATATCGTTCGCTAGCATTTATTTCTTCTTAATCTACGGTTCAATTGGATGAGTTAAATAAAAAAAAAAAATACAAATACTCCTTCCCTTCGCTCTTAATTATGAAAATAATTTGTAACGATTACTTGTATATTTCCAGGTTTGGTTTCAAAACCGACGGACGAAATGGCGCAAACGGCATGCAGCTGAAATGGCAACTGCCAAGCGAAAGCAGGACGATATTAATGACGGCGGCGATGGTGATGGTGATTGTAGTGAAACACTTGACAGTGATTCCGAAAGTTTAGACATGGGCGATCCGAACCGAAAGAGATGTCGAATGGAGGACGAATTTCATCATAATTAGTTAATAATTTTAAAGGTCTTCAAAAGGCCGCCTGAAGCTATGAGATATATAAATACACACGAAACACAACAACACACACAAAACAAACAAGAAGCTTGTATATACTTTTATTTTTACTCTAACGTGTACTTACTTTTAATTATTAATTATATGTATTTAAATAATGATACAAATTTATAGTTATTATAGATTTATTGTGGAGATATAGCGATAAAATGTTTTAATAATAAAAAGAAATTAAAAAAAAAAAAAAAACAAAAGCAATCGAATATTAAATTACGAATGGAAATTGAGAAAGAAAAAAAATCCGAAGTAAAGATAAATAAGTTAATAAATAAATTATATGCATTTTTTTATCTGGTATCTAGTATTACAGACATAATTTCAGCTTATAAATGGGTTCAGCGACGCGCTTTTCCTCGATAGACAGACTATGTAAGTATTATTTCCTTTTCCATAACACGAAAACACAACAGAAAAAATCAACACTATCTGTCAAAATTTAGCTTGAGAAAATTTCCCGGCCCATAAATTAGCGCGGTAAATTTTGACAGATATATGAAGTACAGTCTGAGATGAAAATTTGATATTTTAGCTGAAGCACAAGCCAGGGTACCGCTCGGCTAAATGGATTCGCTTAAATTTAGCTCAGCTAAATTTTGGAGAGAATTTTGTATATGGGAGCTTAAATTTAGCTCGAGGTTTAGAGGTGCGTATGTCAGATCTTCGCGAGAGGTTGCGCAGTGGAAATCTGGGGTTAAGTAAACCAAAAAAATACTTTTTTTGTCGTCATCATTTTCATACAAAATTGGTGAAAATACTTATGTAGTTTTATTTCTTCGAGTATAATTTAGGTGACGACCAACTTAATATTCGTAACGAAATTAGCAAGCTGGTGGCATTGGCTAACACATTCAGGTACAGACATCTATGATAAGTTAAGTTTGAAATATAAAATTATAAGCTCGCACTCTAGGTAAATTTATGAGAAAATATCTCCAAATATTTATCTATAGATACAAATAGTGAAAGCAATTGATAGCAATCATCAATTTGTCAGATGAGTTCACTTAACAAAAACACAATTTAAACAAATTAAAGTGGAACAAAGTGGGACAAAATCGAATCAGCAAAATATAGAGCAAATCCCTGAGACAGGCAAATGCCAAACAAATCTCCCTCTGGCATTATACCCAAGCACGCATCCACTGCGGATCAGTATATGTGTGGAAAATCAAATCCCATTGAGTATGGAATGCCGCCTAGCAATGACGTACATATTTATATTTTCAATTTCTTTCTATTGCACATACACAAATTATAAACAAGTAAAAAAGAATGCAATACTATCCCAAGGGAGAAGCTAGAGTTAACTTCTTCATTTTGCTCAGTCAGGTATACACAAAGCAATGCAAATGTTATACAAAGAAGCATATATGCAGACACCTGGATATTAGCACCAGGAAAGGAAGGACGCATAGTTTAAAAATTCGGGATTCACATTTGGCACAACAAAAACTAGTTCCTGTCATCCTGTCTTTTGTAAGGCACAGCACACTGACGGACAATCGATTTTACCAGATTTCAAATGTAATCCTCCTGACTTTATGCCCTTTTAAGAGCGATGAGCTGATGATCGGTTCCTGCATTCATGTACGCACGATTTTCCTTTAAAAACAGAAAGGAGGAGTATCGATAGGCAGTACTTTGAGGTTGATTGTTTGTTTTTGTTCGTTGGCTGCCAAAAGGAACTCAGTCGTGCCTGTTTCGGAATTTCCGGATTGCTTACTTTGTTCAAAAATGGGATATTGATAGTTTGTTTGATGATTCCTTTATCCCTTGCGGGAATTTCCTGGGGAACGCAGACTCACATATACATTTTGTTTCCTTCATATAACATTCTACACGGCAATTTGGTTAAGAAAACATGATTCGTTGAAGGTAATTTCCATTACCACTTGTCTGCTAATGGCCAGAAAACCAATAAATACAGGATACGTTTTCTGTCAATAAACTCATTTCGGCTACTCGTATCTATAGAGATCGCGGGAATGAATCACTTACCTAATGGATGGAGAAAGCCTTAATAATGAAGTTTATTGCTACCATTTGTAGATGTTATTAATTATTTATTGATTGACAGTTAATCAATCTTAGTCCACCCTCGTCGTTTCACCTGTTTGTTGTTTCTTCGCCCAACATCGCACACACAGCTACCTCATAGGTAGTCGGATACTTTCTGCTTCTGCTATGGATTTGCTCCTTTTATGCTCCAGATCACTTGTCACTTTACTGACACCTTTTGGAAGAGGTTCACACTAAAGGGAATTATTAAAAGATGACAGTTTTTCCTAATCTGATTTTCATTGTTACGTATATTCTTGAAGGACAATAATTATATGAATTTGTACTCACTGCATAAGGGGTGTGTATTGGTTTTTACTTTTGAACGACATTATGTGACATACCTATTTTTATAGGACACATTTTTAACACACCGGGAAATATGCGATAAAGGTGTGCCATTATAGTTAGCATAAATTAAATAATTAATTCTCATCCTGGCGGGGCATATGTAACTACATAAATTTCACCAGCTGTCAATCTGAACTGACGTCTAAAAAAATTGTCCTATCAATTTGGCAATTGACACTTCATTGAAGACCCTAAGGTGGAGTTTTAATGCTTAAAAAGTCGTAGGAAGTAGATACGCGTTCCAACGATCGGATAATTATGTATTTCTTGACAGGTCATAAGAAGTCATACGGCTTCTGTTATATCGTGTAAGGTGGATTTATTTATTTCAAAACGAACAACAAACATAAAGCAGGTATATGAGCATTTACGTACGACCACAGTAGTGCACTTTATTTTTTCTTATTTTATTCAAGACCTCCATTCAGAAGCAGAATTGAACAATTTGAAATGTTATTTTATGAATGAAATATCCAACTTGTCTAATGATCATCACTCATTGAGAAGTGAAAGGTGATTGAAGTATAGAAGAAATTATAGCCGGTAGGTAGGTAGCTATAACACAATGGGCATCTTACCTTGACGTGCGGAACGCGGGTTGAATTAATGTGTTCTCGTTAGACGTTAGGATGACTGTGATCCTAAGAATACATTTTTCGTGACAAAAGAGGTTCCAAATTAGTAAATTATTATTCCTTTCTCATAGGAAAACTCAAATCGTTTCGAGTAAATATGTATTTGCAATTTAATATGGTTATTAGGATAGGATCTATTAATTTAGGCTTAGATTATGGTTTAGATTAGTGGTGAGTTTAAGTTTGAATTAATAGATGCAGCTACATTGGAAGGAACTATTAGGACATTGAACAAAAAAAGTGATTGCTTCGGCTTAAATAGTAACATAATCCTAGACTGCAATGATGAAATCCTACCCCCATTATTGAAAATAATAAATTTATCACTTGCAAATGGTGTGTTTCCTTCGAGCTGGAAAAATTCAGATATTGTTCCTGTTGAAAAGGTAAGGAATGGTGTAAGCCCTGATCAGTGGAGACCAATAAACATGTTACCAGTCTTTGAAAAGATTTTGGAGGTAATTGTTTGTAAGCAACTTACCATTTTCTTTGAGGAAAAGCGACTTTTTTGCAGATGATACCCTTATATACATCTGTGGTAAGGAGATTAACGCCCTAGAGACTCAGATGCAAAGAGAAATGGAAGGAATGTACAATTGACAATGTAAAAATAGTCTGAAACTTAATGTTACAAAAACTAAGTGTATGTGTGTTGGCTATAATGGATTAAGAGTAAATATTGCAATAAATGGAGTGAACATTGAATGTGTAAAAGAAATAAAATATTTGGGTGTTTACATTGACAATAAATTAAAATTCGGATTTCATATAACTAAATTATGTGCTACAATATCAAAAAAGCTGGGATTTCTAAGTAGACTTCGAAAGTGTATCTCGATGAACTGTGCATTGACTATTTATAATACAATTATTCTCCCTCATTTTAATTACTGCTCGACTATAATATACATGTGTACCGATGAAAATCAACGCAAGCTACAAATTCTCCAAAACAGAGCGATGAGAATTATCCTAAGGTGCAACAGGTATACTCCAATAAGCGACATGCTAAGTACCCTAGGATGGTTGAGTGTAATCCAAAGGCTAAAATTTAATGTTCTAGTAATGATTTATAAAATTAAACAAAATATATATCCAGAATATTTACATAATAATGTGGAATACATAACCAATGACAGATATCAACTGAGGAATGCTGGTGACTTCCGGTTACCTCTATATAGAAGAGCACATACTCAAAACAACATTCTATATAAAGGCCTTCGACTTTTTAATCAGTCTTGCGGAATCGCGTGAATTGGAAATTGTGTAAACGGGTCGTGATCGTGACCGTGAGAGTGTAGGGTGAGTTTTGCTAACTGAGTGCACGAATGAAATATCCACGCTTTAGGAATTGGACCCGAAGCTGTGTATGTTAGCTTAGTTATAGATATCATTGGAACCAATCAGTGGAATGGTGGTTTCATATTTTTGACAAGTCGGTTATAGCAATCATTGAAAAATTCCTGTCAGTGGAAGTACCTGTCAGTGACTTTTCAACAGCCTAGGTTTTGAGGTTAGAGTTGATCATTGAAAGCAAAACTGACAAACTGACAACTGAGAATAGAATGAAAATCGAACACATCAGTGAATCGATTGGGTTCCAAATTAGTGAAATCAGCTGTTCATTGAAATCGATTTCGATCAGTTAAATAATAAAATTGGATTTAAAGAAAAGTTTTAATCTGAATTAAGTAATTTCTTTCGTAAAATAATTCCACAATTGATTAGATTTATTTTGATATCAACTAAAGCAAATTTTGTTTGATTAATCGTTCTAAAATCGGAAAACAAAATTTTCAATGATACATTTCAATGATAGCTATAACTAGAGCCTTAAGCATCCCTCTCGGCTGTGCTGGTGATGACGGTTAAAAAATAGCTCGTCTTTCTTTAGATCATAAAAATAATAAGTAGATAGGTATATAATATATTACCATTCGTTATATGTAGATATACAACTTAAATTTTATTTCGTCGAAAAAAGTGTATAGTTTTCGACAATCACCCGAGCCTACTTCTGTTCTACGTTTCAGGTAATGAATGGGGTCTTTCGCTTAACACAAGCCTCTCTGCCTTGCAGAATATAAGGCGTATTTTTTTGGGAAGTGAGTATAACAAAACCAAAAGTGAGTATAAAAGTTTTGCATGTAAAACCAAAAGTGAGTATCACAAAACCAAAAGTGAGTATACCAGTTTTGCATGTAAAAGTAAAAGTGAGCTAGCTATAGATTCTCAAAAAAATACGCCTATAGTGGTGGTTTTTCTTAAGATTTAGTCTAACTGCGAATTATACGCGAAGAACAGTGTACGTAAGTATAGGTAGGTTCTGCCTTAACATTAACCGTATATATAGGTATCCCTGATTTTAGCTGCTGGTTAAGAGAGTTGCCAAATTACCGCTACCGTGAATGAGTATACCTGCAAGTTTTGCATGTAATTCCGTGACATACTACCATATACCTACATATTTAGCAGTTCATGCTGTTACTTACTTTCTTAAGGTGGCGCTATACCTAGTCCGGGGTGGACCTGGGCCTCAACCAACAAGTGTCTCCAGCCTGCACGATCTTTGGCCAGCTGTCTCCAGTTTCGCACGCTAAGTTGGTTGAGGTACCCTTCCACTTGCGTGCGCCACCTGAGTCGCGGTCTTCCTCTACTGCGCCGTCCCTTGGGTGTGGATTCGAAGATCATGCTGTTAGAGGTACTTAGATATTAAAGCAGAAAACCTGCTTCCTCTTGTCGAATGATTTTATAGGTAAGGTATATACCTATATACCTATAGTTACCGTACACTTCAATGTACATACCTATTTACTTACGTAAAACGAGTACCTAAAAGGAATTGATTAACAAAAAAGAAAGATTTTCAGGCCCACTATTATTTAAACGGATACCAAAGCGTATAACTTCATAAAATTTCCTAATCCCCATCAACCTCCATCCGCTATACAACTTTCAATTGTCTTTCGAACTGTGATTATGAAAATCCCGTCTGATGATGACTTCACCCCAAAGCACATCCTCTCAATGAACAGAGCCCCATCCTCACAGTCCGTAGTATACTACCCGTACCCATAAACATTAAGTAAAACAAACCAAATTTAACAGCACTAACAACACCGATGTCGATTACAAATTCAGTACGAACTTTAACAAATTCGAAATCGATAACAGATTAAACCCGTCGATAGCTCACTGGTTAGATATACATAGCACCAAGGATCTATTCAAAGAGGGGAACGAAAAAGGAACAACATCGCCATTGCCATAGCCATAGTCGTCCTCGTCCTATAGTCATCGCCGACAACGCAACACTCCAACTTAATGAAGTGGAGTATATCGTTGCCATGTATTGTTCATTGTAAAACTTACTCTCTCTTTCTTGTTCTTTCGCTGGCGCAGCTCGTCTCTTTCTAACCTTTGGTCAAATTATGTGCGCTGTATGTGTGGCGGGTAAATCCGGATTCGACTGAATGATTTTTACTTCAAGATTTTTATTTAGGCATTCAGCGCTCTGCTTGTGAATTTTTTGTTTTTCCTTTTTGAATCACAGTCAAAAGCAAATAATGAGGAACAGCAAACACAAATTCAACGTTTCAACCACCCCATGGAATCGGATCACTGTGTGGATGCGATGGTGGTGAGTGACAAAGCGAGCAGCTTAGCCACGCCTCGAGGTGTGTCTATGTCAAACGAGTTTTCTAAAATGGCTCCCAAGGGGTGCTAGTAGTTGGGTTATTTCAATGTTCCATTTCGTGTGTTCCGCCGTATCAAAAACAGGCTAAAAAAGGATTCACTATGGCTAGGTGTGGTAGTGGTGGTATGCTGCGTAGCTGACCCGGAGTCCATTTCGAGTTTATTGTTTGATGATTTGAGCGCATTTGTATTTAGTTATTGTTTTTTTTTCTTTTTCCTGTCCTTTTTTGTAGTTCTGCAGTGGAAAGAGTTGTCTTGCGGAATCTTGCCAAAGATTATTATATGGTCGCACGTAGATAGATACATAATGTATGTATATAAAGAAAGCATCCCGAATATTGTAGAAGACATAGATTTTATCATCGATGAGCTCATACATACCTACCTAGATACACACATAACAACATGAACATGAGTAAATGCGAGTTAATGGAGACATGAAACACCAGACAAAAGAATATTTTATATCAATAAATTAGAAGCCAATGACACACGGGACGAGCTGTAGCTGAGAAAACATACCCGTCCGTGTCGTCCGAAATAAAATTAGGGGACAATCGATAATTGATTCCAATTAATAATGAAAAATTGGATATGTACTATAGGTAGGTACTTAGATAGGATCCTTCCTTCATGGATATAAACGAATTGTACTGAGTAGAAGCGAGGATATGGGAGGAATGTTGTTGATTTTCCGGATTTGCTAATTTATTACCTTCACGGATATGGTTTGGTTATACACCGTGAATAATTAAATTAGAGAAACTCATTTCAATTTTATTTGACCATTATAGGTTTTCAGATCTAATTTGATGTCGCGTTTAGAGTTTTATATCGGATCCTTGGTTGACGGTTGCCAAAATTATGAGCAAAATGAGAAATCTGCGATAGACAGACATATATAGTAGGTAGGTCTAGGTACCTATAGGTATAGGTTTTAAAAAGCGTTTTCTGATTTTGCTATAATTTCTCCACAACTAGGTAGGTATGTCATCTTAGCTGATATACCCATGTCATCTTTAGCATAATTTCCCTACTTAATTGTATCTTGCGGTAGATACCTATTCTCACGTACGAACTAGGTACAGTAAAATGTCCTGTGACGACGTCCGACCACTGACCAGTAATGCTGGGTTTCCACTTATCGATTTGAAATTGACGTAGGTATTTTTGTGACAATTAAAAAATTGGCAAGTGTAAATAGCAATAAATAGCGAAAAATTGCTTGTCAATGAATTGTCAAACAGCGTTTGCCAATAACTGACAAAGAATTTGATTGACAAGTGGAAATAGCTGAATTGTCAAACAAAATGTCATTTTGTCTATACCTAATTGACAGTGAAAATTAATTGGCATCAAGTTCATAAGTTTGTCAATCAACTGACAAACGATTTTTTGCAAATAATTGACATTAAGTGGCAATGAACTGACGGTGGTGTCGTTCAATGACATAAACGCGAGAGCTGTCAAACTTTGTCAATCAACCGACGCGACATGTGGAAACCCACCTTAAAGCGATCATTTTGTTAGTTCTCTCCAAACATTACCTAAAATCCTACCTAAATTTTGACATAGAGTGCGTTGTGGATATAAGTGTCAGAGCAAACAGCTCTTCATGGATAATAACTTCCTTCAACAATTCATCGACGCGAAAAAGTGTTATATTTGCGCTTTCTTTTTTCCTTGTCTACTATTCTTTGAACTCAATTTTTTCACTTTTAAAGGATTCCTCATCCCCAACTCAAAAACACAACAAAAGAATGTTGTTGATTTTCCGGAAAAAAAAATGATCTGTCAAAATTAAGCTTGAGAAAATGTGCCAAACCATTAATGGGCGCCCTAAATTTTGACAGACATATGAAGTACAGTCTGAAATGAAAATTATTTTTTTTGTTGCTGAATGCAGTGTACCGCACGGTTAAATGGATTCGCTTAAATTTAGCTCAGCTAAATTTTGGAGAGAATTTTGTATAGGAGCTAAAATTTAGCTCGAGCAGCGTATAGGTACTAAGCTTAAAGCTAATATACTTAGTCGTTTTTCTTGCCAATCACCTAAAAAATAGCTAACGTGTTTATGTTTACATTTAAAAAAATAGGTTTATGGAGCCGAAATAAAACTAGAAATTTTCGCATATCGGATTGACAGAGATAGAGGGTGTGAAACGTAAATAAAATTAGAGAGAGGTATAATATATAGGTAGTGTAAAATAATACGTTTACAACGCACCTAAATTCAACATTACGCGGACAAAATATCGAAATCCAATTGTGTGTCCCATTGAAACTTTAACATTTCAAATGACAGCTAAGTGTCAAAATTTATTACTGACTCCCAAAGCTTAACAAAAAATTCTTCATCGGTATCCGTCAACTTCTTTCTTTTTTTTGTAGCTTTTACGATATATTGCTAGTTCTTATTTTAAAAATGAAAACATTTTTTGATAGCTTTTGAATCAAATGACGTGCGGAATTCGTGAATAGGTTGGTTCGATTTGACAAACTTACAAATGCAGTGATGAAAATTAATATTTCGTTGAAATCCAACATTTCGGAATGTTGGAAAATATATGCCGAAATGCTGAATTTAGTCCAAATGATGAATTTAGGTGTTGTGTGAACGTACTATATAACCTACCTTCCGGATACCTAATATATTCGCAATCAAATGCAATAATGGGCTTTTTTTTAATATCTCAATTCAATTGTCAAAACTGGTGAACGCAACAACTGTAATTGCAAAAAATACATTCCTACATCATAAAATTCACAAATCATTATCCGTATAAGAATTCTTATTGAAATGTAAACTTTTTCCCGCACAAATAGAGTGCTATAACCAGACTATATATACGAGTATAGTCGAAGAGTGCACTCTTCTCCATATAGAGTTGATAATGGATAATGATTCAAATAAATGGCATTAAGATCGGGTAATTTATTACCTTTTAATTTAATGGGTTGGGATGAAGCGCAGTAGCCATACGAAGCAACTTATTATGATCTCTGTACACATCAAGGTCTGGCGTAATGTTTTCAAGGATGTTCATCCCCTATTTTTATTTTTATTATTATACGTTTTCTTTTTGTGCCCGACAACTGTTCAAATAGACAAGAATGTAATGCAAAAAAAAGAAGCAGTACAACGACAAAATCACACATTTTGGGAAAATATTAAAAGAGATATGGGTTGGAAAATGCACATGAAAAGTGTTAAACAGAAAAATTGACAAATGATATAGACATAAGACGATTTGAATGGAAAGCGATGTGCAGATGGCATGAATTTTACGATTTTTTTTTGATATAACTATACATTTATCTTTCTATATTTAAATCATTTTTTTAAATAACTTTTATGCAAATTATTAATATACATTAAGCAATATTAAAATACATATTATGATAGTCGATAACAACCTGTGAAAATTGAATTGGGTGTTTTTCCAATATAAGTAGTGCAGTTGTTCAGTGTTTCTTAGTATATTCGACTAATGAGCAAGAGGTTAAAGGTTCAACTCTCTGACAAACAGCCACCAAAACGGCTCCCTGAAATTACGACCAAAGAAATTACGCCAAAAAGTGTTTTGGAAAAAAAACCAAAATAATTGCGGCGTAATATTTTTAAAACGTCAAAAAATAAAAAAGAAAATTCACCAGAATGCCAGGAAATTACGCCATAAAGTTAAATGGAAATTACGCCAAAAAGCAAATATTAAATAAGGCCCGAAATCTGACAGTAAACCCAAGCAGGGGGGTTGCAGAGGGGCAGCATGCCCCCCCATACGGTTTCGTTCTTCGTTTGAAGTCCTATTTCACGTTTTTTGGTGTTTTTTCTAAAACACTTTATTTCTCAATTTTCTTAAATGGAAAAAATTCCTGAAAGCGTTTTGGAAAAAATTGCAAAATTTGCGGCATTTGTGTCAAAATATTTGGGCCTAGGAAAAAATTACACAAATTTGTATGGAGGTTTTTGGACTTTTTTTCCACTTTAATTTAATTTCAGGGAGCCCACCAAAACAGCTGCTCATAATCGCCCAAAAATTGTATGTTTTTCATTTAGTCCCAAAAAAAACCCATACCCAAACGAATAGGGTAGTTAAAGTTTAGGACTATTGCTCTAATTTCTTCAAAGCGCATTTACTAATATGTTGCGATGATTTGAGGTCGTGTTTGCGCCCATAAAAAATCAGAAATAAGTTAATATATGTATAGTGATTTTTTTTTAGAGTTGTACAAGTTCGATAAGAAATAAAATACTTGAAGCTAATGTTAAGGGGTATGATTTAGCCATTACTGTTAAAAATTAAAAACGATTTCGGGCATATGCGCCACGGTTAGTTCGAATTAAGCGCAATAGTGAAGTCCAATTTTGGACAAATTAATCTAGCAACTGGGCCATATATCAGCAATAAAACGGCGAATGTTGACTTCCAAATCGTTCACCGACTCTGGGTTTATCGGCAGGGACTTCACATACCCCCAAAGAAAGTAATCTAAAGGTGTGAGATCACAGGATCGTGGAGGCAAGTTGACAGGTCCATTGCGCAAAATTATGCGGTTGTTTCCCGCAATAAATTGATGGTGTCGCGCGCCGTGTGGCATATTGCGCCATCTTGTTGAAACCAAAGCTCTGTCACTTTGATGCCATCCAACAAGCCAAGATCTTTCCGTAAAGTCTTCCACAAAGTGGATGGACAGGACATAGCTACAATATTGCTGTGCACGATGGCGAAACGACTCATTCGGATTCTCCTCAACACTGCGTGCTCCACTTCCACAACGGCAATAACTTCTTCTGTTTGCAGTGATTTTTGTCTTTGGGATGCGTATTATCCACTAGCACTAGAGTATACGTGGTGCGAAAACGATTCATCGGGTTCCGAATATCTTGCTCATATAGATGGACGATTATGTCGACCGTAAAATAGACGTTTGCACAATTTGCCACTTTGTTCAGGCGTTATTCTATTCATCGTAAAATGGCAAAACGTATTAACCACAAATCAACTTTTATCTGTCAAACTGACAATCTGTAGAAATAGTATTGCCAGTTTAAAGACCAAACCTTAAAAAAAAAAACAACCCCTTTAGTTGTGTTTATGCAATTCAGTCGGTGGGTGGAGAATCGGGCTATTAATGGGAAGTTTGAGCCTTTGAGGATAATGGAGAAGTAACCTTATCGAATGAATGACTGTGCAAAATATTGAATTAAAATGGTCGCCCATAATAAAGTTTCTGAATGGAAAGTGTTTTATATACATTTTTTTCCAACAAGAAAACGAAAAACGTCAACAAATTAAAATCAATTTTTTTCGCACGAAATGAAAATGTGTAGGTACCATTGGTACTTGAGGCAATAAAAATAACGATTTTTATTTCTCGCGAAAACGAAGATTTCTTTCGTTTTCAAAATTTAAAATTACTTGATGCAAAACGCTCGTGCTAAACGATTAAACATTTTCATCATACAGCATCGCACACATTTAGAAAAAGAAGAAAGTAGAAAGTAGATATACTAGTTAATAGTAGGACAGGGGTGGGATTATGTAAAAAACGAAACGAAAACCGCTTTCGTTTTCACTAAACCTGTCTCTATCATATCTGTGGCAATAAAGAGACTGCTATTGTCGAAACGATATCGTTCGATCGTTTTCGTCTTACATAATCTGGCCCCAGATTTCTAAATACATATTTCACATGATAATTATGAACAAAAGGACATTTTAATGTGATAATTTTTTTTTTTTTTTTTTTCAATTCCAAAAAACTTTTGTTTAATTTGAGTTCCATAAAACAGATTAAAAAACAATCTCTTATAAAATTCAAATTAAAAAAAAAGAAATAACTTTTATTTCTTTTCCATTCCTCTGATGGAGTGGAATACAAATTCTACAAAAAACCCTTCCTTAAGATTAAATAAAAAATACGAACTAAATACAAAAAAAAGTACTTAATAAAAAAGTAGGTACCTACCAGTAAAGTAAGTAATTGGGGATACTAGGTACGAGCTATTGGAAATTAAGGAATTCCAAAATAGAAAAATAATCACAGCAGTAGATCCTACTTGTACATATACGATCTGGAAACCCCACGTGCTTTATTATTATACAAAACACATCACTCTTTAACCTCGCAACTATGTATCATGTATGGTATGTGCCAAACCCAATTTGCCGAATTAGTGCCCATTTTCCACTTACGAATATCTCAGGCACATCCAATTTATCCAAAATCTCAAGGCGCCAACAAATCTCCCAACTCAACCGCTCATTATAGTCCCAATGACAAAAACAAGTCGTTAGACTCATCTACTTACATCCAAATTTGGTCCAACTCCACAAAAGAATGGGGAAAAAAAAACTTTTGACGCAGGACTACATATCCCTTCATTATTATCATTTTCCAATTTCAATTTGCTTAATAAGCCAAACACATGAGAAAGGAAACATCAGTTTCCACGGCTATTCGGGTGTGTGGGTATGCGCAAGCATAAATTAAAATTATGAAACCACATAGCAAACAGCTTTCACATTAAGCGAAATTTCGTTATTATCTCCAATCCTGGGTTTGCATTTCTAACTACACATATACACAGTCAGCCAAGGGTACTTGCTGCCCCCAGCTCTTGAGTGTAATTGATGTTTTATTATTTTCCATTTTCCCAGGACCAAGCTGTATATATGCGGATGTCTCTTATTTGCAAAAAAAAAAAAAAACATATTGAGACCATGTTTTTAAACATCGGCAGCCCTTTTCTTGAACCGGCTCCCAAAAATGGGGATAGGTTGTCGTATTGGGTAGCTTTTACGACTTTATTTTTCTTGACAGTGCTTTTAGTGTTATTTAACTTTTTTTTTGTTCTGCTCCTTGCTTGTCATATGTGGATGAGCTTGCGTTTGTAGTTGTTAATTGAATAAGAATGAAATATACGAGAGAGTAAACTTTAGCCATTTGGCATTAGTTTGTATAGTCGGTATAAACTACTTTGCATATATCTTAATTATTTCTCAAGAATGAATGTACAGTTTGGTTATCTGCTTACGGATGCCGGTTCTTTGCCACCATGCCACATATGCATGGAATTCCTCGTTAAGTGGTTATTGTCAAATTGGAAATCTTTCCCCCACGAGTGTGACTTGGCGAGCTGGGTCAAGTGCGGGGCTTCTGTATATATATGGAGGGTAAACGAAAGACGTAGTTTTCAGATTGAAAGTATTGTCTTTTTTTTCGTTTATTAAGTTGTTGGGACAAATGGAGAAGTAAACGAGTAGAAATCACCATTGCCAAACCGCTAAGAGACACGATTTATTATTGGCCCCATGTTGGCTACTTTGTTCGGAAACATTGTGTGATAAGCAAAGTGGTTACATTTCTCCTCGTACATAAATTTCTTTTTAAAGACAGTTGACTGGAACATAGGGTTTCAAAAAAAAAAAAATACAGAAAAGACTGAGGAATGCGACATTTAGACTTAATGGAAAAAGGAAGCTTACACAGTGAGCATAGATAGATACATTTAAAATGTACGCACTACATGTCTGTCAATTGTTATGATTTACAGCTGCGTTATATATGCAGGAATTTCCGACTTATGACTATACTGCCCGGGGTGGACCTGGGCCTCGCAACCAACAAGCGTCTCCAGCCAGCACGATCTTTGGCCAGTTGTCTCCAGTTTCGCACGCTTAGTTTGTTAAGGTTCCATTCCTCGGGTGTGGATTCGAAGATCTTTCGGGCCGGAGCATTCGCGTCCATTCACTCTATATGACCCAGCCACCTCAGTCGTTGGACCTTCACTTTTCTGGCTAGGTCGATGTCACTATACAGCCCGTACAGTTCGTCGTTGTATCTCCTCCTCTATTCGCCGTCAATTACTCGAAGAATTTCCCTCTCAAAACAACCAAGAGTAGACTCATTCGCTTTTGATAGAGTCCATGCCTCTGCACCATAGACAAGGACTGGGATGATTAGGGTCTTATACCTAAAGGGTCACTTTAGTTGTTCGATTTATATACAACTAGCTGACCCGTGCTCGCCTCACTCGCGTCACTCGCCTTTAGCAAAAAGAAAAACAAACTAATATTTGGTCCATTTAAATAATATTATTGCTATTACGTAGCAATATTTGTTGCTTTTCAATGCAACATGGCCTACTCGCACATAGGCCACATCACATTCACATCATGCTTACGATTTACGTCCACCACCCTAAAGCAGAGCAACAACAGAAAATGATTGGTCGTATGTACTATATATTTTCACTTCAAAAAATACATTTTGGTTAAAAACTTTTCCAAAGGACGTGGCTATAAACGACATAGCCTATAGCAGTCTAACAGTCTTAAGAAACATTTCAAAAAAAGTTTTATCGAAATCTGTCCAATAGCTTTCGATTTCTTAAGAGACAAAGAAAATTCCTACAGTTTTGTTATATGTATAGATGTATAGGAGTTATCCAAAGCCATATATTTTTAATTAGAAAACAGCTTTCACAGTTCCGTCCATAGCCATAATGTAGATATATCTACTTATAAATATCAAGAAAATTTAGGTTATCTCAAAACCCAAAGCAGGCCAATCGCATAAGGACTTTGTGCGACTATGATTGATTTGCATCCATTAATCCATTATGCGTTCGATTAAAACCGAACTTTTATCTTTAGTCCTATCCTATGACTGAAAAGAAAAGTGGAAAATTGTTTTTTAACCGATTTTACTTTATACATATCTAAAACGGTTAATATGATTAATCTGATTTTGAACTGATTACTGATTCCATTTACCCTACAAAAAAAAATAATATTCCCCATATCCCGACAAAAATAAAGAATCGAGTGCATGGCAATTAGTCCTATAATAATGCTATCAATTTAAAAAAATCTAAACCGACACAATGTACGCTCTGAATAATTTCCAAAATAAAAAAGGATCATCACATTCAAAAAGAGCAGGCACAGGCACACATTTTCCACGACACGACCCTCATCAAAGTATATATCCCCACAGCTAAATAATTGGCAGATCGTTGTAATTGCTTGCACACTCATATATGATTTCAGTTAAGGTAAATAGGGTAATTTGTCTCCCTTATTGGTTATGCCTAACAAAAGAAGAGTAGTTTGTCCCGTCTGTCATTCACCATCAGGAGTACATATACGCACCGTTGTGATATCCTCAGCTGAATTATTATTTAACAATAAAAATTCAGTCACAAAGGGAGCGAGTATGAGTGCGAGAAGTCAATATGATTACCAAGAGTAATATCTCACATTTAATAGGATGATAGTTGACTATGCTTATATGGGTAAGTAGGTACTGCAGATGTGAATGGATAAAAATATAGAATTTCTGAAAGGAAGGATGTCCGGTGGTGTCTTTACCTGTCACAAAGATCCTTTTGTATTTCGATTTTCCAATTGACTTCTTTTTGATGGCAAAAATATTTTTTCAACATATCGTTTGCTTTTGTGTTTGCATCAGAGATATACTACTCGCATACGTGACATGTGCGCATGAGATTCAATTCATGCGTATAAGGTCGATAGAAATTAGAGAAAAGGGATAGGGGGCATGCAGACGTGATTTTTGTTTAAATGTATTTCATTGTATTTTTGATTGCATATTTAATCTTATTAGGGAGATTATAGTCGGTTTGTAGCAGGTAAGTACCTAATCTATAATCAAATTAACGAACTGAAGCTGAAAATTAATTTTCTTTTCAAGTCGCACGTTGAGATACAGATAATTTTGTGTTAATTTGAAAATAAAAAAAATTAATCATCGGACAGTATTCTTTTTTTCATTATAGATAGTATCACAACTGACGGTAACAAGTCTTACAATCTGTGCTTGTGTTTCGCGAGGTAAAAACAAAAAGCAGAATTTAAAATATGGCAATTATGAAACCATTAACCGACAAAGTTTGGTAACTTTTTGAATCTAAACAAAAACAGCAGTATTAAGAACTGTGTTTGTATTTTTCTGTCTCTAAATTTAGGGCCAGTTTCAAAACTAGCTGATAAAGCCCGGAACTTATCTGTCAGCTAAACTTTATCTTTTGGTTTCAAAGGTTTCGGATAGTGTTATCTGACAGATATACCTAGTCTCGGATATAGAGTATCAGCCGGTTCAAGTGGCAATCCTTTATCCGGAAGATGAAAAAAATTTTAGAAGACGAATTGGAAGAATATTACGATCATATTACACGGTCCCGTAGGAACAGAGTATATCGCCCAAAGAACTCGGATTCCGGATTACCAAAACGGCCGAAAACGCGACTGTGAAAGGAAAATTTTATTCACTTTTCTCCTAAACCTTCCTACCACGAAGGGGCGGTCAACTTGCCGTGGCGTCCTTTTCTGGACGTTGTTGCGGTGTGGTGTGAAAGCTTAAGTTGTAATGATTCAACAGGCTATGTTGTCGGCGGATTTAGTCGCCAGTAGGGTAACCCATGACCATGACAGACAGGCTGTTTTGATGAAAAACGAACGAAGAACTGCCCAAAAACGATTAATTAGCATGCTCGATAAGCCTGGAGAGCTTATCTACTTCCCCCTCTTCAAAAAAATAAATAGGTGGCGCAACAGGCGGTAGACCCCCTAGGCCTAGCTTCTCGCAACCATTCGTTTGTGTGAGTTTTTGGGACAAATGGAAGTGACCTACAATTTTATGCCAAGTCCGAACGGCTGAATTGAGAAGCTTTTTCAGGACAGTTATACTCTCGGATGTTTGTCAGACGTTCGCGAGAGGTGGCGCAGTAGAAAAAACCTTAAGATGTAATTTGTGTTTTTCCGAGGATCGAACCGGGATCCTCTTATCCTACTCCTATCAAAAAATCAAAAAGCCTGGTTGGGGACCCAGTTTAAAAAATAGCTCAGCTGCAAACGGAGTATCCGGATAGGTGCTCCACCTCCAGTTCCTCTGTTAGAATTCTTTTTAAATTTTTTTTTTCTTCCATTAATTTATCAAAGGTCTTTTTTCTAAAACAACAAAAAATATATTATGAAAACACGAAACAAACAAAGACAAAACAAATGACATGTGTATCGAAACAAAATTAGTGGCTGAGACATTTTTCCACAAGTTAGTTTATCAGAGATGAAATAGAAAAAAAATATCAGCAGCTTTTAATCGCAACCTTTGAAACTGGCCCTTAGTGAAATATTAAAAAGAATTCGAACGGCTGAGTTCAGAAGCTTTCTTCTCAAGTACTTTCCCGAGAGTTGGCGCAGCGGAAAAAACCTTATGGTATGACGTATGAGATTTCTAGTAAAAAGGGTCACAACTAGCACCGCCCTACACTACCCACAGGAACTATAGCCGAAAACTTAGACACAATAATTTGTTATAATTGTTATACACTTTCCCGCATTTAGATATACGAGCTAATATTTATATTATTTATGTATATATCAATTAATATTAAAAATGTGACTTTTTGTTAAAATAAAAGCAAACTATGTCATTTAAAAATAACATTTAAAATGGTAAAACAAAAAACAAGAAAAGTCGAAATACAAATAAAATTAAATTGGTGCATTTATAATGCCTTACAAACTTTTGTAACTTCAAATAAAAGAATATTATACTAAATTTACCTAAAAAGTATATATAAAATTATCTACTTTCCCCTGAAACCAGAAATCATAATCATTAGCGTGCAAAAATGTTTGTATCTTTTTCATCTTTTTTATGTTTTTAATTAATTTAACTCGTTTCTCTTTTGCTTGATGTGTGATTTCGTAGGCTTTTAAAGACTGAACATTTTAAAATGTTCGCTTAGGGAGACAACAAAATGCTTTTGAAATAAAAAAAAAAAATATTAATAATAATTTTATGCTGGGTTGTTCTTTTTTATGTTTTTAATCCATAAAAGCAAAAGGGTTAAGTTCATAACACGCTGGCTGCCATCCTTGCATTTTATACACAATTCTCTACAATGATAATAAGCTGTGCGGTTGACATTATTTTTTCACGGCAATTATTATCTTAATTTTTTCCTTTCTTCCCTTTTTTTATTATAGAAGTCGGTTCAATTTGTTCTTTTCGTTAGAAATGTATTTTTTAACGATTCTGAAATATACATAGAAATTACCACAGCAGGATGGCAGTCATTTAATTAAAATAAAAACATAAACATTTTTTTTTTTATTTCCATTCAAAAAAATGTCATTCTTTAAAATTAGAGTTGAGTAAGAGTAGGGGAAGAAAAGGGTGGATAGAAACATGTAGGGCGGGAATGGATGTACCTTCAGTTCATATAAAACTAGGGACCATCCTCTTAGGAGAATGGGTTTCATTTTGTAGCCTAAAATATCGTCACAAACAAGCTTATTATTTTATTCTTGTCAGGCTACCTACTTCTAAATCCTTATATTTATAAAGATCAGTCTAATGCCAAATTATATACATAATGTAGTTATTAAAGAATGCTTTTCGATCATCAATTGTATTTGCATCGTGGAATTTTCATAGAACTGTTTGTTAAATTTTCAGTTGCTATTTGTATGTCCAGACTTAAATAATCAACTCTGTTAGAGGACAAACTCGATTTTAAAGTGATTTACTGCCAGACCTAGTCGCCGATTTTCAAAGCATTTGGGTGCATTTTGGTAAAGTTATTTTATATATGAACGCCAACTTTGAGGATAAGAATAAGCTGAAGTATATATCATTTTCTAGTTAAGGGAAAATAGGATGCAACGCTTAGTAATAAGTGTTTCTATTAGGGAAGTCAAGTCCGGATGTAGACTGGGATCGTTAACACTAAATCCTACCTCAGGAATATGAATTATTGCTTGAATATATGTAGGTATAACGGGCTCACTACAATCTACACCACAACTAGGCTAAGAAACGTTGCTGAACCTTCAACCCATCGAGCTATACACTTAGAACAAGGTATAGCCAAAGGTGCTCTCAGACTACGAGAGAAAAAAATTTGGAAGCCCGAATCGTTTTCGGTCACTCACGCATATACTTCACATCTTTGATCAGAGCGGACTCATACCACTCACATCAGACTACAAGAAACCGAGGTATGACTTTGACAAGGAATTTACAGTCTATGTATACCGGAAAGAAAGGATTGGCTTTCCCCGACTACTGTCATAAAAGGTATATGTATACGATTATACGATATATCGGCGGGCGTCCGCTAATTTGAGCTACCTATTTAGAGCAAAGATGTACTTTAGCCCCAGGCAACTTCGCCTTCTCTACAAAGCACAGGTTAGACCAGGCCTGGAATATTGTTCCCATATATGGAGCTCGGCCCCAAAACATTCACTTAACCTACTTGACAGCATAGAGACGAGCAGTTCGACTTATTGGAGACTCTACACTCACATCAAATCTACAACCGTTGGTGCACAGAAGACAAGTCGCTGACCTATGCTTCGAGATGTTCCGATGAACTCAAAGACATTATCCCTCGAAATGCAACTTTTGGGCGCCCCACAAGACAGGCGGCTAATGGTCATAAGTCATAACCATACAGTACAATTGACAACCGCGAGGACATCAACTTTCCAAAACTCCTTTTGTTACAGGACAAGCAAACTTTGGAACTCACTTCCTGGGGATATATTTCCAGATGTATACATATACAATTTGCAGCAATTTAAGTGCAGAACTAACATACATCTGCAAGCATCTCGGGGCGCTGTTGAAGCGTTATAGGTTCGCCTTTCCCGAGAGAAGTATTTAAAAAAAAATACCCATTTTCACAGATAGTCAAAGACAGAGAAAGGAACGGGAGCAGGAGTCTCCTCAGAAGAACCAAGTATTAATCATTCATACCGACTGCCAAATCAGGCAGTGATCTACGCGGTTAAGAAATCAGCTCAAACTGTCTTAACGAGGGAACTGTACCAGAAATTGAAATTACCTTCTGTGTGGACAGTCAAGAAGCACTTAAAGCGATTAACTCCAATCTGGTAAAATCCAAATCCTTAAGCCAGTGCCTCTCGGCATTGAGATAATTAAGTCATCGCACAGTATTACTGTGCTGGGTTCCTGGATATGTTGGTGTAGACGTACTATTAGCTGACAGACAAGTATTACCAGCTTTCAACGCAGCTAAAGGCGCCATTGACAATATCACATTAAACTTGGCTAAATAAAGATGGAAGAACACTTCCAGTTGTACTAAAAATCTCAAAGATCCTAACATCTTTTGAAAGAAACCAAATCCGAGTTCTCGTCGGGGTAATAACTGGACACAGCATCTTTGAAAACATATCGAAAACATTAGATATCTTTACAAATAACTTCTGCAGAAGTTGCAGAGATGAGGGGGAAATATAATCTGTGCGGAAAATCTCCTGTGTCACTGCCCTGCTCTCCAAGAACGCCATGCGGTTCTTCGACGGCTTGAAAGATCTAGCAACGATACCTCTATCAGACTCAAGAAGATTCATCAACAGATCCGAATGGTTTTGTTAGTTGCATGTCCTATATGTACCTACTATAAAAGGATAATCACAATGGGCTTCGATGGCTTCTGGGGTGAAAATTGCATAAATTGCAACTGCCCCTCTAACCTAACCTATGGAAGTCTATAATTGTCCAATATTTTTTAGTTGATCTTTTACCAACAACCTCTCCTAACCTAAGACCGCCCTCGCACGTGGTAGTCTAGGAGACCGCTGGGGCTGCTCAACCCCTAAAGACGGCACTGTAGTTAAACTGAGTTTTGTTGGCTACTGTCAGTATCAAGCTCAGGACCAGCCTTTCTCTACAGGTTTTTTAGTGCAGATACAACTATATCTAGTTTTACAACCCTTGTTTTTTTTTAGAATAATAATTTCCACTCTGTTCTAAGTACTCCATATGCGAAAACATGTCTTTAAAAAAAACGAGTCACAGTTTAATGATATCTTCTTAGAATGACATGAAATACGATTCCCAGAGGACGTTTTATCAGATTTGTCTGAAAAATCTAGCTTTAAAATCTGTAATTGCTTTCAAAGAAAGATTAAAACAGACGACCCTAACCCGTGCCAACACATCAGCGAGGGCGTCCGTTGCGTAAATGTTTTCCAAACAAATCTCGCCTCGACGTACGCCTGAAATAGAATTACACCAGTGACAACAACTTACAAACAAGGAACTATTAAAGAAATAGATGGTGATTTCATTATGCGTAACCGAGTGTGAAAGTACCAAGAGCATATACAGTTTCCCAACGCTTTGATAGGCACGTGACCGATCACGTGCCGCCAACACCACGGATATATAAACATCGCACCACCATACTACCGCAAACCGATTCGGTGAAAGCTACACCAAGTTGTGGTTCTATAAATCCCGGGGGTGAATAATTGCGGGATAATCATGTCCTTATTGGTGGTAAACATGGTTGAGTTGAGCGGAACACAAAATTAAATATTTATTAGATACGAGTACAATGCGGATCAGTGCATTTCGGCGACCCCTTTCAATCAATTTCGCAAGAGCCAAAAAGTCAAGCTCTGGGCATTCCAGAGATCCCAAGGGATATCAACATACTACACAAAGGAAGTTGTCCAATTTGCTTATGATAATGTTAGGATTACCAGTATGTATACCTATTTTTAGTTGCCATCAGATTTTCTTTAATTCATCAAAACATTAGCATTTGCCAACAAACAGAAAAAAAAAGAAAACTGCGAAAATGTGCAGAAAATTTCCCAGCAAATCTATGCGAAGGACCAACATGAATGTGACTCCACAACAACGCCATTTGATTCTGTTTTTATTTCTCTTTCAGGTGTTTCCAATTGGGGTCATAAAACGGCGATTTCTGTTCTAAACCCTCTCTATATGGGCTATAAAAAGTATCGAAGGAGGCCTATGATTTTGAATTCGACCGTTTTGTTATCCTTAATATTGTCATTACATGAGTGTACCTTATGGAAGTGGCGCTGTGTTTGTAGCAAAATGGCAAATTGGCGTATTATGCGTATTGCATAGGGATTACTTTGCATTTTTGTGCTCCTTCGACATCCTGACGTGCGAATTTTTACGACAAAAAAGGACGCTTAATGACATTATTTTTAGCAGTAAGCGCAAGGCAACAGAGTGTTCGTATATGGACGTGACCATATGTGCGAGTTGTAAACTTTATACGACCGTTGGTTAATATTTCGTATATTCTTCATCTTCATTCATTTTAGGCAGCAGCGATTTTTGAGTTGATTCCTTGAATGTGTCGTATTAGCTAACCTAACTCGGCACCATATACCTACACCTTTTGCGGCCAACAGAAGGATATTTTTATGTTTTGTGGTTTTAAATGCTGATAGCATCATTCGGCTTGTTTCGGGGAACTGCAACTGATGTTGTGGCGTAGAGTTCACGATTAAGCAGACCCGGCATTTATGGATTTATTGGTGATATATATTTTTTTTGGTTTCGAATAACAAATATGTATGGAAATATTTGGTATAAGCTTGTTTTATGGCCCAAGGTGATGTTGTACTCTGTGATTGAATTTTTATTTGAAGGTGTTTAGTTAGATTGATGTGTTTATTAAGATGCCGGTTTGTGGGGGTAACATTTTTCAGGACCTGTCTGCGTGGAGGGCGAATGGAGGAGAAGACACAACCGCTAACTCTATGAGTTGTACCAAGATGTGGATGTAGTCTAAAAAGCCAAAACACGCCGACTATATATTGGCTCGACAACATCGAGTCAATGGACAATAATGCTCCTGCTAAGAGGGCATTCAAATCCCAGCTCCCATCTGGTTCGAGAAGACAAGGAAGACCGAATCTCCGTTTCAAAGACCAAGCCATGGCGGATGCCAGAGCGCTGGTCTGGACAAGTGGAAACAGCTTGCCCGGGATCGTAGAGGATGGAAGGCTGCAGTGTCTCAGGCAGAGACTCTACACGGGTCGGGAGACCGATAAGAAGTATATTCTTAGGCATATAATGCAAATGTGAAATGTAACTATTGTGACTCGGTAAATTGATTTCCACGCCACCTATCAAGATTTTTACGTACCCGAATCACAGGATAAGTTTTGTGACAGTTGATTTCATCACAGAAGTTCCTACTGAAATTATAAATTGGAAGTGCGCGCAAAACATTCTATTTTTAATTTATTGTATAGACATTAACAAATTTGATATCAGAATGCCTCTGCAAAATGTCGAAGTATATAAAACAAGTGAAATATTTGTGAAAAGCTAAGAGATGTGAATAAAATCATGGCTTAAAAAATTGTAAACAAAGCACTCGAAGTTACCAATTATAGAACAATTTTTTTATTGTGTTATGTGTTGCCCTTTAGGATTTACAAATAATATTATGTATCTAATATTTGGATTTAATTTTCTCCACACGCAATACAGAACTGCGGCAGGTTTTCAGTTGGGAATGCTTAGTCCAAAAGAAGATAATATAAGAAGGTATCCTTGTAAAAGAGGAGTTAAAATTTGTTCTTTTTCAAGTGGCGGCTACAAATAAGAAAATTCTTTGGATTGTTCCGATCGTTATGAACTTTTTTGGGAATTCGGTGCATAGCATAGATATACATATTTGGATTCCTGTACGATGTGCAATATTTAACTCCACAGAGTTCCCCAGTTTTTAATGAACCTATAGTTTCTTCTGCCATTATTCTTGCACTTGGCCACAAAATCTATATTTATGAAAATATTAACTTCAACATATTTAATTTCAATTATCACGTACTATTCACAAATTGTTTTTACGAGGAGCAGGTATAATTACATTTTTTTGACCGCAACATATTTAAAAGAATCAAAATCTATTTATTAGCTTGTTTTTATAGCTGTTTTTTGGTATAGATTTACTTTTTAATATTTCTTCTCTTAAATTCACTAATAAACTTGGTAACAGTCTCTACTTATTAAATTTAATTTTTTTATTTTTCGAAATACAAATTTTCATACGATTTGACAGTTAATGGAGCGACTTATCCTGTGATTAGGGTTCCGCCGAAATCCGCTAGACGCGGTATGACCGAGTGTCAATATGAACTAAGCGTCTTAACAAAGATTGTCGCGTGTAACCGTCAGGTGTTTAGTTAAACGAGCTGTCTCATTTCGGTTTTTTTTTAGAATCAATAAGTTTAGATGCTGAGCCTGAAAGTAGTCTGACAGTATTTGTCAGTAAATTGACCAGCCTAGACTTATCGTTGGAAATCGGTTCAGATGATCAGTTATATCAGTTACTAGCGGGCGGCTTTGCCCGTGCACAGAAATTGTATTGTAAAATGCGAAAAATGAGAATAAATCGATTTTCTGGAATTTTCATTTTGTGTAAACCTGAAAAACAGCAATACGAACAAAACAAAAAAAAAATAATCATGAAAATCGGCTCAGCGGTTATCGAGTTATAAAACGTCACCGAGTTTCACTCCATAGAAGATGTTTTTTGTATGGGCGGTGCCACGCCCTTTTTTCCAATTTTGACCAATCTTACAGCAACACTCCTGGGCCAATACCTAAGGCTGAAAACACACCGGATAAAGCAAAACGTGTTTTCTTGTTTCGTGAAACAAGAGAACACGATTTCTTATGAGACAACACACAACAGAACAAACGAAACAAAACATACGTTTTTGTTTTGAAGCGTTTCGGTTGCGGTTGTCGAAAATACATGCCATTGTATACGAGCAACACACACCGAATGCAACAAAACTGTTTCGAATCAGCGTCGTTGTCGATAATTGCATACTTTCTCATGGCGCAACACACACCAAATGAAACGAAACATAAAAACCAAAGCAAAACAGAAAAACATGTTTCGTTGCCGATAGCTGACCTCTTGTTTTTGCAAAACAAAATTTTGAGTCCGTTTTTTTATTATTTCTTCTTTCATTGCACCTTTCAGCTTTATTTGCTTCTATGTTTATTCAGTGCCTAAATTTTAAAAAATATGGACATAGATGGAGAAAAATTGATTTTTTTAATTGAGGTAAGAACAAGCCCTATCTACAATTAGAAAGATAAGGAGCATTTTGTTTCAGATTATATGGGTGCACCCAACACTCTCTACTACATTATGTAGTTGCTTCCTTTTGCTCAATTGCTTGAAAATTGAAAACGAGATTGGTAAAACTTTATAGGTAAGGTACTAATGGCAAGTCCCAACTCGCAAATTCCATTTTGTTTTATTTCAACGCACACCAACCGAAACAAGAAAACAAAAACTTTTGTTTTGCTACATTCTGTTTCCCTTGGTGTGTGTTCAAATAAAAAACGTTTTCTTGATTTAAGAATCAAAAACGTTTTGCTTTATCCGGTGTGTTTTCAGCCTAAGATTGTCTGTAGGTTTCAACTCAATCGATTCGGCTGTTTTCGAGATATAAGATTTTGAATGTTTTTTTTTGTATGGGAGGCGCCCCGCCCCTTTGTCCAATTTTGACCAAACTTCACAGAAACCGTATATGGATCAATACCAAAGATTTGTGAAAGTTTGGTTAAAAACGGTAAATGCGTTAAGGCGTGAATCGACGACAAAAATGTTAGGGCTCAATTTTTATATATATACATACATATTATATATATATACATATATATACATATTATCGAAGTTTTTTTATTTTTTAGAGATTATCGAATGTGATCAAAAAATATGATGACAATATGAGACTTGATATTATGAAATTTCGTATATGAAACAACAGAAATCTGGTATACAGATAATTCCGACTGGAAATCCTCTCGTCCCCTGAATTTTTGCCAGAAACCAAGAATTAATTTAACTTTTTGTAGAATTGTGCAAGAAGTAAGAACATGAGATGTTGACAGTTTTGGAGGTCTCTGCAGGTCTACGCTAAACACAAAAGAGTGTGGTTATCTCAACATGTCAATTATCACCCTGGAACAAGCCGAGGGAGCATCGTAGGGCAAGTGCAACTCAGCACCAGCAAGAAAGTTTCGGTGTCAACACATACGTACATGTAAACGGGATCCAAGCTCTAGGATCTTTCGGCCAAGCTGGGAAGTTCATGCCCAAACAACCATCAGCAGTTGCGGTTAAAAGCTAAAGGCTCTTATTAGCTTCGTTGCATCGCAAAGTCTCTTAGCACCTGAGGAAGTAAGGAAGAAGGCAGATAAAGATAAACCTGGTTCTGTTCCTGCAGCAGAAAAATCTCACTTTCTGTAGGTAACGTGCAGAAGAAGCCAAGAGTCACCACGAGGAAGACACACAATAAATACTGGCATGCGTCATGACTACGTATCAGAGGTGTCATTGATTTCCCAACTAGTACCTTCCCCATGGAGGTGCTATACTCGATTCCTTAGCTATTTGTGGTTGAGTAATGTAAAAGTAAAATATCCAAAGAAGAAATAATGCCCCTATTATGTAAGACAACTACAACTAAAGTTGAGTTGTCTCTTGGTTTTATGTAATTCAAAATTCGGTATTGTCCGTATTGTCATACACAACCTTGATAGAAAAGTTGTCTGTCAAAACACAACAAAGATGGTAGTGGTTGTCTATAAGTTGTTAGTTAATTTGTGTTGTGTGAAAGTTGAGTTGAATTGAAGACAACTCAACTCAACTAAGTTCAGTTGTCTTACATAATAGGGGCATAAGATGCTAGGAAAGTGCATCATATCAAAAAAAGTCGAAAATAACCACTCTTGGCCTTTCCTAGACTCTATATTATCAGAAGTTTTAATTTTCAGAAGAACTTTGTTACCAAGCTCAGCAACATGAATATTTGGAGCAATGAATCCACAATAGACCAACATAGACCTTCCTTAAATAATAATAACACATATATTGCATATACACAATATATATACATATGCAGACAATCCCGAGGAGGCCTATGGGTCTCCCCATCCAAAGTGTAATTTACTAAGTAACTCTTGATTCCGTTTCGGTATTTAACACATAAAGATCTTTAGCGCGACCATAAACAATCCACCCCACAAATTTTCTGGTGAAATTTACTATTTTTTTCTATTTACCCATAAACACGACAAGTGCAACCCTCCTCCACTTAGATCGTCATACAACAAAAGAATTTTGTCCTTTTTGTTGCGCTCAATTTACCAAAGTCAAACACTTGGTTGACTTTTTTTTCTCTTGTTCGCTAGGCGGAAATCTCCAAGTTCTAAATTGGCGTCACCATGTAGAGTGCGTTTCAAATCTATATGGAGTGTAACGCATGGGATCGAAAGAAAGATAGGATGTAAAATTTAAACGAGATTGAGAGAGAGCCACACTCCATAGTGATTTGAAACGCGATAGAACAGGGATGAAGGCATAGATCGCGCCTCAAAGTCCACCCATAGTCAAGCGCCCTGCGTAATTTCTATGCTAGTTAAGCAGAATGAATCCATGTATGCAACGTATATATAGCTTAAGGACTATCAAATCATTTTAGAAACTCATCCCCTGTATAGAATCGCTTTATAGAAAATTAATTCAATTGCTGGCGTTGCGTTGAGATACTCGGGCAGAGCATGATGACAATGAGGGTGAAATTTGTTAAAGTGAATACACATGACTTGAACAGGAACAGTGGTGTTCAAAAGTTAAAAATCATATCGAGTGCATGTTTAAATTGAATGGGATTCAATTGAAAGAATTCTGCGGATTTTTGGCCTTAAACTAGCACATTCTAATGCGTCGTCGGTGGAGGGTAAAAATCTAACAGCTAGTTTTCAGAAATCGAGTGAAATCGAAATTGCAAAGCGAATGAATTCGTTTTCAGCGTTCTGCATTTCGAGCGATTCGGAAACTCCGAAATTTTTTCGAAATCACAATTTCACTTTGTCTCAATTCCGAAATGTTTGAAATCGAAATCGAATACAGTGAAATGTAGAACACAAAAATTCATTTCCGATTTCATTTCGAGTGAAAGTGAAATGTGGAACCTAGCAGTAAATCTTAGCCGCGTATGGAGAGCGAATAATGCTATAGGTGCGGTCTGTTCTTTGATGAAATTTTGAAAATTTTGCGAATGGTAGGAAACGTTAGTTAGATCATAACAATAATTGCCAAAAAAAAAAAAAACAATTCTAGGGAGCAATCCGTCGAGTATATATTTTTGTATAATTTTTTTTTTTTTTTTTTGCGTAGGTATATCTACCTTACCTATGCGAAAACTTTTTAGCCCCAGTATACCTACACATAAAGTCATGCAGACACAAATAAAAAAAAGATTTCAATAATAATAATAGAGGGATTTTGTTCTTAACACATGTACTACGCTGTTTCTGCCATTGTAACGTTGTTGCTATTATTTAAGGTTACGCCAAGCAAATTCAGCACAGCTTCCTGGGGGTTGAAACAACGGAACCAGTACAAACTAAGGAAGAAGCACTTGTTTACAGGGAAAACTACAATCGTATTATAGGGAACACATGTACACGCGTAGCTTTGTATCTATCATCCGCAAACGCAAGATACAATTTGGGGGTGTTTAAGCATTATCCTATACTCGTATACCCCAAGCTGTCAGTATGTGCGACAAGTATATATGTGTGCGTGATGCGGTTTTCTTTTCAATTTAAACGCAAAGCCATTTGGATCGTTCACGAGGGATAATGATGACATAAGGGTGAACCGCTATTCAAGGTGGAATATTGAAGAAGACGATTTTGCTAAACACAAGGAGTGAGCACCAAATGAGGATGTGCGGTGAGGGTGGTGGTAAATTTGTTGTCACAGTCATTAGTGGAACGTTAAAAATTTGTAAGCCAATTAAACTTACGACGGTCAGCTTCACAAGTTGAACGGACATTAACTTTATGATCTATCTGGATAAATGGCTGTTTACCATTTACTACAGTAGTATACGATGTAGTTATGAACTAGTTTATGGAGTCAGTCTTAATTAGGGGAATTTTAGCTTTAATAAAACAGAAGAAGCCTTCTGTATATTTGCGCCCAAGTCGACTTTGATACTTTAATTGGAATTACATTTGATAGATTACCCCTGAGGTAATAATTTGTAGGAAATATTTTTTCTTCTTCCAATTTCAACATCTTAATAACGAATCATAAATCAAATCAAGAACTTACTACTAAAGAAAAACAAAAAGAAAATGAAGAAAATGGCTAAAAAAAAGTGTTTTTTTTTCCTTTCTTTTGATGTCAGTGGCAAGTGTCACCTTAAACTTTTAATTTAAACTCGTGACTCGTTTAGGATGGGAGCCGGAGATCCCATGCCTGCAGTATATACACAGATGGATTAAGACGAATCGTGAGTGTTTGCTTGATTCACTTACCTATATTGACCATGACCAGACCACCCTGGGTAGGTATTAATTAAAAAATATTTTTTTCCTAGTCGAGTTTTTTTTTTTGTTCTTGCTCCTTCCTATTTAATTCTCATTTGTCGTTTATTTTTCCTGAAGATTTAATTACAAAAAATTGCGATGAAAATTGTTTGTAGAAGGTAATTTTCGATTACTAGTTCAGATTGCCTTGGCAAAAACAAATTTAATTACGGTGATTACTTTTGGACTTTGTTGTAGACTTATACATACGAAGCACCAAAGATTTCGTCATATAGAAATGTGAGATAATTAAAACAACTCGCACCCGAATTGGAAGAAGTCGCTGATACTTCCGGCTGGAAAATCATTGGCGAATTGTGAGAATCGTTCCTTGCATTTCCCTATACTTACTTACTTTTTACTTTTTATGGCGCTTACAGTCCGGGGTGGACCATGGCTTCAACCATCAACATCAAGCCCCTCCAGCCAGCTCGGTCCCTCGCTAGCTGCATCCGGTTATACGCACACCAAGTTGATTAAGGTCGTTCTCCAATTGTGCGCGCCACCTAAGGTGGGGTCTTCCTCTGCCGCGTTGTCCCTCAGGGGTGGATTCGAAGACTCGTCGGGCTGGTGCGTTGCTGTCCATAGGCTCCACGTGGCCCAGCCATCTCAGTCGTTGTATCTTCAGCTTTTTGAGCAGGTCAGCATCGCTGTATAGCCCGTATAGTTCGTCATTGAATCGTTTTCTCTACACTCCATCGTCACAAACTGAACCGAATATCACTCGAAGAATCTTTCTCTCAAAGCATCCCAGAAGGTTTTCATCTGCTTTTGACAGGGTCCATGCTTCTGCACCATACAGCAGGACCGAGATGATTAAGGTCTTATATATAATATCTCCATGGTTCTATGGAGAGAGGGCTTTACTTCTTAGATGCCTTCTTAGCCCGAAGAAACAGCATCAACGACCAATTTTCAAAAATTAGGTCTCAAGTTGGATTTCCGTATATAGGTATACCTAGGTTTTTAAACTTGTAAATGTATACTAAAGTCGGCATTTTCAAAGGTTCCACATGAACTCTTAAAATCGGTGAATTTGACTGAAATCCTTAAAACTTAGCGAGTTTAGATTCGATTTTAAAAGGACGGTTGGCCTTTCTAATTTGAGGTTAAATTCGAAGGAATGTGTTATTCGCTAGTTCGCGGCTTATTGATGTGTATTGCGAACTTTAACAATTCGCGGCAAACGTATTAAGAAATCCATCAAATGTATTATTGAAATGTATTAAGAAAATAAGTTTATAAACAGTTCAAATAACAAAATTTCGAATTACAAACTTTTTGCCGCGAACGAAAACACCCTTGGCGCGAATTGTCAAAGTTTATTCGCAATCCACATCATTTAATTAGCGTTCCACAAACTAGCGAATAAAACATTCGTTCGAACTTAACCTCAAACTAGACAATGAGGGTAGAAACTGATGGCTGGAATTCGCGAACAGCCGCGACCTATAAAAGTGTTCATGTGAACGGGCTGTCAAAACTTGCGAATAGTCGTTCGATCGGAGGCAGTTGGTCGCTCTTATGTGAATGGTCCTTTAGGTATTAGCCCAGGGGTGTTCCTGTTAAGATTGGTCAAAATTGGACAAAGAGGCGTGGCGTCTCCCATACAAAAAACATCTTCTATGGAGTGAAACTCGTTGACGTTAGATATAACTCGATAACCGCTGGGCCGATTTTCATGATTTCTATACAGCCGGCAAGTTCCTGAAATAAGTCGGCATTTCAATGAAAGTCACCCCCCACTGGCTCGAACCCTCGCTACGCCCCTGGAAACAGCGATTGGCAAGAGTGATTATTCGCTTGATCTCTGCACCGATATCATTTTGCGAAGCGATAGTGGAGCCCACATTTTTTAACTTCTTCGAAGTTGTATCTGTCCATCGTGACGTTTTGTCCGAGTCGCTGATGTTGAGAGTCCTTTCTCGTTGACGAAGTATATGCTTCGTTTTGTCCTCATTAACAGCCAGACCCATATTCACCGCCTCCGTTTCGATGCTTGCAAATGCGCCACTGACAGCTTGCATATAGGCAAGTAGTTCAACGGACTTTTGAAAAATTGTTCCTACATTAAACTAATTCATAGAATAATTGAAATTCCCCTTTTTTAATAATAAAAATAGAATAGAATAATATGTAATTAGACCTCCATATATGACTTCAGCAATGACTCGTTTTTAATTCAATGATAGACAATTTGATTGTATTCATTAAAAGCCATCAATGTTATCCAGATGGTTACATTTACTATTAAGAACTTTAGAATTTACTATTAAAAGTACATAATTATACAACTACATACATACATTTTTGGGCTAGAAAGGTTGCGTTCCATACCCCAATGGTAATTTTAAATCAAGTATCCAGATTTTGAGGGCTAATTGGAGAAATGTGTTACTCTTCATTCATTCAATTAATGTTCGTATAACTGCCTGAAAATGGTTCTTGCCATTTCAAGTGCCTTTAAAATGTTAGCCCCTCAACTATACACCCAAAATATAGTTTGAAAGTTTATCGCATAAAATTACTAAAACGAATATGTTGCCCGTTTCTACATTCATGGTATATACAACACTATAGAAGTGACCCCACCAACTGTTCCCAGGGTATAGGCAGTTCAATTAGAAGGATTAGGGATTATGGCACGTAATAAATTCTACCAATAGGCATGCCAATTACAATTACAAATGGTACCCAGAGCATATGTGAGGAAAAACTTGAGTAAGTAATTTTATACTCTCCATTCAACGAGACGCGGATTACAAACGTTTTGGCTCAATTGCTACAAATATGTATGGTAATCGGGAAGAATGTGCTGCAGTGATTATTACCGAAAACCCCCAACTGACCTTATTTTACCGAAAGTATAATCAAAACCCATAATTTTATTCGACATCCCTGGAGGAGGGTGTTTTCGACAATAAGCGAGGCGCACTACTTATGTAAATGGTATTCGATTGAGTAAGCAGTTTATGCAGCATAAATCCAACTTATTAGTCCTCGTGGCTCTTTTTGAGGTACACGCAGACATTATTTGCCTTTGCTGACGAATCAAGATTCGACTGTACGTATGTATAGTTTCGCCATCCCTTCGACAATATGGCTCATTTGTACACTGGTTACATGTGGACATGATGTTGCGAAATGTACAAGAAGCTGTTGTCAATCGCACATGCTGCAGCCATGGAAACCTTATCCAGTATACATTCCTCCCTCGATGGTAGTCAATCAATTTATAAATTTTACCCGGTTTATTCAAATGTTAGTCGTTTTTGCATAGCACGTCATGTGCTGTATTGTGCATATAGCCTTATAAATCGGACCAACTTTAGACAGGATAAAAATTGCCGGAAAATAATTTCTGCGAAACGAATTGAATGTGATTCTCTATGCCCGCCCTTGCAGATTACCAAAACGAAGAATACTCTATGTAGGTAATTTCGAATGAAGAGCGGAAAAGGGAAGAAACAAAAAAAAAACCGCAACATTTTGATTTAAATTTTACCTTTATCTCTGCCATATATTCGAATAAATCATTGAGTAATGAATGAAATATGATGACGTTTTCTCTGGATATTCGTGCTCGTGTAGCGGACGAAATAAATTTATGCGCAACTATTGCTTTGAGAAATCAATGGCAAAATGGCTTCCCAAGAGAATATCCGATAAATATTCTAAATATTCAATCGTGATGTACACGAAATATGAAAAATAACCAAAAATTGGATGTATCTAGATTTTTCGTTTCCTTTTTTTTATGCATGTGCAAATACCGTGAGAGATGTGTTCGACTTTTTTGATTTATCTATATAGCACGTCGATAACATTTTAACCATCTAGAAATTGTATTGCAAAACATTAACATTCAGATTCCGTAAACAAAGAAAGAATCCCCAGAGTAACATGTTTCATATGCATCTATATGACTCCCAAAAATAAATCCAATATTTTACGTTTTCATATAGCAAGATGCTTTGCCTACAACTTTCCACTCGCGTGAAACCTTTGAAACCTTGAACCTTTTAAAGATGATATAAATCAATATATACACGCATATGTTGGTGTTTTTTTCTATTTGATTGATATGATAACAGATCCGTCTACGTCGACAAGTTTTCCACCTGCAGAGTCAAAAACCTTGTTAATAACGTGCATATGATATACATTATGTACAAGTTCATAGACCGTTCAATAATTTCGTATAATAATATAGAAACCATAGACATTTTGACATTAACCTAAGTACACACGATTGTCAGATCTGTCAATGCTCTGATAATGACAGACAGTGAGCTGACAATAGCCAACTGCCTTACAATGAAAAATTGACCGTCCAAGAGATGAAAGATTGTCAGATGGAAGTGTGACAATGGTTTGACAATGACTTTTCTGACAACGTTGTCAGGTTGAAAATTGTGTGTTCACACGGTTTACACGGATATTTCAATTTGAACAATTGGTCTATCGTCCGACATTGTCAGAGAAAGTGTAGTTCCTTGGTTTTTGCTGTATACGGATAATGGAACAAAATATTGCACTTGCGACTATTTTAACTGCCTACGTGTTGGAAGACAGCGAGGATGATGAATTGCCACAAAAACGACATAGTGTTTGGACAAAGCCCGTCGTCAGCAAGAAGGATTCTACTCCAAATTGCAAGCTGAGGAGCCGGAACCGGAACTTTGTCACAATTTTTTGCGATTAGACTCAACAAAATTCGATGATCTTCTAGCTTTGGTCACTCCACAAATCAAGACACTTTGTTATATTCCAAGACCAGCATTTGTTTGAAATATTTCTAGGAAATTGAGACGGTTTCATTGGCAGCTTGAACCGACTTTTTTTTCTGGATTTTTCGAAATGGTGCTAGGAGTACTTACAAGGCATATGTAGCCAGTGATGGGTTGAAATGATTAATTTTGTAATTAAATAGTTAATTAATTACTTCGGCGTGTAATTGCCATGTAATTTAATTACTTCGCAATTACCTACTCAGAAATTGTTATTGCAATTTCTAATTACAATTACAAGTAATTGTAATCAGTAATTGCAATTACATCGCAGCCAACATCCGCCATTCACTCTATACTTCCTATACGATTTTTTTTTTTCGAATTTTCCAATTCCAATCTCAAACTGCTTTGCCGACATATTGATTTCTCAATTTTTTAATTTGTTTTTAATAATTTTACGTCTCCTTATAAGTACGTAAAAGAATAGGTTCCCCAACAAAAGCAATGATTTTGCGAATGTCGTAAAGGTTCGTTCGTGTACTTTCAGCATAGAAAAATGAAAAATGTCAAATCACAAAAATCGAGAGAGAAATCTCTCAATTTCCAGAGAAGTACCAGTACGTGACCGGTTTTCTTACAAAAAGTTTAAGAAATGTCATTTCGACATTCGTAAAATAAACGTTAACGGCAGAATCTACAAAATAAGTTGGATTTGAATTTTTTATAAGCTAAAATACCTATTAAACCTACCATTTTGAATGCGCTGATAAGTTCTAGGAGAACATTCAATTACAACTTCTTCCTCAAACATCGTTGAAGACGAAAAAATAGAGTTTTATTTGTCAAACTTTTGAGCTGTCACTGTCACTTATGTGGTTTTCCATTGGGACATAAGATCAATCTTTTTTTTTGATCCGGATCACTTTTCATGTTCCATTGGGACAAAAAATCAATCTTTTTTTGATTCGGATCACTTTTTGCAGATCTCGATAATTTTCGAGATTTACACATACTCTCACTAATACCAATATACCTTGCACAGCTGTTTTACGTCATTCAGAATTTGTTTTCAAAACAAAATTACGAAAAGCCTCGCGAAAAGCAATTATTCGAACAAAAACGTAAATAATGGACATGGACTTAATTTTGGAGCAATTACTATCATCTTCGTCATCATCTTCTTCTTCCTCGTCATCTATGGATTTCGATTCTTCGTCGTCAGAAGACGAAAATGAATATCCATATTAGTTCATATTTTTCGTATTTTTGCACCGCCAAACGAAAACAATTTGCACAGCTGATGTACTGTCAAATAACGCACTAATACATTTACAAAAGCAGATCAATCTGCTTTCGTGTTCCATTCGCTACGAAAAATCTGAGATCTGAAATAAAAATCTGATGGTCCCAATGGAAAACGACATTAGATGACAGTTTTCATTTTTCAGTAAGTCGAAATTCGGCGAGTAGAAAATTACGAAAAAATGAAAAGATGGGAAATGGATTTCTCTCTCCTTTTTTTCAATTTACTTAGTACGTGGTCGCATTCGCACAGTTTCTTAGCAAATTTTTAATAATTTTACGTTTGCAAAAAAGTATCCGAACTAACCTATTATTGTATTTCTTTAATGCATGTTACCGCCACCTACCGAGCGCATTTCGTATTCATATTTAACACTATTGCAGCAATTGTCAATCAAATATTTGTATATACAAAAGTTTCCGCTGGCCTGTTATATTGTAGATTTTACTTGCGTTTCAAATTGTCCTTAAAAGCTTTTATGGAAGGCTTCGAAATTATCTAGATTTACCAACTGGGGCCTGTACCACAAAACTACAAGTATTGTACAACAGGCGACAACAAAAATTTTCTGGTACAAAATTGTTAAAATTCGCCTGTTGTACAATACTTGTAGTTTTGTGGTACAGGCCCCTGGTCAGCATCTTATTGAGACCAGAGTGCGTTTAGCATACTTGCCTCTTGCGCATCATAAGTTAAAAAAAATGTCTGAGTGACTCCTTGAAGAACCATTTTTTTTTTCAAGCGCTTCCGCGGTCTTGTTAGGCACCTTTTCCCGCCTGTTTGCAATCATTTATCACACAAAAACGACCCCTTCTACTAATTTTCTATTACATTTCAAACATTACGCCATATAGAATATCACTGCGTGCGTGCAACAAAGAAATAGATTTATTATTCCAGCTAATAGTATTCCCAGAAAACAAGGTAGAAAACCAACAAATTACACACCACGCCGCACATAAGCGCACGAGTATACCTTTTGTATGAAAACATTAAGCTGGCGATGATAACTGCGAAAGCGAACACCATCTGGAAATGAACTTGGCTATATATAGGTATTTTGATAAGAACAAATTACCAAGGAATCCTTCCAAACTGTGTGTGGACGGATACACACAGCCAGCCACGTAAATATTCTATTCTTCCCTTAAAATGACAAGCCGAGATGATGATGACTACGATGACGAAGCGGATATCCAATGGGCGTGGGCGTGATATCCTCATGACGCGACGCTAGCAATGAGGACAAAGTAAACCACAATTGCAAATGCACACTTCGTCCTAAATTCAAATATAATCGAAAAAATTAAATCACTGAAAGCATTTGCCTTGCATTAGGGTTGTCATTTTCGAAATGTTTAAATCTTTTTTTTTATGTTCGTTTAGTCGGATATTTGGTGTTGGCTGCGTACACTGTGGTCGATAAATAAATTGACAATAGACTATAGAGATAAATTAAAGAAATCTTTATAAAGAAGTCTTTAGGTTCGTTCGTGTACTTTCAGCATAAAAAATGAAAAAAGTCAAATCTCAAAAATCGAGAGAGAAATCTCTCAATTTACAGAGCTGACCGGTTTTCTTACAAAAAGTTTAAGAAATGTCATTTCGTCATTCGTAAAATAAACGTTAACGGCAGAATCTACAAAATAAGTTGGATTTAAATTTTGTATAAACTAAAATACCTATTAAATTTTGAATGCGCTGATAAGTTCTAGGAGAACATTCAATTATAACTTCTTCCTCCGACATCGTTGAAGACGAAAAAATAGAGTTTTATTTGTCACACTTTTGAGCTGTCACTTAGATGAGAGTTTTAATTTTTCAGTAATGTCGTTTTCGATAGGTAATCCAGAACCGTCCGGAAGCAATCCGAACGCTTCTGAAAGCGTTCGATTGGCACTCAAATGACAGTTCTTCTCCTGAGAAGAAGAGAATTTTGCTTTGGATTTGAATTCAGAATTGAAACCAGAAGCACTAATACATTCAATTCATACACTATAAACGCCAAAATCGTTGAATGTATGTAAATCTTTTGTGTCGCATTTGATAGTTTTACATTTTAAATCCAATAAAAGTAATTAATTCGAAAAATAATATTAAAATGGATATTCCGATGGAGTTTTGATGATGGAATTGCGCTTGAATTTCATAAATACAACGATACATCGACTTCAAACTCCAATAAGATCCATTTGATACGTGGTCGCATTCGCACAGTTTCTTAGCAAATTTTTAATAATTTTACGTTTGCAAAAAAGTACCCGAACGAACCTTTTATTTTTTAATACTGATTAGCGAGACATCAATCAAAAGTAGGAGTACATAATGTACTCGTCTTGCACCGTTTTAAGTCACATGCTCAATATCATTATTCATTACAGTGCTTTTAGATAAAGGCCGGTTCACGAGAAAAGATAAACATTGAACTGCACTAGCTACAGAGACATCTGTCTTATTAATGTGGCCTAGTTTGCTACACGAGAAAAGTGAAACTGACAACCCAACAATTAGGTATCCACTTATATGCACGGAGCATTTTTATCGATTAATTCATTTGTCTATAAATTACAGCGACATTATGTCTTACTGCACAAGAAACCAAAGCAGTAATAATGTCCTTTATCTAGGAGGCAGAGACAAACTAAAGAGACACGCTCACTAATGTCTGCCTTGTGATTTAATACTGCTTTAAAACATCCGTTTTTCACGGCGAAAACAGCTAAACTAGCAGACGAAATTTAATAGCAAAGAGCTGAATTGGTCCGTTAACATTTTAGTCACACTATATCCATTCCAACATGTGAATTTGTCTCATCACAAAATTTGTAAATGGATGCGCATTACACGAAATTATTACAGCAGATTATTTTTTCTACGTGTTTATTACTTTTGGGGACAGCTGAGCCTGAGCCCCTCTCCTGGGAAACGACGGAAACGGATATAAATGTTCATTTAATTACATGAAAAACGGAACAACATATGAAACAATTACATTATGGTAGCCGTTATAATGCTGCAATATTATAATTGCGTTTTTAAATATCTTTTTCTTGTTGGAAATTTATCACAAATTACACTTTTGGATAATTTTGCGAAAGGACTTCACGCCTGGAAGAGCAAGTTAAACCCGATATGCGGATGTGGATAATATGTTGTGTTGCCACATGTTTTCGATGCGCCGCCGCCCAACTTCCCACCGTTCGTTAATGATGCGATGCGGTGGAACAGGAGCTGCCGGAGTCGGAGCATATGCTTCAATTATTATTCTCCTTTATTTTATACGTGCTTTAACACAAATTCACATCATTTTGATGGCAAAATCACAGTGTGTGTCTATATATCAACAATGTTAAAAGTCATCATTTGGTCATTACCCAGCTATATTTTACTATTCACAAGTGAGCTGTAACACGTGGTACACGCCTTTGGCTTTATTAAACAGGGTGGCTACGAATGGCTTGGTATAGTACATAGGCAACAATAACACAAATGTTAGCGAACGAACAGTCGTCGTCAGTCAGGGCTTGTGGAAAGAAAGAAGAAGGAAGAAAACAAAACTTATGGTCGGAAATGAATTCAAAATGAACACGTAGCTCTCAGAGTCCCATGTAACAGGCGGCGGCGGCGGTAGGGGTTGATTTGATTTAAAATTCAGACCAAACAACATCACCTGTGCGCGCGTAGTATCATGTTCAAAAACGTATTTTCAATCATATTCAAGGAAATTTACAATCATAATGAAATCCATGACGAGATGATGGAGCAGGGGTGCTGGACTGATGAGCAGGATGTTATTATTTTATTAGGTGTTATTGAATTTGTTAAGATATTTGCTGTATTATTAATGTTGATGCTATATATAGGGTGAAGGGTGGGATTGGGTGGAATTGTTTTTAAAGGAAGTCCTCTTCGTTCATTGACATTGTGTGTATATACAAAGGAAGTAGTGGTTTTGACATCAGCTGCTTGACAATTAGTGCAGTCCAGTACACGAACCCTAGACACTCTTTTCGTTGGGTTGCTGTTTCGGAAAAACTGTTTTTTATTCAGCGCCAACTGACGAGCTATTCGTCACTGCTTTTAAATTTAAGGGAGTAACAGGCAATAGTCAAGGAAATCTACTTTATATGAAGATAACCAATAAAGGATCTAAGCAAGGCGCATATTGACCATTGCCATACACGCCTTCTAGTTTCTTGCTAAAACTTAAATAAAAGTTCAGCGATTTTCGGCGGGAAGAATACCTACATAACCTAAAACAAGTAAAAGTGTTATCATCGGCCTGGCCGATGCTTTGATACCCTCCACTGTATGTACTGTACAGGTACACGCCTGTGTCTAATATTGTTTTTGTATGGGAGGTACCAGAACTACTTGACCGACATGGCCCAATTTTAATATTAAACTGACGACGATAAAAAGAAGTCTTTTTACTAAACTTCATTCGCCTAGGTTGATTCATTTGGACGCTATCGTGATTTCAACAGACGTAGCGACACATGGGCCTAATAGTGGTTTTGTATGGAAGGTACCAGAACTACTTGACCGACATAGCCCATTTTCAATACCATCCTGACGACCGTAAAAATAAGATCTCTCACAAAATTTCAGTTGACTAAGTCAATTCGTCTGGACGCTATCGTGATTTCAACAGACGTAGATACACATGGGTCTAATAGTGGTTTTGTATGGGAGGTACCAGAACTACCTGACCGACATAGCCCATTTTTAATACCAACCTGAGGACCGTAAAAATAAGATCTTTCACAAAATTTCAGTCGCCTAAGTCGATTCGTTTGGACGCTATTGTGATTTCAACAGACGTAGAGACACATGGGTCTAATAGTGGTTTTGTATGGGAGGTACCAGAACTACCTGACCGACATAGCCCATTTTCAATACCAACCTGAGGACCGTAAAAATAAGATCTCTCACAAAATTTCAGTTGACTAAGTCGATTCGTTTGGACGCTATCGTGATTTCAACAGACGTAGATACACATGGGTCTAATAGTGGTTTTGTATGGGAGGTACCAGAACTACCTGACCGACATATCCCATTTTCTATACCAACCTGAGGACCGTAAAAATAAGATCTCTCACAAAATTTCAGTTGACTAAGTCGATTCGTTTGGACGCTATCGTGATTTCAACAGACGTAGATACACATGGGTCTAATAGTGGTTTTGTATGGGAGGTACCAGAACTACTTGACCGACATAGCCCATTTTCAATACCAACCTGACGACGGTAAAAATAAGTCCTCTCACAAAATTTCATTCCCCTAGGTCAATTCGTTTGGACGCTATCGTGCTTTCAACAGACGGACAGACAGACAGACGGACATGGCTAAATCGATTTAGAATGTGATCCTGATTCAGAATATATATACTTTATAGGGTCTCCGGTGAATCCTTCTTGGCGTTACAAATGTAATGACAAAGTGAATATACCTTCCTGTGGAGGGTATAAAAAAAAAGAAAAAAAATCAGTCTCTAACACATTCTCAGTCAAAAAAAATAAAGTAAATAAAAAGTGATTTTGCCAGAAAAAAAGAAGAAATATAGAATGACATTCCTGACTTGTTTTTGAAGATCTTCCGACCAATACGTTCAGTTCAAGATTGTATTCTTCTACAAGAAGACCTTAAACGTCTTTCTATTTGGTGTAATGACAATGACCTGAATCTCAATGTCTCTAAATGTCAAAGCCTTTCTTTTTATCGTCACCTCTCCCCAATTCTCTTTACGTACGTAATCGATAATACTCCTTTGTCCATTATTTGCTCCAAAAAAGATCTTAGAGTTATTTTTGACATAAAACTTAGCTTTTGCAAGCACATTGAGTTTTTGGTTGCCAAAGGTAATCAGATGTTTGGTTTTTTATTGCGGAATTCGAAAGACAATCAAGATCCTCATACTCTTAAATGTCTATTTTTTTGCATTTGTCAGATCACATATTGAATACTTCATTTTAGTATGGAATCCATTTTACGAAGTAATTTTTTTTAGAATTGAGAAGATCAAAAAGCGTCTTACTAGAGTAGCTGTCCGTAGACTGCGATGGAATATTGAAATGCCATCTTACGAGACGAGGTGCAAATTATTTGGTATCTTACCTCTTTTCAGACGGAGCCAATATTTCTCCGTTATGTTTATTCGCGATTTGATAAATGGTTTCTATTATCATTAGTTGGGATTTATGCTCCTGCGAGAGTTCTTAGAAATCGCTTTTTATTTCATATACCCTATCATAGGGTTAACTATGGTTACAATGAACCAGTTTCTAGATGCCTTAGGGAATCCAATAAATATTGTGATGTTATTGATTTTAATATTAGTAGAGAATCATTTAGGAATAAACTAATCCTGTTGTTAGGCTTTGGTGGTCATTTTTAAGTATAATTTTTTTGTATTAAGTATCTAATCTAGCGAGAACAGTAGATGTACTCATTTGATTGAAATAAATAAATACATTAACTGTTAAAAGGATTATTTCATCTGGATTCTCATTAATCATATAAATACACTGATCAGCTTTCAAATTGTTTTAGACCAAATTTTGAAAGTACCTTGCTAAGTTTCCTATTCCACATTCTTGATGATTGTTTTAATGTTTTTTTTTACTTGTTTAACTTTAAAACTTTACCTTCTAGAATTTGGATACCGTCAGGGGCATTCAAATATATTTTTTTTTCAAGATCTCTTTGCTGTAAACGCTGTAACTTCATCTAAGTGATGTTTTCAAATAAAAAGAAAACACGGTCTATAAATAATGACCATTTTGCCACCAATGTCATTAATTTCATGATTTACCATACATTTTCACGATTGCTAATTATGTGATTTATACGTGTTTTATTTATAATTACGTCGGTCCCATCGCAAAATAAAATGGAATATATATAACCCATTAACGAATAAGTGTATACGGACATACCTTTCCACTTGCAGTTATTTCTATCGTCTAGTTGTTCAAATTCTTCTGTAATACTCGATGACATACTTTACTTAGAATCTGTTAAAGAAGACAATTTTTACTTAGCACTTACTATTATGCAATTTATTACGCCAACCTTTTATAGATTGTTTTACTTAGTTGCTAAATCACTTGCTTTCTTGGTCTTGAGAAATTTCTTTTCCATATTCCTTCTACAAACTAGGTACTTATTGGCTAACAGTTATCTTTATACTTTCCCTCAAAATCATATTCCCGAAGTATGTCTCTCGCTTCTTTCATATCCTTAAGCAAAGCTCTAAGATTAGTCGAATCAATATTGATCCTATGAACAACATCCTTCGGTAGGCCTGCCCTATTGACCTCTTGCAGCACTTCTAACTCCAATTGAACGCAATCGATAGTGTTTTGCGGATGGTTAAATTTGACCGCCCCAAGTTCATTAACTAAGGAAGGAATAGTATTAGTTTAGGCAACTGAAATTATATTGTAAGGCGAATTTATTACTTTTAAGGGAAAGGGCCATTAGTTTCTTTCTGATTGGTGTAGAGTAGTCCGACAAGACTCGACACATTGAAGCGGAATGTTCTTTTGGAAGCCCCAACTGCTGAAGTTCTTCATTGAAGACTGCCCCTTCTGTGCTGTGCCGCGCCGCACTAATGAGTAAAAAATTGATACACCCTACGGCCGACTTCCCATCGTCTTCTAGCGCTGAAGTGATGGATCTTACACCGTCTTCCTGCAAGTAGACGATACAATCAGATTTGAAAATCCAACCTAGCCACAGCTTACCGCAAAATGTTCGCCGATAATTTTCTTAGCAACAATTGATGCCAAATCATAGAGTCTTTTTGCGTCCAGCACAGAGAGCGTTGAGATAATCTCGGCAAGTATCCAATCCGGGCAGTCTCCATCTCCGCAAAAACGGAATTTCTATAACGAAACAAAAGTAAGTCTTTCAAAAGTTGACATTATAATTACAAAAAAAAATACATCACATTACAATTACCATTTAAGAAAATCACACTCGAATTCACCGCTCAGTAAACCATTAAAATTTGTCTCCAAATTGTTTAATGATCGATGTCATTAAAGAAATAATTTAATTACAAACACTACCTTCACAAACAAACCCTTAGCCGAAGTAAATTCAAAATAAACCCACATCCGCTTGTAAATATAAATTCAGAGGGTTGTTTCTGCTTTAAGTAGCAATGATGCGCTTTAATCACACACAAAAAAAATATGAAGCCCATTTGAGTAGCAGGAATATGCGGTAATTGACAAAAATGAAAGGATACGTTTGCCCCAACCCCCATCAAATTGTATATATTTGCATACGTCTGTAGTCATCAATCCATCCAGTAGCATTGAAATTTATTATCTAACATAATTTTTCATCTTTTTTCACCGGGATACTGGCATGGGAACTCGTGTACTTTGTACATCAGTTGTCAGTGCTCCATTCCAGTGAGTGCCTTTCGCAAATAAGCTGCTACTAGTTCAAAAACGTTAAGTGAAACGACTTAGAAATAATAATTATTTCATTACAGTGAAAAGCAAAAACGAGAAATAAATATGAAAACGTTTCTGTCGCGTATTTTCACTTAATAAATGCCGATGCTGAGAGCTGGCAATTAAAGAAGGACAGAGTAGGAAAGGACTTTCATATCGCATAGCCCTATAAAAGTCGAGGAGTTCGAATAAGAAGATCGCAGTTGCCTTCAAGTGCCCAGTAAATCAACAAGTGGACAAAAGGTTCCGCAAAAAGTGGAATTACAAAATCAGGTAAAGTGAAGAGTTTGGCTAAAATTTTAAAGTGCAGTGAATGTGGTTACAAAATTTGTCAGTGACTTTTAAATCAGTTCGGAGGTGGGTGGTCCCCTGCTCAGCCAAGTGATAGCGTGGCATCAACGTCTTCAGTTGCTTCCTCAATGTGCAGTAATGAAGTGTAAATTGGACAGCTTGCATTTATGCTATTTTTTAAATAATATTTGAGCCTCGAAACTTTCATTTTGAGTTCTTAGTTTCGCATACAGCCTGGTTTGGTAACTATAAGTTGGTGCAAAGCAGTATAGTTGATGACTTCCATCTCGATATTTTCGAAACATGGGGCAGAACAGAAACCTACGTACTCTAGAGCGATTATGCCTCCATTCTGTTCTAGCACCCATCAGAAGAGTTAATGGGCTTTAATACGAATGCAACAACTCAGTTGCTCTAATTGGAAAAGTTAGTAGGAGGTCTGCATAAATGTTATAACATCCGACCACTTTGTTTCGAATGCTGCGATCATCAATCAAGGTTGTTCTTACCAAATTACGGCACATTACGCTGTATTTGTCCTATCTCAGCTTTGTTTAATTAATTTTTAACTACATTCCTGAAAGTACAGTGACAGTCCTCTAATGATTTGCCCAGGTTCATTTTCCTTGAGGTAAATTAGATGTAAATATGGAGGGATTCACTTGTACTACAATTAGTTGCAGCGTTCTGTAATGTGAGGTCCAGGTCTCTTATCCGATATTTACAAACTTCATTCTATTGAAAGCCCAACTAAATTTGACTTAATGCATTTTCTTTATTCCACAGTAAAATGGTAAGCACAAAAATGTTTGGTACCCTACTCATTCTGGTGGCTATTTTCCACGAGCAAACAAGTGCAACTGACGTCGCAACTAATGAATATTGCAGCACATGTGAAGACCAATTAACCAAGTATCGCAAGTTCATTCTACAAGCTATCATTAATTTCGAAGACGTTTGTGATTCCTATCATCCAGAAAGCGCCCATGACTTCATACACAGCTATCAGCCACAGGAGCGCGGCGAAATATGGGCATTCTTCAAGCTACTCATGGCACAGTTCAATGATGTCGAGTTTGTGAATGTCATACAAGATGCGATATTGGAGCGATGCCGTACAAAGTCGTTGAGAGACGAGAAACGAAATTCGGTGGTTTTAGGAAAAAAGCAACGTTTTCATTCATGGGGCGGTAAGAGGGCATCGCCACAGCCGCTCGACATAGTTAATCGCATAGGGGAGGAAAAACTCCCAGAGAAACCATATTTTATATAAAAATTTACTGCATCTATTAAGACATGATGATGGTGGCAGTGTGTATAATGTAAATTTTGTTATTTTGAATGTTAATGCAATAAAATAAACGCTTAAAATGCGAATTTTGGCTTATTTTGTTCTCGAATGGAGTAGGTACATTACATTATATCATATTTGTAAGAGCGCCATCGAAGTAAGCGTGGAATTCAAACAATTTTGTTTTCTTATTGATATTGAATGTAAATGGAATATGTTTAATTAAACTTACCATTTCTAGGCTGAAACACTGAAAACTGCAACCAAATTAAACAAAACAATTTACCCAATTGACAACTTCACATCTATTATGACATTCGACGCAGTGGGGTAATGTAGTACGATGTGGATAATGCAGACTTGATGAAAGTGGTTTAGATATTGGCTGCAATAAACTTGAAACTATACTGAACTAAACTAATAATATGCCAGTTAGGTTAGCTCAAATGCGAAGCGAAAATATTTGACTGTGTGATTGCTTTTGCCACCACTGTCAGTGTCAACTTCAAGTCAGCTGTGATAGCGAACGCAAAGAACAGTGAAACTAGTCGTGTGTGGACTTTAATTCAAAAAATATTTTGAAAAACGTATTTAAATTGATATTCTAGTGAAATAAGTGTTCAAATTGACTTCTCATGTTTTGCAGTTTAGATAGGTGTATAAATATAATATAGAAAATGTATTTGGTATTGAATAGCAACGCAGTTATTCTTCGGAAGATTTCAGTGATCCATTTTTGTTCAAATAATGTGGGAGCAGGGAGAGTCGATGGCCGCATTCAGTGTGAACCTAATGCAATTTCTTGTATTGATTTTGGATGACGACGGATCAGAATCAGATTGGGGTATGTATAATACCTACCTACCTTCTTAAATAAACAAAAAGGGAAATCCTGAAACAAATCGAGTATCAAGCCCAGGGGGTATATTCCCGACCAGGCGAACGAGTTTAAGTCATGCCTCTTCCGCTTCCCTAGTATAGTATCAATTTTCCAGGATTTGATTTGCTTACTAGAAGGTTAGATCGACGTTGGACTTGCCTGACCTAAATTAAAACCGCATTGACAGGGCCAATATAGCTGATATTTGGTATACTTATACGCAATGTTAAGGCAACTGAAGGTGGCGAAATGGTGGGTTGGACAAACGATGCCCATCTCTGATATTTTTAATGGATTCATAAGTGCTTAAGAAAAACAAGGGTGCATCCTCAGTGCGTGGTGTCAATCAGCAAACGGTGGCCACGATCCACAGACTCCCTCTGTCCCTCTGTCGCTATTGCAATAATCTAACAAAGCATTCTACGAAAATATATATACAAATTCATTTATTCATCAGTACCTAGCTAAATTGTTTGTCTTATTTTCTTGTTAACAATTTAATTTAATACAATATTCTATTGTTTTTGTTAGTACAGACCTACAAATACAAAGTTATACAATTAGCACTTATCGCACAAAACATTCGACAAAAACAATAGATCAGTCTTTTAAAAAAATTAGTCGCCGGCTAACACTTTCAAAGCATAACCGAGACAAATAGCAAGACCACACCGATTTTTGTGCATAACCTAATCTAAAAATTCTATGCGACTCAATATGAGTCAGGATCATAATGCTTTTTCGAATAACATTAGGTAACAATTAATTTCTTAGCTTATTCTAATGGCACTGCGTTATTTAACAAAGTATTAAGTTTAACATGGTGGAAAACACATGGAAAGATGTTGTTTTATAGAATGGCATTCGCAGTTGCTAAAACTTTTCATCATCGATATTTGTTCGGTAGTTATTTAGGCCGTGGGAGTTACGTTTTAGGGTTCCTGTTTCGCAGTCATTAAAGGTTTTCGCAAGCACTTTTGGGGTGTGGTTCTGTTGGATGTTGTTGGATTTATTTAACGTGCCGCCAGTGTTGCAATTCTTGGAGCCGGAAGTCATGCTGAAGCTGCTTTGTCTCTTGGGCTTTCGTCGTTGTTCATAGATCTGCGAAAGTGGATTCCGTGTTATTAATTTTTTTAAAATTGTGTTTTCTTCTTACATCTTTGGTTGGCAAACTGGAGTATTGGTTGGGATATGCATCATAGCTCGGCGACGGCGAATTGTTCTTTGGAGTTTCTGGCAGGAATCGTCGCCGCGTAAAGTAGAATGTTAGCAAAATTGAAATAGCGTAGACCAGTACAAGCGCAGCAACGATCGAGGTGATTGTTGAGAACGAAGCCATTAAGGAGCCTGAAAAGGGAAGAATTTTAGAAAGAGCTTTCTTTGGTGTCATTGGGTGTAGGTGAACTTACCACTACATGGATCTGGCACACAGATGGCTTTTTCGAACTCGTCACCCAGGCATTCATCCGAATTTGGTTGGTTAGCTAAACACTTTCTGTACCGATAACGGATGCCGTCACTTGAGCATGGTGACCAATCGCTCCAATTGCTCCAGCCGAGAAAATCTATAAAAGATGAATATGCTTAGTATGTAAATATGATTGGCATCGCGGACAAGACATACATGCACATGATGGCATCTCGCATTTCTCTTCTTCCAGGGATTTGCCCTTGCAAGACGTTTTTTCGTGTCCCAAACACTTCCTTGTCCTCTTGCGGGTACCGAGTCCACAGGGCACTGAACAAGCAGACCAATCGGTCCAGCAACTCCACTCACTGGCACAGGGTTGGGTATTGCATACGCGACTGACTGTGTTCTTATGATGTCTCGCTCCATCTCCAGTTCTCGTGCGATACTGAACTCCACCACCACAGGATACAGAACAGGGCCCCCACTCACTCCATACAGTGTCCTCTTCATGGTCGCTATTACCTCGCTGGCATATGCCGTCAGTGCGACAAACCCGTGTCTCCTCCTTGGATAGATTTATTTTCAGGGAACCTACATCGGGAGAAGTTGCACGGCAGACAAATCTGAACCTTTTTTCGACGTGGGTACCCTCGCCGCTACTCTCGTTATTGTTCAACTGCACAAGCCAAGGAGTCCACTGACTGAGCTTCTTCACCTCCGGACACCCCTGATCACTGCACACCTCGTAGTCAATATTACACCCAGGACAGTCCATTCCTCCGTTCTGAGGGCTCGGGTCATTACATTCCCGTCGACGAATGCGAAATCCTCCACCGCACTCAGCACTACACTCGCTCCATGGACCCCATGGTCCCCATCCACCATCGATTGCCTGTGGCTTTGGCGCTGGACATGGCGGTAAATGCGAGCAATAAATTTCACCCCGATCTGGGCCAACACATGTCCGTCCACCATACGCTGGTTTCGGATTACCACAGGACCTGCGCCGCGTCTTCACTGCTACGCCACACGTCTGGCTGCATGCCGACCACGCACTCCATTCCGTCCATCCGCCATTCACGGTGCAATTGGTGACCTCTGTTGGGATTCCCACGCAATCTTTGCCACCATTTCGCGGTGCAGGATTTATGCAACTCCTTGACCGGCACAAGCAAGATCCTTCGTCGTGGTGTTTTGTGCATTTGTACCAATCGGACCAGGCTGACCACCCGCCATCAATGGGTGATGTTAGTATAGGACACTGCAACTCTTTCTGTATCCAATATTTCCTCGAGTTGTCATCACCAGTCGGTGGGGGTGTACATTCCTCCATTAAATCGTTCCAACCACAGTACGGGTCCATAGCGTTCAGGCACGTAGTCTTCGAAACGTGTCGTTTGCAGTGATGCGAATTGATACGCATCAACGACCGCTCAGTGCCCACATAGAGAGAGTCGGTGCCCTTTAGATATTCCATGGAGTGGATGTGAGAGCGCAGTTGGTCTTCTTCGTATTGCCAGACCTCTATTAGACAAGTTTTCAGCGATGGAAGTATGGATAGTTTCTTTATGATATTCTCCTCCGTGGATACATATAATACATGAGTGGCTCCTGCATGTTTTGTGTCCACGATATCGATGGCGACATGGGCGAACCTCTCTAGTGGTGAGTAGTAAAGTGGCGTAGATGTCATTGGCTGCACAGCTTGATCCATGAGTTGGTATCTTGATGATTCTAAAAGATGTTTGTATCTGAGACTGGCCGTCGGATTTTCACACTCGAACTGCCCTCTGTGCGGAGTGTTCACGTCCTTCCAGTTGGAGTCAATGTGCTCTTGGAACTTAAACGGTCCTTCGAAGGCTTCATTTATAGCCGACAAGTTAAACGCACACACAGCTGAGCCTTGAACGGCATTACTAAACGCAGAATGACATTGTTAAAAATTCAGTATAAAAGCATGTTTGGACTTACTTTGGAGTTGTAAATGTGCCGTATAACACATCTTCCTCAGCTGAGTATGTCATGCCCTGGATTTCATTAAAATAAAACGGAAACTCTCCGGGCAAAGAACAATTTAGTCGTGCCTTCAGAAACGACGTCCAGTTGTCATTCAGAATTTGATCACCTCCCGGGTCTGATTTGCAAACTCGGGCGATTCTCGAGTACACCACTTTACCGCAGTTCATGTACTCCACCGCTGTTTCACGGAAAATGAAATATATAAAAGCGCCCGCCTCGAAACTACCCACAAACTGTGGATTATCCAGCCACTTGGAGTTGTACTGTTTCGTTCGAATGAGGTTTCCATTATTCCTGCGCAGCGACGCATCCTGCAGGTGTGCTACATTTGTCCTCAAAATCGCCGGATCGGAGCCCGAAAAATCAGTAGGCGATCCAACAAAGATCTGTCCTTCGGCCGTCAGTAGAGCTGTTATGTTCGAATTCGGACTAAACGAACACTTTCCGACGCCACTTTCATACTGCGTGACAGTTAAGTTCTCCATCTGCGAAATGTTCAATTATATGCATACAATAATTAACAAACTGGTCCTGGCTAACCCAGACTTATCTGTGAGTGAGAGCACATGGTGCGAAATAACTTACCTGGCGCCACGAACAATTCGGGTTGAATGCATACGTCCCACACGCGTACAGTTGATTCTCGTAACTCTGCAACACCATAACGTAGTTGCGACAGTGGTGCTCCGACTGGCCTTTCATTTGGCACATATGAATTTGCGATGGTGTGGCCTCCCAGAGGGATTTTTCCAGCAGTTGCAGGTCAAACGAAAGGCGATAGATTGCATCTCTGAAATGGGAAACGAGAAACACTCATCAGTTTTATTGGTAGATGCGATCGTGTATCAATAGTGTTTACAAAATGTTTTTATGCCAATGCAACACTGTGATCCTATTTCATTCGAGGCGCAGATAAGTCAACTATTCGACTCTATAACTTGAGTGGGCATCGGGCCACGCGTATCCATACAGGTTCTTGTTTTTGTTGCGGTTGTCGTTGCAGAGACTACCAGTGATTTCTTGGAAACTATACACTGTTCAGAAGAATTTAGGGGACAAGGTATGGCCATGTGGGCAACATGCAATTCATTGCTGTATTCTGTATCTACTTAACATTTTGTATGAAAACAGCGAGTGTCAGTCAAAGTGACAAAAAACACTTGCAATAAGTAGCATTAGTGTAGCACACTCATCCACAATTGTTATTTGCTCACAATTTTGGACAAAGTTTGTTTAACTTTCTAGTGTAATAGTTCACATCAGTGTGAATGGATTGACAAGTGTTTACATAAATTAATGCCAACCAATTCGTGTCATGCTCGACTCCTGCCAGATCAAAATTATCAACGGTTCATGTCAACATCATTCTGCAAAACTAGGTCTACATTTTTTTTTTCTTTTTTTGTGAAAACTATAATCTTTTATTGCCTAATATAGCAACACGGCGTACTTATAATAACCATAATATAATTATGGTTCGTACATTTGTCTCATTCGTAGCAATGACGTTCGGGGCATTGAACTGCAAGGCAAACGAGTTAGGTGAAGAGAGCTTAGCTTGGCACACTACTCACTCACAGAGATACTCAACTTGGAGATCAGAAGATTTCTTGAATTTCTCATTCCGTATCAGTGTTTCCATCTGTCGGACGTTGGCGGTCATCATATATAAAAAAAAAAACTTTAAGTACCTACCACCACTTTATCTACCCACCAACCGAAAACAACATTCTATAGCGCCTACCAGCCTGTAATTGGAACGTATCTACATCTAGTCTAGTGAACGTGTTCACTGTTCACACTGTGAACCCAAAGCTCTCCGCCCGGATCGATTTCCGTGTCAAAAGAAGAGGAGAGGTGTCTTTCGCAAGATGGATTTCAAAGGCAAATCTATTTTGTGAAAGTGGATCTAGCTCTAAGTTTGCATTAAAAAAGAACGCACAAAAATATGAATTCCCCTTTTTGTTTTTGCAAAATAAAAGGTTGATCAAGGGTTAGCGGAGAGTGGGTAGGTCCATGTGTCGCGCGCTCGATATCGTTGTTGCTATCGATTTGATCGATGACTGCATTTCTATGTAGGCTCCATTAGAGTTGTTAGTTAGATTTTTGTTTCTCTCCGATTACTTATTGAGGACATGGTTTCTTGTTAAAAAAAAATCGCTTTTAATAACTGCAACTTTAGGAACGGACTTAGTATAATGTGGATTGACTTGCATGAAATACATTTCATTATTGCGTAGTCATTATGTGGTGGGCGAATTAGCGCCTTTGAGTCGGCATTCTTGTGGCGGCTGTGTGGCAATATATTTTAATCGTTGAAATGTTGCACTGCAACCTTCGTGTCTTTTTTTTTTTGCGTTTTCTATATTAAGTGGATTGAAATATTTGAGAGATAACGGTTAAGGAAGAAATCATAAACTAAAGTTTTTATAGTTTGTTTACAAACGATTTGGGTAAAATACTAAAAACTTTTCGCTAATTTATTTTAAGTTGTGCAAACGAAACCGATCGATGATGCTAAAGGACTGACTGGTAATCCTGTTTTAAAGTCCATTTGTATGCCTATTAGAGGTATTCCGTGTTTCTATTAAAGGGATGCTATAAACTGTAGCTTTTAAAATTAAACAAGATTTAAACTACATATGTCTTCTGTTTATTTGATTTTATTTTAATTTTTATACCCTTTTTTATACCCTCCACAGGAAGGTAGGTTATATTCACTTTGTAATTACATGTGTAACACCAAGAAGGACTAAAAATGTATATACAGTCAAAATCGGTTATAACGACCTTTAAGGGACCAGCGAATTTGGTCGTTATAAGCGATAGGTCGCTGTAACCGATATCAAGGTACACCATGTAAATAAATCTATTTTTAAATAGAGATCCTTTTGTTCATAATTCTTATTTTTCTTGACATACATACATACGAGTATATATGCGAACCGAATAAAATTAAACTTCTACGACCACTCGTCACACAAAAAAATGTCCACTTAGTTATTTTCCAACGTGCATAGCCACATCGCATCTACAGATGCATTAATAGTTTACCGTTTTAGAAAAAAATGCAGTCGCACTAACAGCTGCGTCGATTTTAGTCGTTGTAACCAATATTTATTTCAAGAAAAGGGAAAAATCGGTCGTTGTAAGCGATATGTCGCTATAAACGATGTCGTTGTAAGCGATTTATTATTCAATGGGATTATAATGGAGCTCTGCCGGGACCTAAGGATTTGGTCGTTATAACCGATATGTCGTTATAACCGATGTCGTTATAAGCGATTTTGACTGTACCTATTCTAAATCGATTTAGTCATGTCCGTCTGTCTGACTATCTGTTGAGAACACGATAGCGTTCAAACGAATCGACCGAATGAAATTTTGTGAGAGGACTTCTTTTTATCGTCGTCAGGTTGGTATTGAAAATGGGCTATGTTGGTCAATTAGTTCTGGTATACCTCCAATTAGTAGTTGGCCAATATTTTTCTTCCAACCTATTCATAAAAACTCTTTCAATTAATGTTGGCCTGTGAGTCGACTCCTCTCATCAGAAACAACAGCATTTAACGTGAAAACCAATCTTTCAGAAGCTACAGAACTTCCGACAAGAGATAAATATTTTTGAGCAATAAATTACAAACCCCGCATACAAGTTTGGCTCTGCTCTCAAAAAAAAAAATGGATCGAAAATGAGAAAATGAATAAGCAAATGTTAGTCGGTTCTTTTTACCCGGTTCTTGGATTTAAAAAAAACACCGGAGGATAACCGAGCAAAAAAAAAAAACCTGAACAAGTGCGGTTAACCGAAGCATAAAATCCTCTCTCGGCTAAAACCGGCCGGTTTTTCCCATCCCTACTAGCGGCATGCCAAACTCCATATAAAAAAACTGACATTTCAGCATTTGCGCTAGAGCTCTAGCACATTTTGTGAAATATCCTTTTCTGGGAAATTGTTCAATCTAGCGCAAAATGAACTGCAAGATTGAAAAAAATAACGAACTGTCAAAATAAAAGTAAAAGTGCAGAAGTCAATTAGTTCCAATTTGGTGCAACATGGGAATTCAAACTTCCTTTTAATTAATATACAATATACATTGTATTTGTTTATTTAAATTATAGTGTATTAATAAATATGCGACATGATGGCACAAAATACAATTTTGACTCTCTTGAAGATGAAATAATACGAATTCAAATTGGTTCTAATGTCACTTTGCCTCCTCCATCAGGGATATTATGTGCTAGACGACTAGTGGTCAATGGAACGCGGCCATTTTGTATGGGGAATTTTGTTTACTTACAAAGTTTCTGAAAGGTTTGACGATTACCTGTCACTTTATATGAACTAACTTGTACTACAAAATTTCGCAAAATTTCGCAGCTTTTTTATTATGGGAATACGTGTCTTCCTATCTCCTGACTAACTTTTCAGTACTGAAACCAGATTAAATCAGTAGATTGGCCAAACAAAGAGATCTCCAAGGCTGACTAAGGCAAACTCTTAACCTGCTTTCAAGCAACGATCGTTTTCAACAGTAGGATTTGATTCATCAATATGATTAAACACTTATCAATAGTTTCATTCATATTAAAATCCAATATGTCTGGACACCAAGTCCTATACGCGATTGCGATTTCAATTAAGCTACAAATTTTGTAAGTAGATTTTAACAGTTTTTATGATACTCTCGTAAAGCATTTTGAGCGCAAACATAGTATCCACAAGTTATTAACCTTGAAGCAGACGATTACAATCGATTCGCATAATTTCAACTTTATATCGTACCTCTACACAGTTCTTCGAACGATGCGAATATTTGAGCAATTTGAATACAATTTTTTGTAGCAATTTAGTTGCTTTTTTTATGTACAAATCAAATTACGACCTGTACGAGGAACGTATCTTTATCTACTGTGTATATGGTTAAATATTTATTTTTCATAAGATATCATCTTCAGATAACAAGTCTTGAAACTACACACAACTCTAAACCTATAGGTATATAATCACGTATACCTGCCAATGTTTATTTGTCCAAACGCAACGTGAAGTATATATAACATCAAATACTGACATTTTTTTTATTTTAATAGATATCGTTTCCAAAGGGGAATAACCATTCGGGCGTTTTTTTTTTTTTTTATCATTTATCACTTAATCGGACTTTATCAAGCCAATGACATCTGAGTTTCGCCAAATTGGAAGCATATCACTTAAAATCACATAAATACTGTGCATATGTGAAAAGAAAATGTGTCACATATTAATGAATATGCACGACAATTTCCATGGAAAATTAATTGCTACATAAACAAAAGTAGATATATGTACTCGAATTTTAAGTAAGCACAACATCTCTGTATATGCTTGAGTACAGTACCCTACCCAGATACTGATATTATGTTTATGTCACATCAGCGCAATAAAAGAAAAAGAGTAAAACCAAATATATACAATGGAACGTCACTTATGGTTGTATTCTTTGGCGGTTATGTGTACTAGTTAGCAATCGTGCTGTTAAGATAGCGATCGTATGTGTTATGGACTTCTTCTATCTAGAATTGAGGTTATCAACATAAGCTTATTGCGGTAATTTTTTGTATTACATGCGGCACACGATCTTACTTTAACTTGTTGTCGTTGAGAGGCGAAAAAGTTTTTTTAAATACGAAATCAATGACTGAGTTTGGACATGTCAGAGCTCTTATCACTAGCACATAATAGCAATTAAATTAAAACTCAAAGACCAGACATTTTGTTTTTCTAGACAAGCAAACTACACATCTGCGTCATAAAAAACACTCACTTGACACTTTACTATAAAATAACGCGATAAGATAAGCACATGCGGGTTTATATTACAATTATACGATTATGATGTTTTATATTTACTCACCTAGCACCAACAATCATTTGATTTCTAGCCACATCAAAAAGCATTCTTGAATAGGTGGTTACATTTGTATCCTCGAACCGATTCGACGATGACATTAAGTCTGAAAAGAAAATAGAACAGATTATTTGCGATCTACAATTCGTATACATTATACGAATGCTAGTTGTTTCTTTATTCCCGTTAAATAATTTTAACACTGTTAACACTAATGCTTACCTTGATGTGAAATGTATCTGGAATCATTCTCGAATAAATGCAATTTGTGTCTTCCTACTGTGGCACTGGTCCTTGTGACAATTGCAAGTAATAAAACTATTAGAAGTGATCGCTCCATTCTGGAAAAGAAAAAAAAATTCGTTACTGTCATCTATCTGAGAGATTTATTTTTTTTTTTTCAACTGACACAAAAATAACTATAATTCACTTGAAAAAATCTATTTTAAAATTTGTCCACTTGTCCGATGCGATGTTTACAGTTACGCTCTACTCGTTTAAATGACATATTTAGTTGGGATCTCATATTTCTTTGACCTATACAAGGTCCTCCTCTGGCAATCGAGTTCGAAAAAAAGGTCCGACTAACAGGCGTTCAACACAGATCACACGCAGTGTCCTTTGAAGCGCACGTGTTTTTCGAGATTTTCGGGCTGGATCCTATACGTTAAACCGGTGGGCTTTTGTTATGCTCACGTAAACAATGTTTCTTTTACAATGGACCATACTGTTCAAACAGATCGAGCGACTGAAAGAAGTATAACAATCTTGTTATTCTCGTAATACGACATATACATTGACACACCAGTGGATAGTTGATTTAAATCGACCGGCAAAGTGTATAATATGTTTTCCGGTGATGACAATTTTAATTCTGATCACGTAGAAGTATTGAAAACAAAGGTGATTTGCTCAACGCTGATTAGACAAATTTTCGCAGAAATTCAACATCATCGTTAGGTGTATAACATGCGTTTGCAATATTGCAACCAGAGAGGGATTTCCTGTCAACGTGATAATAATAAAGAAGCATTGTAGACATAGACGTGAAGTATACTTCCCGTAAAAGGCGTTAAAAGTAAATCTGTACGATGTACCTATTGTCGCTTAACAGGATATGTCATACATAAATATCCATCTCATCGCAGGAAAGTCAATGGATGTTTCCCTAATGCACTGCATATATTAAATGTCATTAAATTAAATGCAAGTTTGATTCTATATTCGAATATCAATACCACATGTCATTAGAGGGGAAATAAAAATAAAAACAAAAAGAATAGACATATGAAATGTGAGCTATAAACATCAAATTGGCCCTACGCAGTTGTTAAATTTTATGAAACTGTCATAAGAGCAAATGGATACATTATTTAATTAATAAAATATGTACACCGCTTTTAAAAATAATATACGTTTATATAAATAGGACACTCTATTTAACACAATAATGTAAACAGTAAGTACAGCTTGGATTAGCGTTTTTGTGTAGGTTAGGTTAGGTGTGTGGGCTGGCGATGAGTACTCCGTGCCACACTCAAGTCAATACTGATCTATTGTGATGCCCGTCTAGCGTACGACTCTCTTTTGGCTTTTCTCCATGCTTCAAGCTTGAGTGTGTAAGGCAGAATGTACACGCTTTCTCATTGCCTGGAATGCCTTCATGTCCGGAGCCGGAACCCAGCAGAGCGATACCTTTTACTGTGCACCAAAAGCCTTGAGTTCCTCGCGACAGCACTTCACAAGCTTCGATTTTATTTCTGGAGCAGTTGTGGCTTTTATTGCTGCCTGGCTGTCGATAAAGAAGGTAATACCTCCAGGTGGTATTGTCCTTACCACAGACTCCTGTCACTGCCAGGAAATCTGCTTGGAAGACGCTACTATGGTCGGGGAGACGTATCGATTTTGATTTACCCAGCGATTCGGAGAAAACATCTGACCCTACCGGGCCTACCCCAATGTCCATTTTAGTTGTTGTGTAGATACAAGCTATGACAAGAAGGATCACTCAGACGCAATACTGCAATGAAGCAGTATTTTGTTAAAGCTTGAACAAAGTTTTCTATACGATGTTGTCTGATCACTATCGATATTTTCCAACTTAAATGTCGTAGGTAAATACTATACAGGGGAATAGCAACGGTTCGAGCCGTGGGGGGTGACTTTCATTGAAATGCCGACTTATTTCAGGAACTTGCCGAATATAGAAATCATGAAAATCGACTCAGCGGTTATCGAGTTATATCTCACGTCATGGAGTTTCACCCCATAGAAGATGTTTTTTGTATGGGAGGTGCCACGCCCAACCTAAGATCACCTGTAAATTTGAGCTCAATCGAATCGGTCGTCTTCGGGATATAAGGTTTTGATTGTTTTTGTGTTTGTCCAATTTTGACCAATCTTAACAGGAACACCCCTGGGCCAATACCTAAAGGACCATTTAAATAAGAGCGACCAACTACCTACGAACGAACGACTATTCGCAAGTTTTGACGGTCCGTTCACATTTCTAGGCCATATATCACTTTTCTATCCCATCAAAATGTATTAAGAAAACAAGTTTATAAACAGTTTAAATAACGAAATTTCGTTTTCCAAACTTTTTACCCCGAACGAAAACACCCTTGCCGCGAATTGTCAAATCACACATCAATTAGCCGAGTTCCACAAACTAGCGAATAACAATTTCCTTCGAATTTTACCTCAAATTAGAAATGCCAACCATCCTTTTTAAAATCGAATGGAAACTCGGAAACTTGTAAATTGCATGCTTCATGAATATGTATATGCGTTATACATTTATTAGAAGATAATAGGCATAAACTTCAAACATGAAAAACTTTGTTAAATGTTATACGCTTAATTTGAGTGTGTATTTTAATAAATTGTATACATAAATAACAACCTACCGCATTATAGTTACCGAAAATATTATATGCCAATTATGTTAATATAATCTCATTTATTTTTTTTTTAACACGCGATTAAGTAGTCTAAAAGAAAATGCTAATCCGACTTCATATAAAATGCACTAAATCAAAATAGATTCATTTTATAACTTTATTAATCAAAGGCAGCAATAAATTTGACATCTATCCGACTTTGTGCTGACATTATACATATATGGGAGACGTGAGGCGTCTTTGGTCTCAGACACTCTTATAATTATGCGACACTACTGTCGACTCTCACTGACATTTTTAAAAATTTGTTCTGCATAAATATTTATAATATACTGAATTAATTGAAACACTTGCCGGTTGTAAAAACAAAACCTGCATCAAGTATAGGTAAGAAAGAGGGTAAACCGGATTGAAAATAACACATTATGTTATACGTCATAAGAATACTCGTACTCCTACACCAACTGAATTTAGAATGAGAATGAGATAGGATTTCTAATTTTTGTTAAAGATAAAAAAACTTCACACAAGGTTAAATATTTATCAATAGGTATTAGGTATGTCTCTAAATGCAAGTGAATATAGTGAGGAATATCACGCCTGACATCAAAATGTATTCAAATGGAAGAATCTATGGCAATAAATAATTTATTGTATACCCTAAGCACCCCATTCAATAATTTATATGTATTGGTTTGACTGCCAGCTAGCTAGCTAGCTATAGCTAATTAAATGCATTCTTTTGTCGATAAGTTTGATCTTTCAAGATGAAAGAGTACAATATCAAGTGTTTTGTTTGTATTGCAAATTATTATTGTTATTCGCTATTGAAATAGGTACCAGTTGCTATGTAAATTTATTGAAGAACTTGTCATTCTTTGTTCATGCTGTCATTTTGTATAAAGAATTCTTCATGTAATGTATTTTTACGTCAATCGTAGAATTAGATGTCGTTCTTATTGATGGATAAAATAAATAAATATGTAGTTGGCGCAGTGGTTAGTGTGCTGGACTACTGTGCGAGGGATCCCAGGTTCGATCCCCGGAAAAACACAAATTGCATCTTAAGGTTTTTTCTACTGCGCCACCTCTCGCGAACATCTGACAAACATCCGAGAGTATATAACTGTCCTGAAAAAGCTTCTCAATTCAGCCGTTCGGACTCGGCATAAAATTGTAGGTCCCTTCCATTCATCCCAAAAATAGAAACTCACACAGACGAATGGTTGCGAGAAGCTAGACCTAGGGTGTCTACCTGCCTGTTGCGCCACCTATTTGTTTTTTTTTTTTTAGTATGTGCACCAGGTCCATATTAGGGCGGTTGGATAAATACCGCAGTGCGCCTCAGTAGTTAGTATGTTGGACTACAATGCGAGGGGTCCCAAGTTTGATTCCCGGAAAAACACAAATTACATCTTAATTACAAGGTCCACCTGCCTTATTCTTTACGTTTTTACGTTCGCATTTGCATAGTTGCGCGAATGTAATAGAGCGAAGTGCGATAGTTTTCGCCAGCGAACTGAATAGTACCAAAATGCGAAATCGATAAAAACTGGGCTTTCCAGCGAAGTGCATAGTTAGCCCCCAGGCTTCCAGTTATCCATTATCCATTGACGGTATATAGGCTTCGTCTTTAAATATCCTCATGAATTTGGATCATTTAGATGAGATATTCACGAATAAAACAACATTGTCAGGTCCCTTTTCGTCTAACTTTAAGTACACTGGTCGGCATAAGTATTTTGACAAAACTAAAGTTAATTCTACTCATAATTTGACCTTACTTTATGTAAATTTTGGCATCAATGGAAAGATCATTTAAATTCCGTTTGAATGATACACAACTTTCCTTAGCCCATTAAGTACCCATTGAAAATTTAGAACTTTTGTAAAAGCCTACTTTTTTGACTTTTTTCCTCGGTCCCAAAAAAAAAATGTTTTGATGCAAAAAGTTTTTTCAAACAATTCTAATAGTGACTGCAAAAAAAAATTTTCAAAAATCTCTTCGCTAACATTTTTTATGATTTTTTGAATGGGATGATCTCAGAAAAATTTTGTATGAAAAGGAGGAAAAAGTTGCTAAAATAGTCATTTTTAGCAATTTTCAAAAAATCATAAAAAATATTAGCGAAGAGATTTTTGAAATTTTTTTTTTGCAGTCACTATTAGAATTGTTTGAAGAAACTTTTTGCATCAAAACAATTTTTTTTTGATACCGAGGAAAAAAGTCAAAAAAATAGACATTCACAAAAGTTCTAAATTCTAAAATTTTTAAATGGATACTTAATGGATTAAGGAAAGTTTTGTATCATTCAAACGGAATTTAAATGACCTTTTCATTGGTGCCAAAATTTACATGAAGTAAGTTTCAAATTATGAGCAAAATTAACTTTAGTTTTGTCAAAATACTTATGCCGACCAGTGTATATTCTTTTAGTTATAGGGATGCTCTCTAAATTTCTTCAGAGTTCCTCGACTCCCAACTTTGTATAGCACCAACATCTGTTTCAGGGTAAGTGACAAAAGTGAAGCCGCTGCGATTGCCAATTTTCCCCCTTTTAAGGAATTTGTTGGTATCGGTATATAGGCAAAAAAAATAGCCTTACTTACTTTTTTCTCAATTTAATTCAATTCCTATCCCCTTGATGAAGTTGCTACTGCCAACGATAGAGCTGTGTATAATCTTGACAAGGTTTTCCGAGATTCTTGTGGTTAAAAAAATGTGGAAAAAAAAATCTTTAAACCCATACGGCCATACCTTTTAAAATAGTTGGAAAATGCGCAACTATACGTTTCGATGCGTTTTGAACCGACATCCCCATGAGATCAGTTTGTGTTGGCTCCAATCCTCAAGAAACTCCTGATAATGACAGCTATTGAGGATTGTTACACCTCGGCTCATGGTTCCACTGGTACCTTGATGGGTTACTTCCTACTTCTTTCAAAGTTATCAGCCCTATCTATCGAAGAGTTCCCATCTGTTTTAGGAAAGTAACAGCGGTTACATGGAGTGGTTCTTAACCAGATAACCGCTGTAGCGTTTACTCCTTATTTACATCGATAAGTATAGCTGGCTATAAACAGGTTTATTATAGTGGACAGATGTTGGTTTGTTTAACATAGTTAGTCTCATTCTCGTCTACTTCTTTATCGTCTGCATACGAGTATACCTTAGAAGTAGCTGGTTTGAAGATAGTGGCTTCAGGGGTGACACCTTTTATGCGCGCTATCTACTCCAAAACGAGACTCAATAAATTAAATTTATGTTTGGAACATATGTGAATTATTTTACTTAAACCATGATATGAAAGGCCAATATTCTAACTGGGTTCGGGAGCTCCTCACTACGTCAAGTACAAGTTATTAAGCAATCTGCTTGTAGAAGGGTATTGTATAATTTCATTTGAATCATGATTTTTTCCCTTATCCAAGGGACCATACCCGTATTTGATTATCTTAAACTTTAGTGGAATGCAGCCGCAGTATTATAGTCAGTGTGCAATATTTACATGCATTTATCGCATCAGAAAATAAATCAAGTGTTTATTTGCTCCAGCCAACGCTAAAATAGGAAATATAATTCCACGCGATAACCTTGAGCCGCCTTTTCTAACAAACGATAAGCTACTTGTCTAAATCGGGCCACAGTTCCCACGCAGAAGAGACAATCTCGATTGGGTTAACGTAATTGATTGTGTTATTGTAATTCGCCCAAAACTCCGTCGAAATATATAGCCGATTGAAACCGATTCTTTTAATAATAGCATTTCATTAGCAGTCGTCTCAATAATTTTCAATTACTAATCAAGAATTCAAGAGCCTACATTTCTATCAAAACAATTCCTTCAAAATCGCTGCCAATTTTCCCTAATCCAATACGGTTCAGAAATTCGTTATCACATTTATAAAAAAAGCAACCGCGAGACTGTAGGAAGTTACTGTTGTCTTTTATCATCGTGGAGGCGATACAACAACACTTTGACAACGCGTAGGCCTAATATGCGTGGTAGACCCTTCCGTTTACACCTTTGCTAATGTACACAATCGTATCCGATAAATGTAATGGTAGGGCATCTATTATCACCGTCGAATAAAGCGGTTGAGAAATCCTCACTTTCCAAATTTGGATCAGTCTTAAGTGTGAAATATCGTTTGGTTAAATCAAGAGAGGCAAAGTATGCAGCAGCTTGATTGACCTTAAACTGTCATATGTAAAGGTAGGTATACTTGTACAATGTATGTACATATGCATTTAGCGTGGAGGTAAACACTTTATCTATAAGGGCGTTCGACGAATTCAACTTGTAGATACGATTTTTTTTTTTGAATTAATGAGAGGAAGTTACAAAACTCCCAATTTCATGTAGATTTTCGCCGCCTGCCTGCTCGATCGATGTTCAGCTTGGATGAAATGCAATTTTTATATATAAAAAAAAATACAAACAAAGATAGATCTGTGACTCGACTTTAATATACGCATGCACGCACTACTCGCACAGCACGATTCCAAATTTGGCAGGCTGTCGAACTAATAAATCTTCGAGCAATCAATACGTACCCAGGTATAATATCTACCCGGGCATTCCCATTTATATAAACAATGATTTGAATTAAAATCCACGCGATACAGTGTGTGCCAAGTCTTAAATTTAAAAGCCATTATGCAAATGGCAAAGGCATTCGTCAAACGCACCAAATGTTGACAGATAAACTTAATGAGACGTTTCTATGTTGTCAAGCCCATATGTGCAAATTCGCAAACGTAGGTATACATACTTTATTTTGGGTTGGGCATCCAAAAAAACTATACCCTCAACAAGAAATTCTGTCGCCTTTGTGACAGTTTGTATATACTGATTTGGATTCCAGGCATGGTCAACAAAGAGTCAAGGACGACATAATTTATTTTTACTGATCAACGTTTTTAAACGTCGCACAGCACCCACGTCTTGTTTTAAAGAGGATTGGAATTAAGGATTATGGAATGAGAGAAAGGCATGAAAAACGTATAAACAATGACGTCTATCATAATTTAATGTTTAAAAAAAAAAATTATGATTTGTGGTCCATTTAGTTTACGATTTATTTCCTGTTGTGGGCTTAGCTTCTAGGTGACGTAGATATAATGTGTGTGAAATTAATACCGTTAACAATGATTTTCCGGAATGGTCTATAATTAATGGAATATGTACATACATACTTCTAAGGTGTGTTGGCCTTTTTTCGAGTAAAAAGAGCTCATAAAATAATTTGGTGGGACAGTTAGTACCTACGTCCAATTTTTTTTTGTAAATAAACAGTAATGATTTTTTTGAAAGGTATACGAATGGGTTTGTTGACGTTATTCATTACATTATAATTTTTCGGAATCCTCAATAGAGCTGTTTAAAAACAAACAAAACGTTTATAAACATTGTTGGACTAGTGCTGATCGATTCGTTGGTCCCGCACTGATGCAAAATTCGCAAGCATTCGGTGAGATAATTACGGGTAGATTCCGAAACATAAAAACTTGCACATAGATCCTGCATCTCTTATCTATATGACACGTTATATCTAAATGTTTTCAATATTTAAAAAAACTTGTTTGCTTATAAGCTGTAAAGATACCGACTTTCCATCTCCGCCCTTTCTTAAGATAGATCGAATTTCGTTGATGCTTTTTTTTTTCAGTGTATTAAAGAGACGGAAGGAGAAGGTTTTTTTTCGAATAAACAGGGTTGTCAATAGAGACTTACGAATTATATAAGACATTTAATGACTTTGCATACGGAAATTATTGCGAATTACCGAGGGGACCGAAATGCACTAGTTTTTTTTTACGAATAACCGCGATTTCTTTAAGGGACCAGTATTTTATTTTGAATAATCGGAGTTTACGAATTAACGGGGTACGTATACTTAATGAGACCATTTCACCCGCTTTGACGGGTTTTACCCTCTTTTTTACCTAAAAACCCTCCACCCGCTCCACCACAACCATTTGCCCGCTTCTTTTTGATAAAAAAAAATCGGAATTTCTCTTAAGAATTTTCTTTAGTCCTTTTTTTCACTACGATTGAAGATTTTGTTTAATTAAAAAACATACCTGAGCGTCAAAAGTGAGTAAACACCAATGCTCTTTTAAGTTTTCTTTTGGGCTCTTTAAAACAGTTCTTAAAAACTAGAAATCTGTAAAGTTTCATAACGAAATAACAATAACAAAGTGTGTTTCATTTCGACAACATAAAATACTTTATAGATATTTAAACAAAATTGTTTTCAAGCTATAACAACTTTGATGGCAGATCTAAGCTGCCGTAAACAACTTCATTTGGCATAAGTGTGCAAAAATTGCAAATGTCATGAGTCAAAGAAACAACCAATGACTTTATGATTTGAAAATAGTTTGTTTAAATGGACAAGCCAGACCCTGGGCAAAAAACAAATCCTCTCGGCGATAGTGTTTGAACCAAAGATTCGTCTTGTGCTATGATTCACAGTAGAGATGGGTCGTTCCGGACTTGTACAGTTCAAGGAACTATGTCCTCTTTCCGTAAATTAGATTTTACGTGACAATACATGAAATAAACTGTTTTCCACTATTTTGCACGAAATTTTTCAGGTCAGAATGTAGCTACTTTTGGGAATCCCGCCAAAACACGCCCGCTTTTAGCTTCAAAAAAACCCGCCGCTTTTTGCCAAATATAAATGGTCACGTTATGTATATCTACTGATTTAATAGATCCAATCATTTAAATTACTAAACCTTTGATTCAACTGTCATCATGGACACCTAAATCGCCGGCTCACTTCACCGCCATCTTTAGTAGTATCATCTAAATTAAAAATTGATAGCATGAAATTATTAAATTGGAAATAGGTACATAACCAAAACATATAGCTATTAGTATAAAGGTTATTAAAACAAATATACTTTTGCTTACTTCACTTATCACCCATCCAGTTTCAGTTTTATTGCTTTCGTAATCGCCATCTTTTACAAATTTGTGGTATTCCTCACAGAAATAGTAAAATTTGCAATAAGGCTTCAGTTGGTTTGACGTCTTATGTAATCCGATAATCAGGCTCACACATTTGATTACGCCTTACATTGCCTTCCACAGTATACGTGGGAACACACTAAGCAAAATTGGCAAATTTTAATCCGATACGTTGGGAAATGAAAAATATTTTTATCTCCACATATAGATATGTATTAAAAATTCTCCAACCGCAATTGGAATTCTTCCACAAGAAACTGCCGTGTATAGATACATTATACATATCGCTTTAACAAATCTCACGAAACAGATTAATATAGGTATCTACAAGTATGGCATATATTTCATTGCGAACGTATGCCCATCTAAAAATGTTTATTATCAGAAAGCAATTTGCCGTCAACAATTAGATATTTGAAAAGTAAAAAAATATTTTCAAAATACAAGTTTATCAAATTTCTAGGCAACCAAAATAAGGTGAGCTTCTAAATGAGATAAGTGCATAACCTAAATTAACCTCGGTTGCTTTATTTTTCATAAAAAAAATTTAGATTACGATTTTGTAATAACTATACTATAAGTTTGTAGTATACCGCTTTTGCTTTTACCTTGGATTTTCGTCTTCAACGGGCAGTTGAGGTTCTTACAGAGGCGGACTGATAAGAACGTCCAGCTAGGTGTTGATGATGGACATGTTCAATAAATAGATATACTTAATCCCTTGCGGCAAAACATTATCAAAGGCCCATCAATAAAAGCCCAAAAGTCCACTACTTAAGTTCTATACATTTTCTTTTGGGATTATACTACTACTGGTATTTTTCTGTGTAGGCAAGTTTTAAGTACACTTATTAAACGTTTTACCCTCGACTTGATCGTAACATTATATGGGCTCATTATGAAGGCGAAAGGGTATTCATTTTCTGACCAAATGAATAGTTACAAAAAAAATTGTGAACGAGTTTTAAGTCCACGCACCGATATACTTTATTAATATAAGGTTTCATGTGATGAGATACAATTTCATTTCGTTACATAAATTGCTGTAAATTGGAAATGTGCTCCACTTTTCTTAAGTGGGTACAAATTTATTACGAAATTGATGGATTGGGTTATGAGTTTTGATAAATTATTGTATTGTTAATTTAATGCTTTTGTCAAATTTTTGAATGCAATGTTTTGTAAAAAAAAATTATAAATTCCACACGTGCTTAGGTTATAGATAGGTTTATTGGGTGACATGTTTTCTGTAACTGTCGTCTTTGGGACAAAGTATCAAATGAAAAATAAGCGAGTTTTGTAAAATAAAGTATCTTTAGTTAACGATACAAAATTTGACATTGACAGTGACAGTCCTACAGAAGGCAGTAACAGAAAAAATACCACGATGAAAAATAGAACGCTATATAAAAACATATTTGGCTCGACATTCGACAAATAAAGGATGTGTTTTTTAGAGGTTTGGTTTTTCAAGTAGCAACACGGTTTCTAAATATTGTCAATTTGACAGATGAAAGTTGATTTGTGGTTAGTACGTTTTGCCATTTTACGATGAATAGATTAACGCCAGAACAACGCGTGCAAATTGTTCAAACTTATTTTGAAAACCATAGTTCGGGTTGTCCATTTTACAGTCGAAATAATCGTCCATCAGAGCAAGTTATTCGGAACACGATGAATCCGAACGAATGAATTTGGATTGGAAAAAACCCAGAAGCCTTTGTCGAGACGCCATTACATCCATTAAAACTCACTGTTTGGTGTGCTTTATGGGCTGGTGGAATCATCGGCGTATATTTCTTTAAGGACCGGCCAGTTTGTTACCGTCAATGGAGAGCGCTATAGAAAGATGATTTCTGACTTCTTCGTTCCTCAGTTGGATAGCATTGACGTGACAGAGCTCTGGTTTCAACGAGATGGCGCAACACCATCAATTTATTGCGGCAAACATTTGCTGAGCGCATAATTTCGCGTAATGGACCTGTGAACCGGCCACCACGATCCATGGGGGTATGTGAAGTCACTAGTCCATGCCAATAAACCAGAGAGACGTTGGACGATTTGGAAGTCAACATTTGCCGTGTTATTGCTGATATACGGCCCCAGTTGTTCGATGAAGTTGTCGAAAATAGGACTACACGATTCTTGCGCTCCATTCAAACGTGGTACGCCTGAAATCATTTTTAAACAGTAATGTCATGGTTAGGTTAGGTTAGGTTGAATAGGGTGTGAGTTCATCACATTGGACTAGGCACCATATTGCACCCATCGCTATCCCTGGGGAACCTTAACGGTCAAAAAACCTAAACCACTTCGCCCAAACAATTAATTTCCCTACGGAATCTGAAAATTGTTTCAATTTTATTTGCGAGGCCAACCTCCTCCAAATTATCGAAGAAGTACCTGCCAAGGTATTTCCTCCTGTACCGAGCAATAGCTTGACATTCACAGAGGAGATGAGTTATATCCTCTGCGACATGTAAGTCTTCGCAATACCTGCATATATGTCTGTATCTGTTAGACCTATTCTCTTAGCGTGCTTCCTTAGAACGCAGTGCCCGGAGAGCACCCCTACTGCCATCCGTAGCCTTGATCTACTGAGCTTTACTGAACCTCATTGTTGGACTCAATCCCCACTTTTTTCCTGCTGTTCTCTTACAGACGAAGAGAGCATTATGAGCCTTTCGGACTCTTTCCTGAACGTTAAGTTTCCAATTCAGTTTTTTATCCAGGACCGTACCAAGATATCTTGCGCTCTCCGAGAGGGAGAGCTCCACTCCACCAATCCTGGGTTGTTTGAAGGGTGGTATCTTGTATTTTGTACTAAAAAGTACTAGTTCTGTCTTTTCCGGGTTGACACGAAGTCCACACCCTTCAGCCCACTTTCTGAGCTTGTTGAGGGCTGATTCCATGGTTTCACTCAATGTGTTCAAGAATTTATCCCGAACTAGAATCGCCACATCATCCGAGTAAGCGGTTACGCTAAACCCTGCGTTGCTGAGTTCTTTAAGTATATCGTCTATGACAAGAACCCAGAGAAGGGGAGATATAACCCCTCCCTGGGGAGTGCCTCTAGTAACCGATTTTCTTATTGAACTGTGCCCAGTAATGACATAAAATTATCTATTTAATTAACATTAGCTTCAAGTGTTTTAATTCATATTGAATTTGTATACCTCTAAAAAAAAACACTCTTTATAAAACCACAATTCCAAGCTTAAAACTTATATACGCAATTGTAACCTCTTAACAAGTCCGAAATTACAAAATTAGCCAACTGCATTGTTCATTTCTACTGTGCGTATAAATTAAAAATGTGCAAACTGACAATTGTTTCCACTTATGCGACTTTGGCTGGTGGTGAGCTAAGTTTTCGCGTTGTTTTGGTTTTTTTTTTTATGTGAACTCTCTACTGTACCCGTAGGTTGCAGATACATACTTTATTATCCGAGATGAAACTGTATGTAGGTAGGTCGTTGCTGCTGTATCTACACACCAACAACAATAACTCCATCATACCTACATTTGTTTGTTGGATTTGCCATTGCATTGCAATTGCACGTTTGCCAATGCCGTTGACTTTAGGCCGCACAAAACGATCGACCAAGCGATGTGATGCATAGTGGCTTAGCCAACCGGACGGCTTCATGTATAGAAATCACAAACATAGGTAGCGCTCTAGAGGTGAGTTCATCTCATTGCAAAGCTTGTTTTATGCTTCCACTGAATTTTTAATAAGAAAAACCTCCTGTCAAGGCATTAATATTTATGGAAACGTATACGTGTATCCCAGCTCCGGCAAAACCGCAAAACCCAAAGCACTTTTTTATGTTTTTCTTTGCAGAAGTGTAGCTATACAAATGTTTGGAAAACTTGCAATAACCCTTAGAAGGTACTCACTTTGATAAGATCATATATACAGAATATCCTAGAATCGTTGCAAATTAGGCATTAGTGAAAGTTTCACTCCATAAAAGCATTTTCAACACTGGATCACTTTAGTTTGGCAGTTTTCACTACTATTCTTTTGCATAAGTAGATAGTATTTTCTAAATATTGTAACATTTGCAAATAAGAAATCACAATTTTTTTTTTCAATAATCGTTTCTATTCTAAACTGGAATCGATCCTCTTTTTTAACTTGTAAACAAAATATGTCGCGCGATCAAAAAGTCGCATATGTAAATTTGCATCTTCATTAAACACTGAAGCAAAAAAAAAAAAAGTAATAGAAATAATAAAAACACTAAACGCTCTAAACTGCGATACGATCAACACGAACACGGATCCGCATTTGAAAACACAACAGAAACAGAACAGAGTTATTGCGATTGTCGCGACTCGACGTATCTCTTGGATATCTGACTAACTCGTGTGCATGCGCGCGCTGCCAGCAAGCTAGCAAGTTCGAAAGAAAACTGATCGCCGAAAAATAAAGGCTAAGGTTGGTATAGTAAGTTGTATACAATTCAGGTTTCGTTTTTTTATTTATTTCCCCCTTGGAAAACATTGAAGTAAAACGAATGAAAAGAGCTGACATGAGGTAACCAGATGTATCGAAATCGAAACCACTTATTGCTGAAGAGTATCTATGGGCGATGTGAGGTTTCGCACGAGTCCACATTTGTACGATACAATCACAATTATAGTTCTATTGAAATAATATAGTAATTTATGAAACATAAGTAAACAGAAATTCAAGTTGTGATAATTATTTTACAGCTGATAAGGGATAACCTCTGGGCTCTCCTCGATGATTAAAAAAACTGGAACCATACAAAACAAAGTCGTACGAATGTGTTGAATACAGTTGCTCGTTATATGTATTTTGTTATTGAAAACAGAACATCAGGGTGACGCTTTATGTATATGTATGCCTAGGCCTAGGTCTCGGTCTCAGATTCGATTCCCGGAAAAATAGAAATTATATCCATGTCGCTACCTCAAGCGAACGTCTCACGAACATCCGAGAGTATACCTGTCCTGGAAAAGCTTCTCGATTCAGCCGTCCGGACTCGACATTATATTGCATTCGTCCTCAAAAATAAAACAAAAAACTCACATAGGCGAATGGTTGTGAGTAGCATAATGAACCTGTTGCGGCAACCTTTGATGTCAAAAGATGATTTAGGCAAGGTGAGGGGCTGTCGTGTGACTTCTTTAACATCATACTTGAAAGAATTGTCCGAAACTCACAGGCCAACACATAAGTTACGATCTTTCAAAAATCCGTCCAATTATTTGCATACGCCGCGACGATGATATTGATATAATTGAAAGAACACACTGGTACGTTTGCTAGTATAGAAACGGAAGCGGCTAAAATGGGTCTAGCGGCCAACGAGGGCAAAACCAAGTACATGCTGTCAACCAGAAGGGACACCCAACATCGTAGAATCGGACAAAACGTCGCGAGGTAGTAAGGGACTTTGTCTACCTCGGCTCCGCTATAAATTCTGACAACATCTCAGACGAAATTAAACGAAGAATAACTCTTGCCAAGCGCTGTTTTTTTTTTTTGGCTAAGAAAGCAACTGAGACCTTATCCCGAACAACTAAGGAAATTCTCTATAAGACCTTCATCATTCCAGTCCTGCTTAATGGCGCTGAAGCTTGGAATCTATCTAAAGGGGATGAAGATATCCTACATCGCTTCAAGAGAAAGATTCTTCTTACAATTTTCGATCCCGTTTGCGTTGACGGGCTTTGGAGAAGGGGATTCAACGACGAACAGCGACATCGACCTGGTCAAAAAACTGCGAGTCCGTCGCTTAGGATGGCTCGGACATGTAGAGCGGATGGGAACAAATGCTCCGACCTGTAGAGTCTTCGAGTCTAACCCGGAGGGACAACGCAGTAGAAGAAGAAGTAGAAACAAAGAAGCCGATCTTAACTGATTAGGAGTGCGCAACTGGAAGCAGTTAGCTAAGGACCGGGCTAACTGGAGAGGCTGTTTAGTTGAGGACTCTGTTCACCCTGAACTGTAGAGCCGCCTACGTAAGTTGTGCGCTATGGACGAACAACATTTTTGTTTTATTAGTTCATATGCAATATCTTTTTCAAAAGTAAACGTATCTATCACCTTTGAAGGCTCTCGGACAAAAGGAAACCACACGATGATTTGTCAGGATGGCTCCATAACAACTTATGTTATCTGGGGTATTCCGGAGGTAGTCCTCTTATTTTCTAATTGAATGGTTGCATAGAGTGGATAATGTTCGTTTATAGCTCGAGCGTATCACTCCAACTACGACTTCAGATAGTAGGGGTGGATCAACATCAATTATTATTCAAACGCCACCAACACCAATGACACTCAGAAACATTTTATATAAGTACTAATTATACCTAACCTAAGATTAAGCTATGTGTTTTATTATAAATATTTTATTTTTAATTTTAATTTAATTTTTTTCACATAATTTGTAAACTTGTATGTATTTGAATTGTTTTTCTCCTGAACCACCAGCAGACTGGTCACTCTAAACATATTATAGAATCATTAGAGAGAGTATACCACTCCGATCCGACTCCATAAGTCCATACACGTAGAGAAACTAAACAAAAAGGAAAAAAAGAAAAAAAAATCATGCGAACGCCTCTCATTGTGACCGGTTTTCTGATTACCTTTATACTTGGCCACAGGTAGGCATAGGCAGTAGGCACTAGGCACTTTGGCATACGACAACTCAACTTATGCTTATGGTGTATTGGAAGTAGCAGCCGTATATCTAGAAAAAGGGAGTAAAGGCAGGTTACCCCTTTGAGTACTTCAGTCGTCGTCGTCGCCCCCGTCCAATGCCTTGTTTTGGTTGAGACCACTCGAATTCTACGAACCTCTACTTTTCTACCGCTTGATTTAAGCTTAGAACGATAGAACTAGATTTCCACAACCAGCATCTTGAATCGCAACATAATGAATCTCTAGAGAGGAAACAGAGAGACAAATACCATGGCATCGCGCACACAACAGTTGATTATTCAATTGTGCTTGGGCTTCGTCTGTGTGTAGATTTATATACGTATATGTGGCTCACTTATGATCTCTGATTGATTTTGTTGCTGCGATTTCGCATCTTTACATCTTCTTGGACTGAATTTGTATTATGCCTATAGTGTTGTTGATTTTTTTTTTTATTATTATTAATTGTCAACTCGTAAGGTCTTCGTTTTGGCATCGTATATTGAGCACAAGGCGCAAATCCTAACTTTATTCTCAAAGTAGTGATAGAACACACAATCTCACGATGTGACAACTGACAAATAACTGTGAATATTAAACTTCACCTTTAAAAGGTGATTTATGAATGGTCTCGGTATAAAGATCGTAACGGAATATGCAAAAAGATACTCATATACATATACTCACTTGTATTCATAAAAACTGTTCATTCAAAAATATCTAGAGATGTCAAATGAGTTTGTTTATTTTTCTATTTATATTTGGACTGCTTTTGGACTCTTTTCTGCACATTGCAATAAACAAATAGAAGTGTGATCATCGGCCTGGCCGATGCTTTTATACCCTCCACTTTATGGGGTCTCCGATGACTCCTTCTTGGCGTTACAAATGTAATGGCAAAGTCAATATACCTTCCTGTAAAGGGTATAAAAAAGAAGAAGAAAGTAGCGATAGTGACAGCTCAAATGTCAGTTTACCTCAGAAAAATATTATAGAAACTCGTGATTAGCTCCTCTATGTCAAAGAACATATAGTTTTGTCTCCTGTCCTTTTATATTAATTGAATATCAAAATATGGTTAGCGGTGGAAAAAAATCTGGTGTTATTCATTTCTCTTTATAGTTGGTAAGTGACAGTGTATTGCTGGGGCTCGAAACTACGCAACTCGGGTCACAAGAAGTTACTCTAATCACTACAACACTGCCCACCGCTTGAGCTTAGTCACAATTGACCTACTCGATTATAACTACAGGTTTGTTTTATTTAACATAAATCTCAGCAAAGAAAAGTAAAGTTGACAACTCTATAAAATTTCCAAAAGTCACTTTTTCCGAATCAGCCTGAATGTATGCTATCATATCTGATAAAGTAGTAGTCATCGTTATCTCCTTTTCCAAAATCCCTTATTGGACATATCTCTTTTTTTTTTTATCTCTTTTTCCAAATAATAACACCAAATTTAAAAATGTGAGATTTTGTCCCGTGGGGACTTTCTCTCAGTGTCTTTTGGAGTAAGGGATTCCAGCACAGGGGATTATGGAACAGGGGATTTTGGAAAGGTGATTTTGGAAAAGGAGATATCATTACCAACCCGTCATTTTTGTTCGTGTGCCTTGATATTTTTGGTCTGTGCTTAAAATTATAACACCACAGTAAATTTTATTACGTATTTAGTATCCTGGCAACAGTAGTGTAAAACGCCAGTCAAATAAATAATAAAATGGAAAATAAATTGTGACTTGATCGGCAGACACAGCAGAGAGCAGGCGGCATAGGACAGGATATTACAGCGCAGTAGCCTTGTCTTGAATACATTCATTCCAGAAATATGTCAATATGAAGTATATAATTCACTGCTCAGAACTTAGTTTGCTTCCAACTGAATGAATAAATAAATAAAGAGGTGGCGCAACAGGCAGGTAGATACCCTAGGCCTAGCTTCTCGCAACCATTCGTTTTGTGTGAGTTTCTATTTTTGGGACGAATGGAAGGGACCTACAATTTTATGTCGAGTCCGAACGGCTGAATTGAGAAGCTTTTTCAGGACAGTCATACTCTCGGATGTGTGTCAGACGTTCGCGAGAGGTGGTGCAGTAGAAAAAATCTTAAGATGTAATTTGTGTTTTTCCGGGGATCGAACCTGGGATCCCTCGCACAGTAGTCCAGCATATAACCACTGCGCTACTGCGCCAAGTCTGCTTCCAACTTCTACCTAGTAAAGTCCAACAAGTATGGCTCCTAACAGTTAAATACAAATAATTGAAAAAAATCTCGATAAAATAAACAAGACAATAACCCGAGCGCGCACTCCACTCCACTCTATATTGCATCGCTTTTCAACTATAGCTTTCGTTTATTGTTGTTTGGCTTTAAGCATGGCCACACACGCCTTCCAATGAAAGTCATGTCCAGCGAGACAGAGACAGAGTAGAAAGGAGACAACTTTACAATAGAATTTGGTTTTTGTTAAATGTTTGTGTTGCTAAAATGTTCTTCTATCCAATGACGCCTTGTTTTTGTAAGTATCCGAGTCGTTTATGGGAATGATAGCCGTGCCCATGATCGTGTGTCCATGCTCTTTGAATGCTGCCTCAGCGTAAACGAACTATAGCAAACACTGTCCTAGTAATCCCCACACATTATGTGCTCTATACTGTTGCTGTTGCGCCGGTCCCTGTACTGTACCTACATTAAAATTCATGTAAATGTATGAGTTTTATGTTTCACTTCTCGTTTCGATACATGACGTCTACACTTATGCAAATATATGACACTTTTCAAATTATTCTATTTGATACTATTAATATTTGCCCTCGTGAGTAGTAAGTGAATGCATCTAGTTCCCAAAGTTATAAAATCTCCCATACAATCTCTTCAATTAGTTTGACACACTATAGCGCAGATAGCTTGTCTCTCAACTTGGATATCTAATCTCTGTTTAAATAAAACATGTCTCCGTCCTCTTCAGATATTTTTTTTTGTTATTTGTTCTGCACGCGTTACGGTCGTAAATGTCTGTATGCAATCCATCATCAAAAAGATGCTCGCTCAGTTCAAAATCCAGAAAGAAAAGGAAAAATGAGCTAAGCTTATGAGGAGCGCAACAGAATTAAGAACCTAGAGTTAATCGTCTGTATTCGGTATATATGGTGAATCCCATTTAGAATCTGGAGGGAAGCGTACATACTGTCAATGGCTTGTTATTACCACGAACGATCGTAAACAAACCCATATGGGCAATTTGTATCTGTTAGTATTTCTTTGTTTTTCGTGTCTTCGGTTTTTATTATACGAATTTGAATGTGAAGGCGGACTTCAAATTGCAGGACGTATGTTGATATGTAGATACATTTTTGCAGAATATATGACTTTTTGAAGATTATTAGCGTTAGCAGTAAAATTTTACCAAGTCATTGCTTGGTTTTAATTTAGCGACATAATTCGATGGTAGAATCGTAAATGTCACGTTCAATTAGGTACAAAAACGTTATTTGGTTGAACTGTATACTAAAATGCTCGACAATAACTATTTGTTAATTTTTTGAATGATGTAGGTATTGTTGAAAGTGAAAATTATAGAATTTTATGAATTATATGAGTTGGAAAGTTGACTTTTTAATATGATTTTTGAAGTTTCGACTTTCAACGAATTGGCGCGTTGTTCGTGCATTTTTTTTTTTTTTTTTTTAAATGAGCTTTAAACTATAAAATATTTTTTTTATCGTAAATGTCGCTTTCAATTCGCATTAGGAAATAATATTTTTCTATATATTGTAGCTAGATCGCTTTTTGGAAAGATTTAGGACTAGTGTCCAGGGGGGTTATTGCCAAATGCGCGGCGGATCGTATTGAAAGCGATACCTCCATTTCGACCGTCTTCGCTTTTGGTTATTCTCAAATGCGCGGCGGGTCGCTTTTCATGGCGGATTGGTATTTTTGTATTTCCAAAAAGCGATTCGATCCATTCAAAAGCGATAGCTTTAGGTGACGGATTGCTGGCGGATTTATTGTGGATAAAAAATAAACTAAATTCTTGAGACGAATGGATCGAATCGCTTTTGGAAATACAAAAATACCAATCCGCCATGAAAAACGATCCGCCGCGCATTTGGGAATAACCCCCCAGACTAGCTGATGATAAAGTCTCGGATAGCCTATCCGGAACTTATGTCAGATAAACTTAAACTTTTGATTTCAGAATTTCAGATAGTGATATCTGACAAGTCTCGGATAGTCTATCAGCCGGTTCAAATGGCCTTCGCAAAGGGTGCGTCTTGTCTCCTCTCCTTTTCATTACTTAAATGGACTGGATGTTACAGCGCAGGGAAGAACATTTCGAATTGGGAGATCTGTTTAAGTATCTCGGGGGCTGATTCACGAGTAATGAAAGATTGGTTAGGCTGGGTCAATTTTGAGACAGCTCGGTCATTCTGTTATTAGGAGCAGTCTTTAATTTGGTGTTTGTTCTAACTCTTACCTATGGTCATGATCATGATATTTGAGTAATGACCGATAGAATAAGATCCCGGATACTGAGCTGCCAAAATGAGATTCCTCCGTTGTATTGCTGGTGGTGACCCGTAGAGATCGCATTAGAAACACCAAAATACGTGAGGAACTCAATGTCGAGCAGCTACTTCTCCGGGCGGAGCGGTCCATGCTTCGGTGGTTTGGTTATGTTAAACGCATATCCGTACCATCAGGCAGGTGTCCTCTAGGTAGATCCAGGATGAGATGGTTAGATCAAGTCCATAATCTCGTAGCCAATCCCACCCACGCGGTTCCATTTTTCGATTATATATTTTGCTACTCAATAATTCATAAGTACTGCATAAACAGAGTCTACCTAATATTCGGTTTCAGAAAATTTAATTTTCTCAACAGAGTAGGACCCCTGAAATCAATAAAATATCTGTGTTTTTTTCTATTATCTAAAACTTATTTTAATTTCCAATTACCACAAACACCCATTAAAATGTACATAGGTACTAAAAAACAAATCATATAATCTGCCCTAATATATGTCCTGTTCTGCCAAACGTTCGATTTCATCAAGAATAGCGTCTAGTTCATCATCATCAATCACTGGATAACATGTGAAAACCATTCGTATGAAATTGCCGATTCCTCTATACGCTAATGGCGAATAACCAACCATGAGAGTTCCACTCCTTATCATCTTCTCCTTAATTCTCGGAGCGACCTATCGTTGTTATTTTTCAATAATATACATGAAAAAAAGCATATATCTTTCACTTATGTCATAACGCTAAATAACTTCAATTACCGTGTACAATTTAGCTTCCCACTCACTGTCCTCTATTTGACCCCTCATAGCCTTCGGTATATACCAAAAGCATACGTTTGTGTATGAAAATGCCGGTTGCACTAGACGATATCCCTCTCTCTTTTGCAGCTTTTGTACCAGAACTTTGGCCATTTTTATAGAATGGTCTACGAGACTTCCCAGACCGTTTACACCTCGTGCCTTGAGCATTAACCAAAATTTGAACGCATCGATCTTGCGACCGCATTGAATACTTTTGTTGCCAGTGTCATATGAGACATCGTAAAACTTGTCTTGTTGAAATAGATACTTTACTTCGGTGCTATTGCACTGTGATAATAGGTGCGTCTCCTTTGTAAGAAACATGGAACATTGCAGTGGAGCACCCAGAGCCTTATGCGGATTCCAGGCTACTGAATTACTTCGTTCTACTCCGTTCATGAGGTGACGATTTTCTTTAGAAATAAGAACGGATCCTCCATGACAAGCCTTATGTTTATAAAAAATTATAAGTATAATTATTGGTTTTGAGTTTAAGAAAAATTGAGAACACCTACATCGATGTGCATCCAAAGTCCGTAGCGCTTGCAAACATCCGCAATTTCATTTAAATCATCGAATGCTCCCAAAACAGTTGTTCCCGCTGTGCAATTGACGAAGAATGGCATCTTGTCCTCCTCTTGTGCTTGCAAAATCTTCGCCTGCAGGTCTTTGGCTAACATCTGACCAACTGCGTTTGTCTTCACCACAACGCAATTATCTGTTCCCAGACCAATCCAATGTGCTGCCTTCTTGAAACTATAGTGTGATTCCTCTGAAGTAAACAGGACTAAAGGCTTAATACCGAAAATTCCTTTCGACTTGATATCCGGACATTTCTTGTATCTCGCCAAAACCAGAGCATACCTATATAAGAAAGAGAAGAGAAGAGTGTGCCGAATTATTGGCCCAAATTGCTGTGTTTTTCTATGCACATAATTATATAATTTAACAGAATTATAACAATGACTTCATTAGGCGACTTTCTTGCTTTCTTTCTATCTCAGAGAAAGAGAAAGAAAAAAATGTAAAAAAAAAATACCATTCGTATCGGCAAACGATCTTTTTTAGGTTTTGTTATAAAGGAGCTGCAAAAGTCGCCCGCCTTGAACCGTAATTGTATTGTTTTTTTTTTTTGTTATTAATTGATGAAGACTAATGACAGCATATATACATACATATTGGAAATGGATCCTCCTGGAGCAAATATTCCATCGCCATTAGCGTAACCACAAACATCGCACATTTTCTTTATAACTTCCGTTTCGATGAGTGAAAAAACTGGTGCCACTTCGAATGTATACCTGTCGATTGTAAAGAGGAAATGGTAGATTTACTGCAAATACTATACGAGTATCTATGATATTTGATTACTGTATAGGTACAATTGACAATGGCTTTAACTTACGCACTTGTGTTGAGTGCTTCAGTAATCCAAGAACCGACCAAACCGTACGGATCCATTTGACCGAATAACTGATTATGAAAGCGATTATGTGTTGTCTTCACCGAGTATTGAATTATGGTTTCGCATATGGCTAGAATTTCGGTCTCGTTCATAGATTCATCGTCGGAAATTGTTAAATCTACGATCTCCTGCAAAAGAGAGGTGTAAATACAGCCTGAAATAATTACCACTCTATCCGTTAAATATTAAAAAAAAAAATAGTATGTATTTTCTTTTCTTTCTTTTACGCGGTGATAGGGAATAGAAAATGATTCAACATGTCTTCTAGGAGAACTTGATTTTAGCCCAACATTATAATGGGTGTTTTTTTTTAGAGGTTTGATTTTTAAACTGGCAACACAGTTGAAAGTTGATTTGTGGTTAGTACGTTTTACCATTTTACGATGAATAGATTAACGCCAGAACAATGTTTGCAAACTTTTTTTAAAACCATGATTCGGTTCTCCAAACTTATTGTGGGCTACGTCCATTTTACGATCGACATAATCGTTCATCTGAGCAAGTTATTCGGAACACGATGAATCGGAATGAATGAATTTGGAGTGGAGAAAACCTAGAAGCCTTTACATTCATTAAAACTCACTGTTTGGTGTCCTTTGGACTGGTGGAATCTTCGGCCCATATTTCTTTAGGGACGATACCGGCCAGAATGTTACCGTCAATGGAGAGCGCTATAGAAACATGATTTCTGACTCTTCCTCTTCTTCTGACAGTTGAATAGCATTGACGTCACAGAGCTTTGGTTGTGATCTGTGAAATGCCTCCACGACCCTGTGATCTCACACCTTTAGATTACTCTCTTTGGGGGTATGTGAAGCTACTAGTCTTTGCCGATAAACAAGAGACGTTGGACGATTTGGAAGTCAACATTCACCGTGTTATTGGTGATATACGGCCCCCACCGATAAAGTTATCTAAAATTGGGCTTAACGATTGCGCTTCATTCGAACTAGCCGTGGCGCGCATATGCCCAAAATCATTTTTAAACAGAAATGGCATAAAACTATCTATTAAATAAAGCTAATATCGAAGACAATAACATTAGCTTCAAGTGTTTTATTTGGGAGTCGGACAGAATCCCGAAAAATGTAATCCCGAAAGCCCAAAATCCCGAAAATCCAAAATCCCGAAAATCCAAAATCCCGAAAGTGAAACTAAAAATTTGATTGTAGCAACAAAAATATAAGCCAAATTTATTTAACAAAATAAACAAAATAACAAACTTCAAATAAATAAAACATAACAAAAGCAGTTCAAGTTTTATTAACAAAAACATTTAAAAAACGATCCCTGACAAAACATTATCTAATACTAATATATAATAATATATATAATATCCAATAAGTTCATATTGTACGCAATTCCTGTTAGAAAACTTATTTCAGAATGCTCGTTACGTTCCGCGTAAATTTAAAAAAAAATTTTTTCCCTTCGTCACATAACGTTTTCTTAGTTGTTGCGTCTCACCAGCAATTATTTTAGCCAAACGGGAGTCGGACAGAATCCAAAATTCCGAAAGGCCAAAATCCCGAAAGTAAAACTAAAAATTTTATTGTAGCAACAAAATTATAAGCCAAATTTATTTAACAAAATAAACAAAATAACAAACTTCAAATAAATAAAACATAACAAAAACAGTTTAAGTCTTATTAACAAAAACATATAAAAAACGATCCATGACAAAACAATATCTAATACAAGTTCATATTGTACGCAATTCCTGTTACAAAACTTATTTCAGAACGCTCGTTTCGTTCCGCGTAAAATTTTTTATTTTTTTTCCTTTGTCACATAACGTTTTCTTAGTTGCTGCTTCTCACCGGCAATTATTTTAGCCAAACATGTTTTCACACGGATTTTCTCTTCACATAAAAGAGCAATCAGTGAATATACACCAATGTGTGAATGCCCTGCGAGAACTTTCAGCCGGCACGCCTCTACGTTGTTCTGTGTCCGTGGCAGATTTTGTTTCAAAAGGTTACAAACCGACCAAAAATTAGGGGAGTATGCAGGACTACCTGCAAGTCCGTAACGTTTTCTTTTTCTACTCACTTTGTATACGATGTTCACTGGCTAAAATCTAGTCGGTCAGCTATCACACTATATGAGATCAGCACACCTGAATGCACATTGCGAATTGCAGCTCAACATTATAAAACATTATTACGGTAAATGGAATGGACAAACACTTGTCTATTTTATATTCAAAACAAAATAAAGAATCTCGAAAACGAGATCCCGAAAAATTATATAAAATGAAAAATTTGCGCAAATTTTTCATTTTATATAATTTTTCGGGATTCTTTTTTCAGGATTTTGGCTTTTCGGGATTGTGGGTTTTCGGGATTTTGGTTTTTTGGGATTTTGGTTTTTCGGTATTTTGGATTTTCGGGATTTTGGATTTCCGGGATTTTGGATTTGCGGGATTTTGGATTTTCGGGATTTTGGTTTTCGGGATCGTGTCCCCAATCCTAGCCAAACATGTTTTCACATAAAAGAGTAATCAGTGAGTATACATATACACCAATGTGTGAATGCCCTGGTATTTTACATTCAAAACAAAATAAAGAATCCCTAAAACGACATCCCGAAAAATTATATAAAATGCAAAATTTGCGCAAATTTTTCATTTTATATAATTTTTCGGGATCTCGTTTTCGGGATTCTTTTTTCAGGATTTTGGCTTTTCGGGATTGTGGGTTTACGGGATTTTGGATTTTCGGGATTTTCGGGATTTTGGATTTCGGGATCGTGTCCCCAATCCGTTTTATTTAATACTAGCGGGCCCGGCGTTGTTTTGCCTGCTCGTAGGTACATTTTCATTGTCCGTCAATTGTTCTGCGGCCGTTTTATTTGACCGATGTGTCCGGAATCTTTCTGTACTCCGTGTGCTTCGACCGTTATTTCCTTAGACGTGTGCCCAGGAATCCCGCCCACACTTCGCGCGGTTGTTTGTTTGGACAGTGCACATCAATGTCTACAATTTTACAAATTTAGCTCCCACGGGTGTCGAGAAATTTATGAGAAATTTATGAGCTTCTTGCTTTTTAATTTTTTTTTTGTTGAGTGTTTATTATTTGAAATTTTATTCATGAACTTTTTGCTTTTTAATTTTTTTATTTGTTGTTGAGTGGTTACTATTTGAACTTTTGTGGAATCGTATCGCATCACCACCTACCGAGTCCAATTGTGAATCTAAACCATCCTTATACCCATTGAAACACACACACAAAATTTCATTAAAATCGGTTCAGCCGTTTAGGAGGAGTTCGGTTACAAATACGTACAGAAGAATTATAATTATATATAACGATTAAATTTGTATACGACCCCTTTCATAGTTCGTCTATATCTAAAAGAAAATTTGGAAATATAAAAATTATGCCGCAGTCTACATTCTTGAACCTAAGAGTTTTACATTTTGCATTGTGGTTTGTTGTGTGCTAAAAGTGTCCGACAAGAAAGGATTTTTATACAATTTTTCCTCTAAATTATTCTAAAATTTGTTGATTATTTTTTTGCCTCAGTATATGCAACGACACATTTATGAAGACCCTTAAAAACGATTCTATCTATGATATAGAAAGTAGAGAAACTAATTTTAATATTTTTATAAGGCTTCAAGGCACCAAGTGACAGAGAACAAAAACAGGAACAGAGTTTGAAAGCTTTTTCGTTCTGTAGTAAATTCTGGTTCTGTTTACGCTAGTCGCTCAGCTACATAAATCTGAAACAGATCCAGAAAAACATGGCTGTCGTATATTCTGTCAAACGCTATCATGAAATTATGTCCACTAGAAACCATTTTTTTCGTCAAGTTTTTTCTGTTGCAAATGTAGTATGGGACTCTGTTTCTGTTCTTTGTCACTTGGTGCCTTCAGTCAGATTTAAATTAAAGAAGTGTGAAATAAAATTGATAAATTTTTGTCTAATAATCATTTTTAAATCCATTAAATATGCAAAATATCAACTTATTTTAAATATAAGTTTTCGCTACAACCGGCACTTGAATTAATTTATGTTGTACGAAACTATATGCCATAAATGCACCTGTGTAATTAGCCTAGTTTGTGATTAATAAATGGTAAGCTGTATGGCGATATACAACATTGTTGCGCACCAATTACATAATATGCCAATCCACAAAGGCCCAAACGCGATTTTACAAAAATGCAAAAATCAAAGAAAGGCGCAATTGTATTAATAATAGCCTTCGACTATTGCAATTACTAATACCGCATTTCGTCTAGAAATATTCAGAGTCAATCTCGGTTCAGGGATCTCGCATAAATAGATTGTGTATATAGTATAACTCTACATATACCATTGAGTGTCCATACGAGTCTAAATAAAAGTCTTTTGGCTACTTTTGGCATTGATATATTTTAAATGTTTGCACTCGATTTCGCTTCACATAAATGATTGACACGCATTGTTGTGCTAATATAATCCTTATGAATTTAATGTGCGAAAAATCTATATTGTTATAGTGAAGACCCATTAAAAATAATTCGAGGCCCCATCCGACCTTGCCAAGGGCTTTAATTTGAACTTCATCATCGAAATGAAAAGTGGCTTACATGTTATGTATCGAACATTTATGTGAGGTATATTTCTGTCGTTCTTTTCTGGGTGAATTTTCAGTGAATCCAAAGACAAAACTGATTGCAAATCACAGATTTCAAGTGAAATCACAAATTAATCCACTGATGACAAAATCAAACTATAACACAACCGCATAGCCAATCATTGACTCGAATATTGCTGGTATCACAAACGGGAATAATTAAAAATGATCAATTTAGTTTAAACTTTTTTTTTACGCGGGTCGTTGCCTCATTGCTTTGTCTGATTACGTATGCCGTAATCAGGTATGCGATTCTGAATGGGGCTTGTTCAGAGCGAAATTCGGTTCAATGTTTTCCAATACACATTCGATTTCAATCCCATCGACTGCCCTATAGTCTATAGACTTGACTCTGATTCGATTTCAGCCCACTTGTGACTCACGATTTTTATCTAAAGATGATCGTTCTAATTTATAAAACTATTCACAAATTTTGATTATGTAGCACTATTATACAATTAGCCGTCAGAATAACTTTCCCGGAATTTCTAACCTTGAGTTCAGCTGGCTGGACGAATTCAACGATTTTTTTATCGTCATCGTTCACACAGAAGACGTTGGAATTAAGCAACAATTTGTAAACCGTTTGCAATATGGTCCAATCTGCTGGCAAACTTCGGCGTATAGTCTCAACCGCTGAATCCATTGAAGTTTAGGTATAAGTACTTTACAGCACAAGAAATGTAGGTATTTGCTCAACGCGTTTCTAGACGTTTGTATATCGGACGAATCGAAAATTCTAAGTTAAGAGGCGACTCGGCAACTTCCAGATGGAAACTCGTACTGAACTAGTGGTGAGACTGCTATTGCGATAGCTGCTATTAATCACTCTGCTATTTAAATAAGCAGAGAGCAGTTGCTAATGCTCTATAATATAACTGCTCACTAGTCACTACTCAGTGCTCATGCTCAGTGATCAACCTACAAAAAATCCATAGATGAATCCAATCAGACAACAGACACATACACAACACTGAACACACAATAAAGATAAAAAGCCTTTCGAGACTGGATAAATATTTTATGAATTTATCCATGGATCGATAAATACATGTCAACACAATTTTTACCTAATCAACGGAATAGAGCTGAAACAGTGAATAAAAGACTGTTGTCAAATGAGCTTGGTGCAAGTGGTCCTTAGATAGATATTATATCTCACAAATATGCATTCCATTTCCAGGACATGTACTACATTATTTATATGTGAAGTCCAATCCAAAGAGGACACACAAAAAGAAAAAGTGAACAATAAGTTAAGTTGTCAGTCACACGGGGGTGGACAATAGACTCTTAATTTTACCCGGGTAATAATCATCTCATCAACTACCCTGATACCCGGGTAAATGCGGGTATTACCCAAGTTCGCGGGTACCCGGCAGTTTCGGGTAATGGATATCCTTAGACTCATAAATACTTGGATTTGAATATCGAGGTGTTATGAATATTTTAAGATAGATGTTTATATCATGAAGGCCAATGGAATAGAGGTCGGTTAAGAACACCAGTTACGTTGCTTTCATTTCGTTCTTTTCTGGGTAAATTTTCAGTGAATCCAAAGTCAAAACTGATTGCAAGTCACAGATCTCAAGTAACGTAGCGAAATGAAATCACAAATTAATCCACTGATGACAAAATCAAACTATAACACAACCGCATAGCCAATCATTGACTCGAATATTGCTGGTATCACAAACGGGAATAATTCAAACTGCTTAAACTTTTTTTTTACGCGGGTCGTTGCCTCATTGCTTTGTCTGATTACGTATACCGTACGCGATTCTGAATGAGGCTTGTTCAGAGCGAAATTCGGTTCAATGTTTTCCAATACACATTCGAATTCAATCCCATCGACTGCCCTATAGTCTAGACTGCGATTCGATTTCAACTTACTTGTGACTCACGATTTCTATCTAAAGATGATCGTTCTAATTTATAAAACTATTCACAAATTTTGATTATGTAGCACTATTATACAATTAGCCGTCAGAATAACTCTCCCGGAATTTCTAACCTTGAGTTCAGCTGGCTGGACGAATTCAACGATTTTTTGATCGTCATCGGTCACACAGAAGACGTTGGAATTATGCAACAATTTGTAAACCGTTTGCAATATGGTCCAATCTGCTGGCAAACTTCGGCGTATAGACTCAACTGCTGGATCCATTGAAGTTTAGGTATAAGTACTTTACAGCACAGAAAATGTATTTGCTCAACGCGATTCTATCGGACGAATCGAAGATTCTAATTTAAGAGGCGACTCGGCCACTTCTAGATGCAAACTCGTACTGAACCGATCTATGCAATCAGCTTAAAATCGCAACTTGGTTTTTGTGGACTACTGTGGGTGATGTACACACTGCTCTACACTCGCTGCCTGGTAGCTACGTAATGGCGATAGCCTTATTTGTAACGTATGGATTTTCATTTTTTTTTTTTAAGTTATTATACCAGTCGAGGAGATAAATGCAGCGACGCAAAGGGATCTGACAAGAATATATAATCAATCGGTCAATTGTTTTCCTCATGTTACACATATACAGAAGTGTTTGTAACGCTGTGGTCTATAATTACCGTTTCGCTGCTCGGTATGGTAAACACGTTCTGGTAGATTTGGTTTAAATACATAGCCACCGCATGGTTAAGCAAAGCAGTGGATATCTAAGGTTTCCGATCCGAAGTAAATATGAATTGCAATGGTTTCGACGGAACCACGACATTGTCGATACATTACACCGACTTGGGCGAAACATTAGTTATCATAATGTTATATTCAGATATGCAGATCAGGTATCCTAAGAAGTATTCGTAACGAACAATTAGTTCACTTGTTGGGGGACCATTTACATTAACCGGTATAATGATAGTATCTAACACGTATACTATACACATAGTCCTAAAGGTATACAGGGGCCAGTATGGATAACACATACCTACTCAGGATTTCGAAATCGAAAGTGTTTTTGAAAATATACATTGATCCGCGTTGATTGACCTGGAAAGATATAGAAAATTCGAGACACGTTACTTTGTTTTGAGCGTCTATATAGCTGTTTCCCCACTTGCAGCCGACATTTGTCGTCATAACAGAGCTGCAGCTGGCAAAATCTGAATTTCGAATGAATAATTGGTTAAGCAAATACATACATTCTTAGAATCTCTACAAGAGTTGAGTACCTTTGATTGGAGTTCAAAAGCCTGTTTGTAGATAGATTATAATAATACAAAAATTGTAATTTTTTCGTTCCGATTTTGAATTCGTACTCTGTAATACTTTCGATTTTCCGTATGCCAATATGCCTTTGACATTTTGAGATTTCGACAAGTTTATAAACAGTTTAACTAACGAAATTTCGAATTCCAAACTTTTGTCCACGAACGAAAACACCCTTGGCGCGAATTGTCAAAGCTTTTTCACAATCTACCACATCAAACCGCGTTCCACAAACTAGCGAATAAAATATTTATTCGGACTTAACCTCAAATGAGAAATTTCTGGTAGAAACTGATGAGTGAAAATGGTGAACTGTGCCGATCAAGAAAAGTGTTCATGTGAAAGGACTGACAAAACTTGCGAATATTCCTTCGTTTGTAGGTGGTTGGTCGCTCTCATGTGAATATCTAGTCCTTAAGTGTGATAGAATATAGTCTAATCTAATCTGCTTCACGTTCAAGACGTAAACCTAACTTCACTGCTTTCTCATCAAGTGTTTTAAGCTTTTGTATGATTTCAGCATCCGATTAGGATCCATTTTGTTAAAAAAATTAATTTAGTAATTGTCCCCGAAAAATTCGGGCTATTCTAATTCCAAATGTTCTGATTGTAGATAGTTCCAGTTGGCTCCCTGAAATTACGCCAAAAAGTGTTTTGGAAAAAATAAATAATTGCGGCGTAATATTTTTGGCAAAAACGCCAAAAAATAAAAAAGAAAATTCACCAGAACGCCATAAAAAAGCCAAAAAGTTAAATGGAAATTACGCCCAAAAAAAAATTAAATAAGGCCCGAAATCTGACAGTAAACCCAAGCAGGGGGGTTGCAGGGGGCAGCATGCCCCCCTTACCGTTTCGTTTTTCGTTTGGGGGGACATTTTCGTCTTATTTCGCGTTTTTTTTTTTTTTGTGTTTTTTCCAAAACACTTTTTTGGGCGTTTTCTCAATTTTCTTAACTGGAAAAAATGCCCGAAAGAGTTTTGGAAAAAATGGCAAAATCAACGCCATTTGTGTCAAAATATTTGGGCGATTGTTCCTAGGAAAAAATGCCACAAATTTGTATGGAGGTTTTTGTGCTCTTTTTCCACTTGAATTTTTCTTTTGGCGTAATTTCAGGGAGCCTTCCAGTTCGTTGAGTAGCATGTAAGTAAGAAAGATAAAATATAATATATGTGGACGGTTAAACGAATAGATATTATGTGAACAACTGACTACCAATCTTTATCCTATTTTAAATGACTTGACACCGATTTTCCCCATGAATGTAGTTTGGTTTCAAGTGATTTAGAACGACGCATACCTATCTGCAAGAATAACGTTTAACACTATCCGTAACCCAATAGGGAACTGAAAAACAAATATGTACTCCATTAGATACATAATCAACCAATGTCACGCCATGCCAATATGTTTTTTTTTAAGCATTCCTATGTATGATCTGATCATCCAATGCACACGCGACCAAATTTAGAAACTCGCAAAAATGTAGGGAAAAAAATTTTCTGCCATTCAATACTCGAGCGATTCCACGTATAACCTTGACCCGTAATTATTTACGACCGCTTTGACCTTGCCAAACGAACACACAAAATGGAGTAATGTGGAGAAGAACGAAACACCGAAAATAAAATGCCAACAAGTTTCTTTTCAAAAAAAAAATAAAACAAAGGGGTAAAAGATGTTATAATATTGAGGTTTCCTTTTTCGCGTGCAACAGGTAGATGTTCTGCCGCTACCGCACGCTGCCATAGGTAAAAGATACAAAAGAAACACATCGACGGAAGACATAATGGTACACATTCAATAGAACGACTTGAAAGAAAGTTCGATGCTCTACTTGAGAAATCTTGACAATATAAAAGGCGAACAAATCGGACGACCTTAACAATTATATAGTTGGCGAATAATGTCGAAATCGCTAATTGGTGTAAATATGTATTTGAGGATTACCGTCGCAAATATAAAGAGCTTATCTCTGACCTATAGCCCGCAAATCGTACAGGTCAGTTTGAGGATTACCTTTCTTTACCCATTAACAAGAAAATACATCCAATGTATAGACATAGATTTAGATTAGATAGTCTTCCATAAGTACATCTTCGATTATGTAGACTGTAATTGACCTAATTGGTACATTAGAATCAGGCTGACGGGCGTTGGGCGTCGCCATTGCGCTAATTAATGATACTCAAAGGTTAAATGGTGCAAAAATGAAACGATAAGAAAATCACTTGATCTTGAAGCCGAGATAATGAGCTAATTGCGAATTGGTGAACATAATGAAGACATGTTTCATAAGTGCATATTCAACGTGATAAGGCCGTTTGTTCGAGCCTACGCGATTGTGTCATTTACGTTTTAGTAGAGTAGAGAGAAGCCTGTATAAAAACTGTCTCCGTGTAACCCGAGACTTTCTAAAATGTTTTTAAATTAATTTTGACTTGATTGTCAACAAATTAAACATTTTCAACTATGCGTGTCTATTTGCATCCTACTTCCCCTAGTACTTTCTAACCATCCTAGATCAGAAACGGCAGTATCTAGTCTAGTCACTGCTCTTAATTTTCCTATGAATGCATCAAAATGCATGAATTCATGCAAAAAAAGTCTGCAAAAGTCGACAGAAATTTGTTGTCGAAAATCTAAAATAGAAATAATAAAAGTGAAAAAAATTCCAATTCTCTCCAATTTTTTAAATTATTTTAAATTTTATTAAAAAAGTCTCCACGACAAATAAATAAATAAATAAATAATAAATAAATAAATAAATAAATTCAATTCAGACAGTAAGCTAAGTTAAGAACCTCTTTTAGCAGCGACACATAGGAAAAATTGTCAAAATGGTCATTCAATGCAATAATTTTACATTAGCCTAGACATAAACCGCTTTCAGCAGTGTACAAAAACTATTGTAGTTCATGGCATATCATTCAGGCGAATAATAACTTGCAGCTCATAAAAGTAGGCAAAATGATTTGGTAACCGGAAACAGATACTGAGGTATTTTTTTCAAACCCACTCAGGCGGTTCAACATTTCAAACGTCAACATAATTATGAACATTAGCAGTGAGATGTAAATTTAAATGTGTTTGAATAAAGAACTATTTACATGAGAGCGACCAACTACCTACGAATGAACGAATATTCGCGAGTTTTGACATTCTGTTCACATGAACACGACAGTTCGCGAATATCAGCCATCAGTTTCTACCCGCAATTTCTAATTTGAGGTTAAGTTTGAACGAATATTTTATTCGCTAGTTTGTGGAACGCGGTTTAATGATGTGCGCGAATTAAAACACTTGTTTCTTACTTTTAAAATTAAACAATATTTATTTGGAACTATGTCCTTTATTATTGAAATACTTTTTACTAATTCTAAAAGGAGCTTAAGGCTACTATGTAGTTACAATAAGACTATCGATAAATTCATCATACAGTCGTATTTATATATTTTTCTTATCTATCTACAAGGAGACCCAAGCGTACAATCGTCTTGCTTGATAATGAAGAAGAGATAATATTCCAACATTGTATACAAACGATATTATCTCTTGTACATATGTTATCATTGTAGCGTTGTGTGCAAGACTGTACTAGAGGCTAAAGATATCATTGAATACAAATAATGTTATCTTTTTTCTCAATATGTTTTGCTATGGATACTTAACTCCCCCCCTTGTTAAACGAAATCGTCCCGATTTTTCGACGCTATTTTTAACATTTCTCTTTCATAAGTTTTGTTATATGCGTCAATCTTTTTTTGTTTTTGACGATCTGTTATACATTGTATAGTTTTTATCATTACGTACGTAAATGCTAGAATAACAATCAGTGTTACAATTGTGTATATAGTTGATAATATCGGTTTTTCTTCAAAAGGAATAATTAGTTTTTTTAAAGTATCTATGTTATCGAATTTGTACATTGTATCTTCTTTAATTATTTGGTCGATGTAAGACTCTGAATTATGATTTCTTAATATAACTTCTTTAATTTGCTTATGCATGTTTTTGTATATTTTATCGTCTAGATTTATAGTATTTTCATAAGTAACTAAGTTTATACCATTAATTGTTTGATTATTTAACTTATGCTTACCGCTTAATAACATAACACCGGATTCAATTTCTAAGTCGTAATCGTATTCTTGTTTAATGTTGCATTTTGAAGTTATATTCTTTAAAAGTGGAATAAGACAATTTTCTTCTTCAAAGTTAATTTCACAAATGTTTTTACTTAGATGATTTTGACAATTTCTTGTTCTTAAATAAGTTTGGTTACATAAGGCAATTGTTTTATCTGTAATGATTTTTCCATGTTTTGAATTTAAAGGTGTTACTTTATACAATTTACATGATTTAATTAGAACTGGATATTTATATATTGTGATGAAGAATTCATCAGTTCTAGCTAAAAATATTTTAGAGTACTCAAGTATATTTATTATGGGTACTTGAATTATTTCATGTTGAATAATATTTTTAATGTCATCTAAGTCTAGGCTTTCTGATAAATATTCATTATTTTTTGCTGCATTAATTGTTCTGGTCAATAATAATAATTGTTCGTACACTTGTTCTATTACTAAATGTTCTTTAAGGCTCTGACCTTCGAATTGTTGCAAAATTTGTTCAAATCTAGAATTTATAGTTTTTTGTTTATTATTGTTTTCTATGAGATTATTTATACTCGTTTCTATGTTAACTAAGTCATAATGGTCAGGATTACCAAACACATATTTGAAAGCTGTTCCTAAAAAGTTAATTGATCTAGTATGCCTAGTATGTTCTTGTAATTGGTCTGCTAAATTCTTAATTTTACTTAACCAAATTTTTTCTTCCTGTGTAGGTTGATATTTACTAGTTACGATATTTACGTAAGGTTGAAATATCGAAGTCAGGTTGGTGGCATGTAACAAATAAGTTTGTTCTTTGAATAAATACACGTCATCTGTTTGCGTAAGTATAAACTTCTTGTTTAGTAACTCAGTTATTTGAACGTTTCCTTGCCCTTCTTGACTCTGTACAATTCCTAGTAATGTTAGGAATATTAATATTTTCGTCATCTGAAAAATGATAATTCTTTATGTTATCCTTGTGAATTTTTATTCCTTCTTTAGAGATTACCGTGTCTCCTTTATCTTCTTCTACTATTCTTGTTATGTATCTAGCGTTAGATTTCTTTCTAAGACCTGTGATTCTTACCATTATCTTATCTCCTTTTTTATACTCTCTGTGTCGAGTTCCTTTATTTAGACGTTCGATCACTTTTTTGGATGCTGAGTTTAGTTTATTTATTATAATTTCACTATTTCTATATTTATTTTGATTAAAGAAAATGTCTCTAGGTTTCAAACCGGTAACTGAGTGTATAGAATTATTTAATTCACGCACTGTTCTAAATATTTCTTCGATAAGTCTTGTTTTATTCTGAATTGTGAATATTCTAGACAGTTCAGTTATTGTACCGTTTACACGTTCTACCTGACCGTTAGCTGTCGATCTGTATACTGGAGTTTCTACTTTAGTTATGTTGTATTTCAAACACATTTGGTTCACCATTTCTGTTTTGAATCCCTTCTCGTTATCTGTCATGAGTCGTTCACATTTTGGGAAATAATTAGATAAGACCTCTTCCATAACGTCGTACAGTCTGTTTCGAGTTTCGATTTCCCGAAGGATTGTATATTTAGAATACTTATCTACTGTTACAAGGAAAGTATACTTGTCGTTGAAGTATATGTCCATATGAATGTGTGTTCCCACATGTGTTGGTATTTCTGAATTATTCAGAGGTTCTCTGATAGGTTTTCTTTCATATTTTCCAAATAGACATGCTATGCATTTTTTGTTGAAACTCTTTGCTTGTTTATTTAGATCGGGCCAGTAATATTTCTCTGAGATTTCTTGTATATTGTTACGTAACCCTCGGTGTGCTCTTTCATGAGTTACCCTTACAAGTTTTAGTTGTTCCTCCAAATTTGTCACGTCTTGAAGTTTTCTTGGTGTGAATATAAATCTTACTAGTGGGAATTCTTTTTTTATGTTTTCACCATATTTGTATATGTTTTCAAATTTCGTATGCAAAGCTACAATCTTTTGGGGTTGTATAACTTCTTTCATCTGCCTTAGTAAAGAGTCTTTGTCCTTAAACTTTATTATGAGTCTTATTTTGTTACCAAAATAGATTTGTGTTTCGATATTATTTGTTATATCTTCAATAAGTTCGAACTGTGCAGTGTATGCATTAAAAGGCTGATTCACAGTTTTTATTATATCATTAGAAGAACTTTCAGCTGAATGTGCTGTTTCTATGGTAGAAGTATTTATGCGTTGACGTGATAATGCGTCAGCTACAAGATTTAGGTTTCCTGGTTTATAAACTAATTTTGCTCCAAAGTCTTCAATGATTCCCTTCCAACGTTTCAGCTTTGTGTTGGGATTTTTTTCTGATACAGAATATATAAGGCTCTGGTGATCGGTATATATGGTTAAGTCTGCTATACCATATATGTAGTTTCTGAGTTTTTGTAAGGACCATATGATCGCTAATAGCTCTTTCTCGTTTGTGCTATAGTTCTCTTCTGTCTTACTCAGTGTTCTTGACAAGAAGTGTATAGGTTGCTTATTCTGACTTAGTACGGCTCCAATAGCTATGTTGGATGCATCAGTAGTAAGCTCGAATGGTTTACTATAATCCGGTTGAAAAAGTTCGACTTGTTCTTTCAAATAATTTTTTAAAATTCTAATCGCTTCTAATGCTGAATCATTCAGATTTAACTTAATATTTTTACTTTGTTTTTTGTTTACTTTACCGTTATCTCCTCGTAAATATAATGTCAGGGGCTTGGCTATGCTTGCGTATCCCTTTATAAACTTACGATAGTAACCTGTAAGACCTAAAAATCCTCTCAAATCCTTTACCGTTTGTGGGACTGGAAAATTTTCTATAGCTGCTATTTTCTCAGGGTTCGTAGTGATTCTACCATGTCTGATTATGTGACCTAAGTATTCTACTTCTTCTTGAAAAAACTTACTTTTCTCATCAGATATTTTTAATGTGGCTTTATTGAGTACGTCGAATACTTGACTTATGTGCTGTATATGTTCTTCCTCAGATGAAGAATATATCAATACGTCATCAATGTAAACGTGTACGAATTTACCTACAAAGTCTCTCAAAATGTCGTCCACGCATCTCTGAAATATGCTTGGTGCATTTTTGAGCCCGAAAGGCATTCGTTTAAATTGATATTTTGCGCCATTTATAGCAAAAGCTGTTTTTTCTTTATCATCTGTTTTGATTTTAATTTGGTGGAAACCTGACTCCAAATCTAACGTTGTAAAGTACTTGGCTTTACCTAAATTTTGAATTGTCATGTTGACATCCGGAATGGGGTATCTGTCTGTTACAGTGTGAGCGTTAAGTTTTTGGAAATCAACAACCATGCGCCGTTTTGGTTTTCCTTTTTCGTCCAAACCTTTTTTAGGTACTGTCCATATGGGACTGTTATAAGGACTATGGCTTTTTTCTATTATATCGTCATGTAAGAGTTTCTGTATTTCTTTGTTTACGAATTCGTTATCTGCTATGGGATATGGATATTGTTTAACATAAACCGGATTATCATTGGTCGTCCTAATGCTTGCTTCTATAGTATCTGTAAAGGGTAACGGTCCTATGCTGTTATTAATCTTCATCAGTCTATCTATGTCTGCTTTATAAATATTATTTTCCCCAATTATGTAATTAATTTTCTGAATAGATTCGACACTGCTTATGGTAGTTAGAGTCATATTACTGAAATTTATTTCCGCGTTTAGAACTTTAAGTCCTTCATATCCTAATATCATATCAAAAGACTGAATATCCTCTAATTCAAAAAATGTTATATTTTTCTTTAATATCCTAACTACTTTCTTTGTATCTACCATAGAATAACCATGCATTGTTTTTATTTTTATAGGTTTAATTTTAATTTTTTCGCTAGAATCGCATTTTCTATTAATGTAATTATGGGTTGCACCAGTATCAATAAGAATTTTGTAAATTTTCTTATGAATAGTACTAGTTAAATTTAAGCAGGGCAACCCGTCTACTAGTTTAAATGATCTATTCTTATGTTATTATTTACCATACATTCCGTTTCATCTGCTTCTGCATATGTACTGCTGACATCGTCTCTGCGTTGTTGTCGGGAGTTATTTACTCTCTGCTGCTTGAAGTTCTGCTGATAAGATCGTTGCGGTCTGTTGTGTGTGTTGAAACTCCCGCTGTGTTCACGTTTCGCTGGTGGATTATATACATCGGGTTTGCATTGATTCCAATTTTGTCGCTGTGCATGTACAATTTGTCTCGAGTTTATCTCCATCGGCTGTGGTCCTTGATTGTGTTGCTGCATATTATCGTATTGCTTCTGGGGTTGATAATTCGTTGTTTGGCTCGAATAATTTGGTCTTCTTTCGTTTCTGCGTTCATGTGGCATATTTTTGTGGTGCTTATCTTGAGTGAGATGTAAATGCCTGTGCACATTATCATGTTCTATTCTGCGAGCAATTGCGAATGCGTGTTCTAGATCATTTATTGTAGCTGAATATAATGATCCTCTTGTAAAGTTGTCACTCATACCATCAATGAATATACGAACTGCGTCGTCGTTAGCATTTTTAATTAGTCTGTCGATTATATTCGGCGGATCACCTGACATAGTGATTTTTGATATTATTAAATTGAGATTTTTATTTATCTCGTCGTGGTATTCAGACAGTGTGCTTCTTTTTTGCGTGATGGCTTTCATCATGTCTTGTAGCACGTATAGAGGTTCTTGATTAGAGTACGTATAATCTAATCTGTTACGTATCGCCTCAAAATTAAAAATTGTGTTATAATTAGTTAACACATTCGCGGCTGCACCCTGTATTTTACTTTTCACTATAGTCAATGCTGCTGCGTACTTACTGTGTGTTTTGAAGTTTTTAATGCTGTCCATTAATCTGGATGCTTCTTCGCGCCACGACCGATAATTTGATTGATCGCCGTTGAAAATAGGTAGGCTTTTAAATGCGTCTAACTGTATTTCACTACCATCTGTATATGTGGTTCTTATTTCCTCTAGCACAGGTATGTTTGGTACTATGCCTAATCCAGATTTTACTTCATTTAGTTTTGTTTCTAAATTAGTGTTTATTTGATTTTGGTTAGTTATTATTGCTGCTAACCTTGCATTCTCTGTGCGTGTGTGCTCTAGGGTTTGTGTTACTGTGTTGCACCTGGTTTCTAAAGCTTCTAATCTTGCCATTAATACTGCGAGTTGTTCCATTTTGAACTCGTGTCTGTTGTCGTCGAATTTGTGTGTTTTTTTTCTCCACATATACACTTTCACTGAATTGCTTAGCTGCTTCGTATGAAGAAGCTATATTTGTACCTGCTATGCTAGGTAATTCTTGTAACCGGTAACGCGAGTGTTCTGTTTATACTAGATTTCACTACTTGTTCCCGAGGTCCGCTCGATTGAAGTTAAAAAGTATATTTAACCTCCTGGCAGGATCGCCAATTAAAACACTTGTTTCTTACTTTTAAAATTAAACAATATTTATTTGGAACTATGTCCTTTATTATTGAAATACTTTTTACTAATTCTAAAAGGAGCTTAAGGCTACTATGTAGTTACAATAAGACTATCGATAAATTCATCATACAGTCGTATTTATATATTTTTCTTATCTATCTACAAGGAGACCCAAGCGTACAATCGTCTTGCTTGATAATGAAGAAGAGATAATATTCCAACATTGTATACAAACGATATTATCTCTTGTACATATGTTATCATTGTAGCGTTGTGTGCAAGACTGTACTAGAGGCTAAAGATATCATTGAATACAAATAATGTTATCTTTTTTCTCAATATGTTTTGCTATGGATACTTAACTCGCGCCGAGGGTGTTTTCGTTCGCGTAAAAAGTTTGGAATTTAAACTGTTTTTAAACTTGTTTTTTGATGGGATAATGTGATAATTAATTAGGTATCCTAATATTGAAATTGTAAAATGTGCAATTTTCTGTTCAGAAATTTATTAAGAGTTGTTTGTTTGCATTTCACCAATTCATTCGTTCGCTCTCATGTGAATGATCCTTAAGATGCTTATAAGAAGAATAATCCTGTTCCAACTGTTCTACTCTTTGATTTATGATTTACACCTTTATACATATTTTTAAAGTGATTACCTCAAGAAGTTCACAGTAGCTAATTTGGTAACTTAAATGTACGCGTAGTTGAAATTCGGTCAATTGGCGACCGGCTGGCGAAGAAAAGTGCAAGTTTCACTTCCTTCCATATAAATGTATTGCCAAAAGGAGTAGATATATGTATACAAACAAATAGCTCCCAGAATTAAATTGTATCAAACAATCACTGATGATGAGTTTAGTGGTGTAGCTCTGAATATGTAGCTATAATTCCAACCGAAGGGGTCGTAGTTGTTGTTATCTCAGAATGTACTTTGAGGATTTCAGCTAGGCAATTGAAGACATTTCAATAAAAACTTATCCGAGAATCGGGATAAATGTTTGACAATGAGTATCCAGCAGTGGCGTGGCGTGAATAATTTTAAATGGTAAGTCGAAGTCGAAAAATATCAAAATGTCGAAGGGAAGATGTAGGTAGTACCTATCTATGTATACAAAACCTTCAGTTATTTTTTAAAGCCATACAATCGAAAACTCCAGGAAGAAATTAAATTAATGAAGATATTTTTCCATCTTGAGTGCAAAACTTTCATATGTATTTCGTGTAAACATGATTTATATCATGTCTTATAATATTGTCCTTTATTTCTACATAAAGGTTCTTTAAATGAGTGTTTAAATCGAGCATTTGGGGTTTTTGTGGAGCTTCAGCAAAATCGTCTATGTACTTACTCTTTGAAACATTTCTTCAAACGTATTTACATAGGTACGAAGATCATACCAAAGACTCAAAACACTTGATTTCTCACTTAGCGACTTGTTTATAAACTTTATAAACACATCAGTATGTTTATTTTTTAAAAGATATCTACAAAATTCACCAAATAACTCGGAGAAAAGCGTGTTATTTTGTTGCATAAGAAAGCGGCCTTTGAACAGAGGATACTCCCCTCAGAAAAACTCAGAAAATGATTAGGTAAAAAAGGGAACTGACTATTACTATGACTTCATCACAGCGCAGCGATAGGAGATACACACACAATTCAAATTCACCAAATATGTCGGAGAAAAGCGTGTTATTTTCCAGATACATGTACTCAATTACACCACAGCGCAGCGGTAAAAGATACACACAAAACCCACCAAATAACCCGAAGAAAAGCGGGTTATTTTTTTGCATAAGAAAGCGGGCGTTGAACAGAGAGGACTAAACTCAGATAAACGCAAGTGTACAAAAGAGAAAGGAGACAAATTTGTTCTATCCAGTGAGAGATTTTATAACCCGTCATATTTCGGGTTATTTTAGATTTGGGTTATGCTCAGAGAGTGTGGGCAGTTATAATACTAATAATAATGAAGGCGAAGAAGGCCCGAAGGGTGTGTGTTTCCGTGTGTATAAAGTTCAATTGAGTTGGTGGGGTCGGGGTATGTAGCTTGCGCAGATGAATAGATACATATTATTAAGTTTATCCCGTGGGTTTTATGTTTCTCGTTTTTAAGTAAACATTGTTGTGTAGCTGAAACTGAAACTTTTAAAAGGTAACCCGGTAGGAATCGGGTTATATGGACGCCACGCCACTGGTATCCAGGCTTTATTTTTAAAAATATTAAACCCATAATTTTAACTGTAAATATATCGCGCCTTACTAAAATCAATTCAAGTCTCTAATTTAAATTTATGGAAACTCATAATTGCAAAATGTTTATGGAAAATATATTACTATTGTGAGCTCTTTTATTTTATAGGAAGGTTTGTTTGGAAGGAAGGGTTTATCATGTGTGCGATTTTTAGCTCACGCTAGTAGAATGTAACCAGACCCCAACTGAAATCGAGAAAATAGTCACTTTTTTTTAAAGAGACATTCGAAAGACTATGTCCATTGTCCAGTGGGGCAGTGGCAAAACAGAAAACTAAAATATCACCTTCATGGTGAAATAAGAATCTGACCGTAATTAGGAAGAAAACAAGGAGACTTCTAAATACGGCAAACCAGATAAAATTCGACTCTGACTGGGAAATATACAAGGACAGACAGAAACTTCAAAAATTAAATTGAAAAATCCAAACGCCAATCGTGGCAGAATTTCTGTGACTGTTTAACTTCAGTTCAAATTCCTAGGCAGACATATCTTCCACGAACTAGACGAGCTTTCCAGCAGATTCTAAAAGAAAATTAATGTTTCCTTTTCATCATGTGCATCTGCAACCATTTTTATTAGGTCTGTTTTATTGAAAATGTATCCTAGATAAATTGGCATATTTGGTGTTGGTCTTCGACATTTTTTTTTGCCAATATGGAATATTGAACGTTGGTATTTATATGCGATTAAAACACTTTTACTATTTAAAGAAATTGAATTACGAAATAGTAGTTTCACGAAATCACGAAAACCCCATCAGCAAAGTGACAACATATCCTATAAATTTGTATGTATATGCCATTTGTTCCCTACTAATGATCATTTTTAACCATTATTTAAATAGTTTATAGGACACAAAGCACAGTAAATAGTTTGATATGGAAAAATGAACCTCAGTAAAAAAAAACTGAAATTTCTTAGTCATTTTCTATTTTTATTAGTTTATATAATTTTTAGTTTTCCTCCTCACATTTTTTACGAAAGAAGTGAAATCGCAAGAAAATTAAGCCCTTGTAAAATTTAATTTTATTTTCCACTAATTTTACAGTCTGACTGAGCTCGATTTTATTTAAATCATATTCTGATATTCAAAAGGAGAATCCATCCATATCCATCCATCCATCCATACTACTTATAAAATGCAACGTCCGTCTGTTCGTTTCTCCATAACTCGAGAACCATTCGTCCGATTTTCATGATTTTTTTTCTGATTTATAGATGTGTGGCCAACTTAGTCCGTAGGGTGGGTGAGAATTGCTCAGGAGTAAAGGAGTCGAGGGGAGTAAGGGGGGACTCACGAACCGTTAGCCGTCTGAACTTGAAAGTTTGTATGTTGATAGATAAGCAAATATTATTAGAAGCCTCATTCATCGTTTTTCAAAATTCGTCCTTTAAGGGTTGAACAACTTTTCAAACAAACGCGGGCATTTGCTAGTGGATTGATAAATCATTAAAGTATCCCCTTCATGCTTATGCGCTATTCTTCTTTTTGCTTTATGTGTGCTAATCGCGTTGGACCTCAGCTTGCTAATCATAATTTCTATATAATCTTCATGGTAATTTTTTTGTGTAGCAACTAAACTATAAACATGATGAAAGACAGTTGTCTGGAGTTTTTTTTCCTTTTCAAAATTGCAAAATACGTCAGAGAACATTTTAAAAAAAATCCCAAAATATTGAAAAGTCGCGAAAGCCGCTGAACAAAAAAATTTGCCCCCCCGACTCCTCGTTGGTCGTGGCGTGGCGGTCCTACAGAGGTCTGTTAGTTTTCTGTATAGTCATGGCGCGTGACCAAATCAGAACTGGGAAAAATCAGCTCATGTGACATTGGCTAAATTGCCTTTTTATATTACACACTCTATAACCAATGTTTGAAATTTATTTTTCAAATATTTAATGTTTATAATTTTCGTATAACTACAATTTACAATCTCATCTGGATCAAATTAGCGCTATAAGTATATGCAGGTACAGGTAGTAATCCCAATGATGTTCTATTGTCCTAAAACTGTATATCTGATGTGCCTTGAAATTACAAAACTTAGTTCAATATAAGAAAGCCCATTAAGGCTTTAAAATAAAGTTGCTTTGGTGAAAATCCTAGTCGTTTCCCATAGTTAAGACACCTATTCAAAACACTATCCCCAATTATGTACTCGGTACTCCTATTAAAACTTAATTATCCTTACTTCCTGTGAACACTCTACTCAGATGCGTGCTTCCCCAAATCCAAAATAATTAAAGATACAATACGCAGAGTTAAACCAAGAACAAAAAAAAAAGAAAACATCAAATTCCACAAAGTTAAATAGTAATATTCTACTGAAAATGTAATCCTACGCCTTAAAATAGTTCAAACAAACGAAAAGGAGAACCCCAAATTATAAAAATACTTCACCTACATACCACACGGAATTCATTTAAATGAGATTAATAAGCGCTTTGTGTCAATGAACTGTCGCAATGAAAATACGATAAAAAAATGATACAATTGATACCTACCTGAATTTGCAAATTTACACATAACAACATGTTTTACGCACTTCAGATTACAAGTGCCAAATATTAGAAGTATGTATAGTTTAATACTTCAAAAGCAATTTTCGAAATAGGAACTACAATATAAACCAAAGGTCAATGTATCCAAGAGATACGAGTACCTCAGTTAGCAACCTTAAAACCAACATGTGGTGAACATTTCATTTTTGTGACACCCTAACAGTCGTGATATCCTAACAGTCAGCTTAAAACGAGATTTTCAAATACAACTTCCTAATGACATCATCCAAAACATCACAATGCGTGTTCCTAGAAGATAGGCTGCATCCGCAGTGGTATTGCACTCGTGTGTCTTTTTAATAATTATTTTTAGAATTTGACACTGTCTTTCTTCCCATAGAGGAGCACGAGTTCACTTTGTTCCTTGGTGCGAAGACGACGGCATCCCCACCCGTTAGGGGATGATTCAGCCAGCGAGATTGAATTGGTATTGGATTTGGATGGCGCTCTCTGTACGCAGTTGCCGATGATCCACTTTGTTCTTAGTGCAATATCGGAGCACGTCGACTGAGGTTGTGACGTATTTTAGTGCGAGTGTTGTTAGTTGTTGCCTTAAGAAAGAAATCAGTGGATGTGATACAATTTTTGGCGGATGACCAACTAGATTTAAAACATTATTTTGTTGCAATGAATTTAAAGTTCAATGTTAAAAGTGATAAATAGTTTAAGTAGAGCTGATTTGGACATACAAAAATAGCCTTGGATTGCAATAACAAAAATCTGTTTTAAAGGTAAGAACTCTAAGAATGCGCCTAGCTCAGTGTTTTTTTTTTTTTGAATTGCGCCTTACTAATATAATTAACAAACTGTAGTCTCAACTTTTGGGGAAATTTTTTGGATGATTTGTCGTACTTTGAACATAAATTGATTATTTGCGTAAGGCCCATGTGTATTATAATTCCGTTAACTATACTCTTTGGAATGAAAGTTCAAAAAGTCGTCCTGATTTTAAAATTATAACTGTATTTTTATTTTATAACCTACCTGTTCGATACTCGGTAAACCTTAATAGACTTTGGTATCAGTTTTGCGAATACCAGACTTAAATAGTTTCTATTTTTTTTTTCTACATACATACATTCGAAATGAACTGTTTCCTTGGTATTGGCTAGCGGGTCACGAAAACCGATGTTCCCATACTTCTCTCGAAGAATATCTTAAATAATGTAAGCTTATAAAATCAATGAATATCCGCAGTAAAATATTCAAAATCTCTTCTGGTTTATACTTTGTTAATGGATAAATATAAAAATGAAATAAAAACGTTCTTCAATTAAGCTCCAAGATGAAAGCATTCTAAAAACCACTTTCGGAGCATATATACCTAATACAACTTGGATGCCAACGAACGATTTAAATAGACAAGAGATTTTTAAGGAATTATCAACTAAAATGTGGGACAGCTGGAACGATCGATATTTCGATCCAGAATTGTCACCAAAGACACACATTTAAATTGGTAATAAAATTTTATGTTGCACCGTATTCCGAATTTCTGTCATCGCACTAATCAATTGAAAATATCGCATTTACTATGTGTTTCCAATAATGCATATCCGTTGAGTGAGGGTCAATGGACCATAAATGTAATCATTCGTGAGTCACTTACCTCTCTAGAGTATAGGTACAATTGCCATACTCGGGTATAAGTAAGTCCGCTCAAAAAGGACCCCTCCTTCTTGTCATTACATAAACCATCTCTATCTCTATCTCTTTTCTATGTGTATATCTAAGAAGTATTTTGTTTAAAAATAATTTACTGTCTGAGGATGCATCCGTTCAGACACGCGTTCTTCTCAGTCGCTCCCGCAACAGATCACAAAAATAGTCGCGCCCCGATAAGAATACCAAATAAACAAAAAACTAGTTCAGTTTCAGTTTGCTGGGGATCCTCCATTCGTGTCCTGTGTCGACGCGAGAGATCTATTTTCAAACTGGCATTTGTCTAAATAGAGGACTAATGCCTTTGGGTGTGCTTCGTTTCCCCCATGGAGTCAATTTCTCCTTAGATGGCCCGTGTTCTCCTTCAGTGTGTACAATTTTCATTTATTCCTGCCATCTAGTCTCACAATTAAAAATAGAATATACATATTTTCCTTTTGATGAAATATTATTCTCTAACTGATTGCGTTTGTTTTTATTTTTTTTTGTCTGCGTCTGTTGCGATGACTATGAGGATGGGATAATGGAATCCCTCACATTCTAATGTCATATACGCGTGCACATCCGTAAACCCCTGCAACGGTTGCATTTGCTTAGAGAGCGATGAGGAAAAGAGGAAAAATAAAATTGGACACGAAAATACCTTAGGATATAACACATTCGCAGAGTATGAAGTAATTGGGAATAGTGTTGGGGGTCTAAGACCAGGGACTTCCTCAACTGAATATGCGCACGCGATGTGGGGAGATTTTTCAAAATGAGAATATGTACAACGACAGAGTATATTGAACTTGGAATGCATGATGTGATTTTATTGTAATCATATGGTATCATGATTTTATAGCTATAGCCCGCGTTACATTAATCGTAGCGATACGACAAATTACTTTTAATAATGATTGTCAAATACACAAATTCGATATCTGAAGATTTGCACTGGAACTCTAAGGGCCAGTTTCAAAGGTTTCGGATAAAGTTTCGGATAGTTAGCCACCACTTAACGCATTCCACCAGATAAAAGCTACTGATTTTTTTTTTTCTGTTGCATCGTCAAAGTCTCTGATAAACTAACTTGCGGAAAAATTTATCAGACACTAATTTTGTTTCGATACACATGTCATTTGTTTGTATCGTGTTTTCTAATTTTTTTTGTTGCTAAAAAATAAAACTTTGATAAATTAACGAATGAAAAAATTGTAGCAGCAAAAATCCAAAAAAAGAATTCTAACAGAGGAACTGGAGCAGGCATCCAGATACTCCGTTTGCGGCTGAGGTATTCTTTAAACTAGGCCCCCAACCCATCAGGGGAAAGGGATATAGGATAAGAAATAGTGAGAAGGGTGATTTGCGGATAGGAGTAGAAAAGAAGGGGGAATTAGAGAAGCTCTCCAGGCTTATCGAGCACTCTAATTAAGAGTTTTTGGGTAGTTCTTAGTTCGTTTTTCATCAAAACATCCTGTCTGTCATGGGTGACCCTACTGGCAACTAAGTCCGCCGACAGCATAGCCTGTTGAAACATAACAACTTAAGCCTCCACACCGCCAACGTCCAGAAAAGGGCGCAACGGCAAGGTGACCGCCCCCTTCGTGGTAGGAATGTTTAGGAAAAAAGTGAATAAAATGTTCCTTCCACAGGCGTTTTCTGCCGTTTCGGTAAGCCGGAATCGAATTCTAAAATCTTCATGGTCGAGGGTTTCCAAATAATTTGGCCTTGGGCGAAATACTCTGCTTCTATACGGGGCCATGTAGTAATATTCTTCAAATTCTTCTTCTAAAAACTCAAACAAATCCATGTTAGTCTGGATTGCTGTCTACGCCCGTTAACGAAAGAATGCTCTATGAAAGTATATTTTTTCCAGCTACTTCAAATAAATATTTTCTTTATCTTCCGGATAGACACTTTAACAGCAACTTGAACCGGCTGATAAACTATCCGAGACTTTATCTGTCAGCTATCACTATCCGAAGCGTTTGAAAACGAAAGTTGAAGTTTATCTGACATATAAATTCCGGATAGGCTATCCGAGACTTTATCAGCTAGTGTTGAAACTGGCCCTAAAGCTTCTATTACAAATATCAAAAGATCAGACGTCATATTTTGTCTACACAAAACTTTAGTACTACGTCATTTCAAAAATTGACACGATCATTAGAGTATGAAGTATATGAAGTAGGTAGTTGTGCCTCTTTTTGGCGTCAATAATCATAAACAGTAACGTTTTTTTTGGCGGCTAATTCAATACAAATAAGAAACATAAAAATTCCGATTTTATGTTTTATTGGGCAGCAGAAATCTGAAATCTCAGATCAAAATCTTAAATGTCTAATAAATCAACGGCCTTGCTGCTCTTTTGCTAGACGGCCTTGAATTTTGTACTGTACTGTATAAATATTATTTTACTGATTTTAACGAGCCAATTCGTACATGATTTTCCTTAACGGATCTCATTTGTAGTACCTACTAAACCAGATGCGACCATATTTTTTAGGGAGAAATTTTTGTTAGAAGTTGGCTATATTTCCATTTAAGGAAATGTGTCATAAGTACATATAACATACATAATGGCAAGTATGTTTATTATACTTCAGGTTCTCGTCGATGGTGCTCATGCTAAAATCTTTAATTAAAATTAACATGAATTAAATTTAGACGTTTTATTATAGATAGTCTTTTCGATGTCAATTGCGCCGGTTGTCCATTCATTTATTTGTAATTCAAAATATGTACATACATATACCACGAGCGTGGCGGCAGGCGATTACAGAAAGCAAACGCACCTAAAAATAAAATACTTGCTCAGTGCCCGTTCAATTGCGCACCATAAATTAAATTCCTTAGTGACGCGTTCGCGACATTGCCAGCGTTGCCAACCACTTTTGACGAAAAAATGCCTAACTTGAAAGAAAAAGATGCCTTTTTCAATAAAATAATGCCTTAAACAATTTTTAAGGTAAAGTGGAATAATAAATTAAAAATTAAACACAAATATAAAAAAATAAAATCTTAAATTAAAAAATCATAGAAAATTTTTTTAATAGGAACAAAATTCACGACATTTTGGTTTCATAACTAGGTACAAAGTATTGAATACAAAACAAACATAGTTTCAGTCCTCAGATCGCCTTGGTCCTTGAAATCATACATTGATTTTTGAAACAAGGATATGTCTGTTTGTTTGAATTGCAGATCATAGCAGTTTTTATTTTTAAAAAGCGACTTTGTGTGCAGAATTCCACTTAAAGTACTTTTATACCCAGTTTTACACTGGGAGTCCGGTTTCACAATTTGATCTGAACTTCAGTTCAATTGAACTCAATTTAACTAAATTTAATGAATAGAATTTGGCAGTATTGTATAGTATTTTGCTTTTATACGACTTTTCTAAAATCGTTCCTTGTCTTTCCTTTCAAAGAACACGCAAAACAACGTCAAATATTTGTGTTTTTGACAATCGGCTGATCTGAGGTTTAAACGGCAGAATACTGTAGTTTAAATTAAACTACAGAATGAACTCTGTTCAAGGTTTAAACGAAACTGAGAAACCGAATTATTTGTTGAACTAAAATTTAAACCAAAAGTGTAGTTTAAATTCCCACTGTGAAACTGGGGCTAAGAATGTTTAAAAAAATAAAAAGTCAGTATGTTGAATCATAAAAAATTAAAAAAATATTTGAAATGAAAAAAAGATGCCTTTTTGACAAAAAACAAGCCTTAAAGCCTTAGCTAATGAAATAATGCCTAAAAGGCATGAAAAAGCCTTAGTTGGCATCGCTGGACATTGCAGACGCAGACGGGAGTATGTATCTTGCTGCCGCCAAGTGATGGCCTAGGTCAGAGACATATACATATACAACACATACAAATACATACATTGCTAATGAAATAGGAATTCGTTCTGAAATACGATACTTCGTTTATTTATGGCTAACAAATTTTAAAGCCTATTCTTAATAATAATAATAATAATAATAATAACATTTTTGTATAAAAATTCATTTTTGATGACTGTTTCAGTGCTCGTTGGGTTTTTCTAAATTCTTGCTTCAAAAAAAAGCAGTTCCAAAGAGAACAAATGGTAAAATAAAACAAATTAAAATGAGTTTCAATAAAGATTTCAATATAATAAACAATATAATAATGATGTAAAGAAAAGGAACTTGCCTGGCGGACGGAAGAATCTCAAGTGAGGTTTCTTAGTAAATTCTAAGTAAAGAGGAATGGATGATAGGATGACAGATGAGTGGATCATAGGTGGGTGTGGATAGTGAATGTGGATGGATAGTGTGGACTGAAAGTGATGCCAAATTTAAACTTATTGAATATTCAACAATGACAAGCTATTGCACAATGTACAGACTACAGATATGTCATATAGCTATATATAATTTACTAGGATAAACGTACCTAACTATTTTTAAAGATAGATTCCGATTCCACATTCAATTGACTTTTTTTTTTATCATTGACAGCCACAAGTGATAATGTACCAAAGTAATGATTTGAGTGCTTCATTCACATCCGAAGGCGCCGATTACTGCGTTGAATCTGATTCGAATTTCTATGGATATAGCGGGGAACCTCAATTGGATCAGCAGCAGGAGCCACAACCACAACAGATCCACGCCCATTATTATGGCTTTCGTACGAGGCATCTGTCATGCATCGAAGAAAACGATTCTGATTCACACAACTCTGTGGCATACGATGTTATCAAAGATGCCGATGAAAGTTTCAAGAAGATTGTCGAGCAAAAATCCGAATCTTGGGATGGTGACGATAACGATATAATAACCCTTGACGAGTCTCGACTTTATAATATTGAATCCTTCGAAGAGCTGAGACTAAGTAAGACCGAAGAAGAAAATGAGGACTACTGGCAGTCAACAGTATCTGAGCCAATGCATAAAACACATTTCAAAGACAAAAATGGATTACCTGCTATAATGACCACTTCCTGTTATGGTGCGTTGAATAGTTCATTTGGAAGCGATGCTAGTCCAATTAAGAGTCAAAAGAAAACCAGCAACGAGCCTTTGTATGCCACACCAGAAAAGCGAAGAGATCACTATTTTATGAGCCAGTCTCAGTCGAGTTCCATATACGGTGAACAGATGAACCTCTCACTGACCTCCTCCATTGACCTGACCAGCATCAAAGGCAATTCGACACCGATGGAGCTGTCTGTCTTCTCATTGGATGAGTCCACGAAAGTCGGTTGGTGTGACGATGAAGTGTCGGAGGCTGTTGCTGCCAAATGCATCAGTTCCGCTCAAGCAGGTAAGTGCAAGACGAGCTTTTCCTATAAACTTTAAATCTATCCACCTAACAACCAAGCGATAACGTAGGTCTGTCTGTCCGTATATGTAGCCATCATCCTATTCATCCATGATGTGCTATGGCAACATAAAATAAAAAAAACATTTAGCTTTTAGCATTTGGAAAAGATTCTCACACTCTCCTTTATTGTTGTATAGTGTCTGCTCTAATCGTTTTGCTGCCGTTTTAAAAGGTGACTGCGTTGGTGATATTTTCTGTCTGATGGTAGTATTATTTCCTCAACTGGCTTCTCTCCTATACATACGTGGATCTACCTGGTACAGGTCCTAGGAGTGCTACAGGTACATTCCACGGTATATATAGGCATACGAGTATGATGATTGCACATTGTTATTTGAGGAAGGGAATATGTTCTCTGCTTGTCCACGCCGCGCCGCCGAACGTATATCGTTACAAAACTTGAACAATACACAAGTTTGTTGAAGAGCTGGACGTAGTAGTAGTTTTCGCGGTGTAAGCACGAGTTAGACCAAGCTCCAGTCTAGATAAAATGAGAGAATAAAGTGTGCGCGCGCGAGCAAAAAGATGAAGACGCAAGAGACGAAAAATAACTGAAAGCAATAGAGTGGAGTGGAGGTAAATATCACTTAAGAAGTGGGGAAAATTATTTTGTCGACAAAGTTAGGAGGTGATGTGGATCACATTTCGAAATATGTATGTATTTCTGATTTGAAAGGTTTTTTGTTTCTAATGATTCTGTGTTTTTATGAAGCTGCTTATTATATTTATGGTTTTTTTTAATACTTCTCCCGGGAAAGGCGAACCTAATCAACCTATAACGTTTCAACAGCGCTCCGAGATGCTTGCAGATGTATGTTAGTTCTGCAGTTAAATTGCTGCAAATTGTAGTCTTCTGGAAATATATCCCCAGGAAGCGAGTTCCAAAGTTTCCTTGTCCTGTAACAGAAGGAGTTTTGGAAAGTTGATGTCCTCGCGGTTGTCAAGTGTACTGTATGGTCATGAGCATTAGCAGCCTGTCTTGTGGGGCGCCCAAAAGTTGCATTTCGAGGGATAATGTCTTTGGTGTTCCTCAGAACATCTACCATGGAAGTACCTATAGAACATACATAGGTCAGCGACTTGTCTTCTGTGCACCAACGGTTGTAGATTTGATGTGAGTCTAGGGTCTCCAATAAGTCGAACTGCTCGTCTCTGTATGCTGTCAAGTAGGTTTAGTGAATGTTTCGGAGCCGAGCTCCATATATGGGAACAGTATTCCAGGCCTGGTCTAACCTGTGCTTTGTCATTGAGAAGGAGAAGTTGCTTGGGGCTAAAGCACCTCTTTGCTCTAAATAGGTAGCTCAACTTAGCGGACGCCGATCTTGCGATATAGGATATATGAAACTAAAATCTTTTGTTTCAGATAGTCTGAATAGTCAATAGGTGAAAATTGTCCCATTCAAACAGACCGAACTAGGCTGTGGAGGTTTCTTGATTGTATGTATGAACGATCCTTTAGTTGTATTTTCTTCGATATATACTGAATTGAACTTGAGTTTCAATTTGAAGTTCAACTTCCTGTTTCACAATGTAATCTGGACTTCAGTTTAATTTAAAACTAAGTTTAACTAAATTTATTGAATGAAATTTGGCAGTATTGTACACTGCTTAGCTTTTATACGACTTTTACAAAATCGTTCCTCGTCTTTTCTTTCAAGTACCATGAGGTTCGTGTGTGCACTCATCACTCTAGAACTGATCGTTTGATTTTCATGATTTTGGGCTTGATTGGGTCGTATTGGATCAAGGAAAAACAATCCGAAAAGAACCGTCTTTTAATACATTTGTTAGAAAACAAATGGCGCGGCGCTGCACATCGACTTTGACATTTTTTTATGATTTGCGATAGTGGTCCTGTTTTGAGCCTAGTGTTGTTAGGGGTCACCCTCATTCTATTTTTATCCTAACCTTGCATAGTTGTATGATATATTTCTATTGTAGAAATAGTTGTAGATTTTATTTGGCACTAAACGAAGTCAAGGGATTGGGGAAGCGAGGAGTAACAACGATTCTAGCTGTTGGGATTTCTGTTGTGAAATTTTGTCGATTTTAGTATATGAATTATTGTTTAATATTAATTCTTCTTTCAACCAGGGCTTCAACTTATAACAAGCCTCAACACAATATTGAAAATTATCCAATGGACAACTAAGAATAAAAATCTAACTAAACAGCTAACGAGGATTAACTGTTTTACTTCTTAAATTGTAAATGGCTTGTGTGCCTCCCATTAGGTCCTGGATCTGGGGTTTGTGTGTTTTTATCTGACACTACTCGTCTAGTTTAAAAATTGTTCAATAAACGTATGTTCTTCTGTTTTATGTTGTAAGGCATAATGTTCTTTTTTAATAAGCGATAATGGTTTTGAATGCACTATGGCACTATTTGCTTTCAGTAACCCTCAATTAAGGGATGTGGTCAACCTTTGATGTGCTAGATTTTCGACTGTTTTTGCTCTGCATATTTTACGACACCTACATCGACTTATAAGACTGAGTGCTGGGGCCAGATTACATATGTAAGACGAAAACGATCGAACGATATCGTTTCGACAGTAGCAGTCTCTGTCTATTGCCACAGATATGATAGAGACAGGTTTAGTGAAAACGAAAGCGGTTTTCGTTTCCTTTTTTACAGAATCCCACCCCTGAACTTAAACCAACTTTAATTTCTAAAATAATCGCAGTTGAAAAAAGAACAAGAGCAAATCGAAGCATCTAAGTCAGGGACTATAGCACATTTTTACCGTTAACGTTTTAAAAAAGTGATAAGAAAGTTGGAAACCGCGCGAGAAGCCACATTTTATTAGACTGTATGCATGGAGTATCTATCCTACAGAGGTACCATACCAAACCAACTATCAACCCAACGACGACGATCGACGACCACGACAACGATGAGATTACTCGTTGTTGTATTGCCCCCTATTCTTGTTGTTGTGTATCTGACGTTGCTTTGCTGTGTAGACTGTAGAGTCTGGCTTTTTATTCGAAAGGTACACGAAACACGATTCCAATTCAGTTTCAGTTTGTCAGTTTGAGGTAAAACAACGGCTACTGCTTAGCCTAATACATACATCCCGTCTCTTCTGCGTGTTTTTTTTTTTTTGCGCAACCGCCAAACGAAAAATTTGAATGTACATACTATTTGGAACCGTCAATTAAGGTTGAAGTTTTATGAAGTAAGAAATTTACGGTCGAAATTGTTTGTACTCGATGTGCACTTTTTAGTGATCCAATCGGCATTCCCCTTATCTCAGTCGATATTATACCCTATTCTATCGTTTATATCTATGTATATGTATATTTGTGGCTTTAAATCAGCTCCCAGTGTTGTTGTGTATATACAAAAAAAAACCTAAGGTGCAAATTAAAACAAATAAAAAATGTATGTAAAAGCGATCTCGATCAATATTGACATAAACTGGAAATAGATGACAGAGGAAGCGAACGGGTCTCGATAAGACTGTCATTTTAGAAAATTGCCTATAAAAACCGTTGTTGAAATTGTCTGCGATTTGTGTGTTTCTTATATTTTTTTCTGTATGGACTTTGCGAACAGGCTTCTTGGAAGCAAAGACCAAGACGGGTGTATTTGTGTGTAAAAAAATGAGAGCATACAACTCCGGTGTGACTTCTTCGTTCTGCCCTGTTCTTCTTTTTTATACCAAGAATACGTTAAAAAGAATGTTTTTTGTTTTACTGTAAATGAAGTCGTTTCGTCCTAAAAGTTTCCGCAACCAGAATAAGCGTGAGTCAGAACCTGCCCGACAGTGAAAAGACGGCGGCAAGTGTTTGAAAGTTTTTTTTGTTCGCGTTCAGATTTGTATCTGATTCTTGGCTGAAGTGAAATTCAAAGTAGAATACAAAAAAAAAAAATATGCGCGTCTAAATTTAAAAACCAGAAATAACATTCGCAGTAAAAAAAAAAAAAAAAAACAAACAACAGTGGAACTCCAATGCAAGAGTTTGGCGACAATCATCATCAAATTCGGCTTTTGCTCGAGAGCAGGATAACGTCTCGTCCGAGATGTCTTTAAAGGACAAACTATTTCAAAATACCTGGGGCAGAAACAAAACCACCGGCCGCCGTTCTGGAAGTGGGTATAGCTGCAGTGTCTTAGGTAACTCATCACTCATTACCGGGGGCTTTGGTTGTTCAGATATTATTGTCCTAAAAAAAATTATGTGGTATGCTAATGGGTTCGCCACATTATTTAATGAGTATTTATTATTACTTTTCCCGTTCCATAGGATGCTTGAGAATTGTTCTATACCTACACAAACTTTGAAATTTTATGCTTTTGGAAGAGGTTATGGAAACGCTCCTAAGGGAATTCTTCAATATTATGCATGATCCGTTCAGAGCCGAACATTTAGCATCTTTCCTATATCGAGGCTAATTAATAGTGTAATGTAGGATTACCCTGCGGGAGGGCTTAGTTATAATAAATATACTTAATTCAATTCACGACTCGGAATTTCTGTAGTAAATTTTAATTATTTGTAAACGTTATTCCTTCGCGTACCTACCTACTTCACCATGATGAAAATGTTGATTTTACTGAATATTTTGACATTGACAGTTCGGTAATCGGTTTAAGGCTGGCAGTGTGAACTGAAAGTTTAAAGTTGTCAAGTCGCTAATAAAAGACCCTTTACGTAGACTTGGCATACGTCCCGGTTTGAGGTTGCTGTCCCGGCGTCCCTGCCGGTTTGGCATTTCGTCCCGGTTTTTAATTTTTTCATCAAAATGTACCTATTTTGAAGTAAAAAAAATGCCAAACCGTCTGGAACTTGACTGGAACTATCGGCATTCCTCGCCTCCTAAGGTTTTTCATTTAGTTTTTAGTGCGAACTTTACTCTTTTCTTATTGATTGGATTCAACAATTATCATCATGCCTAAGCGAACATGCAAATGTAATAGTGATCTCGAAAAGGGATATCCTTTCTTAAAGAAACTTTCTTCTAGCTCTGATCAAGGTAAGAAAAGGTTAGATGTTGGCATTGGAGTTCCGAGTTGTCCATTGCTCATGGTGGTCGGTCGGACATTAAAGACCACTTGAAGTCGAACAGACATAAAAATTGTCTTTCAGCATCTGCTAGCTCTTCCAATTTTCCAATGTTTCACATTATTTTAAGTCTACCTATCCGAATGACATGAATATAGCGCTTGCAGCCAAGGAGGAAACTTTTGCGTATCATACAGCAAATCATAACCTTAAGGGCTTGAGGGGCTGAAGCAATTGCCGTACTGTAGTTAGTGAAATAGCTTATTTCTTCCGCAACCATTCAAATGCAATTATAACTTTCAAAAATGACATTAAAAAACTCGACTTCTACGCCTTTGTGAAACAAGATTCATTGAACGACAAGACAGTATTATTTCCTTTGTAGAGCCCTTCAAATGCATCTCAATAAGTCTTGAAGAAATAACGAGCAGAACGTGGGCGATGTCTTCGAAAGCATCCACATTTTTGGCGGCGGCGGCGGTCCAAAAAATTGGTTTCCTAGTAAGCCTCAATGAATACCATGAGTATACTATACAGTTTAACGCTGCCCTTACCAGTTTTCCTATATAGAACAAATCCTTAGATTTCGTTTCTGCAATAGACCGCACAAAATAAGTTCTGAATTCTCTTAAGGGAGGCTTTTCAATCCGCGCCCCAACTTGCCCAGGATTTATTTGAAGTTGAATTAAGAGCTCCAAGAACTTTATTGAAGTTCCAATCCAGAAACCTCTTCTATTGAAGCCTATTTTAGAGTGTCTATACTGATTTCTTGGCTTGAATAGATGCGTTAACACAAAATTTTACGGACAGATTGGTGGTTAACGAAGATGTTCTACCATCGTTACAAGCTCTTCTCCTATGTATTGCTGCAGTTGAGCGAGTGAAAGAAATGGAAAAGCTAAAATGTTACTTTGATAATCCTACATTCTTTGGTGCGAAAAAATATCGTCGAGTGATCAGACGCTTCCAGTGACCACAGCTAGTGTTGAAAGAACCTTTTCAACTATGAAAAGGACTAAAACAGCGTCCCGAAGCGTTATGGAGAATGCACGATTAAGCTCACTTGCTATGATATCTGTTCATTCGGATATTAATGTGGATTCAGATAAGGTGATTGATCTCATGTCAAAAAAAAACAAAAATCAAGACGTTTTCTGCTTTGAAAAAATGTGTAATAATTTTAGTATGTTCGTTTAAGTACATACGATTTAAAAACTAATAAAAATCAATGAATTGGAATATGTTGATATAATTTTTTGTTTAAAAATTACCTCGTAAGATTAGGAAGCAAGCTTGGCTGGGGTGTCCCGGTTAGTCGGTTCAAAAATATGGCAAGCCTACCTTTACGTGGGAATTTACGAGTACTACATATTTCCAAATAAGTAGTTGTTTTAAAAATTCGTCATTGATTTGGCATATCTTCCAATGGAGTTGTCTTCGCCCAAAAAAGAAACCAAATGGTTGTGAGAAACCAGGCCTAAGGTCCTATGAGGCACCCTCAAATATGATTCCCACAAAAATTGGGATTCGGAAGAGGAAACAAACCTTTTGAGTGTATAAACAAAATCATACAATAGCTCATAAGATCATAGGACAATTAGAAATCTCTTCCATCCTTTTCGGTCTACAGCCAGATATTTCAACTGTGGTCACGTCTTCCCTTGGATCTCTGATGGTTCTGCTAAAAATTGTTGTTGCTGTGTGGCAAAAGGAAATTCTGAAACTGATTATAAACACTTTTTAGCTCGAAACTTATTTCACCATCTCACTAATTGACCCATTTTTCTCCTTGACAGCACAAATACACAAGCACACACTTCGCCAAACCGCCTATAGTAGAAGTAGACGCTCAACAAACTCTCTCCTTTTGAGCACAAACACTTACCTTAAAATATTACCTAAGACAATCTCGTACAGATGCAGAAAAAAAAATGTGCCGCAGTAGAATACGAACCTCTTAATTGAAAAAAAAAAAAAAAACAAATGGACAGATTCATTAAACCGGGTGAAAGCACTGAGTAATTATATATGTACAGCAGTCCGATAAAAACAGAAGTTAGCTGCGTGCGTCGCGTCGTGCTAATGTGCGATTTTCCAAGAAATAATCCCTTTCTGGAAATTTATTTTAAACTCTAGTTTTAGATAGCAACTATTCACTATATTCAGAAGCTTTTAATTGTTACTCACCTACACTTTACCCAATGCAAAGTGTGTACATTTAACCCATTAGATACACGGATACTTTATTATACGATTTTATGCACAGCAGCTGTAACAGCAGCAGCCTTTTAAGTGTAAAGTCAATTAAAAACGTAATGAACGCAGAAGAAAAAAAAACTTGTCTCTCGTGAAATTTATAATTTCCATTAACCAAGCAAAAAGCCAGTAACCGAGAGAAAACGGGTTGCCACAGTTCAATCGTTGTACAAGTATGTGCACATTTTCCGAACTTGATGCTAACTTTGAATAGGTACCGCGTAACGCGTTTCCAACTTTTTTAAATGAACGTAGATGCTACCGAAACTGTTATATTCACTCCTTAAATTTTGAAATTGATAATAATTATTCATCGCTCATCGTCATGCCCGGCACATATTTAATTAAAACAAAAAAGCAAATTATCACGTCGTATTTAGACTAAAAATGGTATTCATTTAAACCGCATTATATGCACATCATTGGACTACCAGTACCTGTTTGTTGCCATCAAATAAAATGTATGTAAACATGTATATTTATTTATTAAATAGGGTACAATCTCGACCGCATGAAGCTTGGGTGATATCACTTCCTGTCTCGTTAGTATGGATTGCATGACTCCATATTCTAACTGAAATTCCAACTGAAGAGCAGATGACGAAAAAGTAATCTTTCTAATGTAGACGCGCTCAGGTGGGGGTTATGTTCAGTTCAGCTTTCTATTTACTTTTTTTCATTTTTATCGAAAACGCACGCAGTCCCCTTCTGCATAGATATGGTGCACTAGTGATAAGAATGGTTGATTGATAACATTATGTCTTTATATGGGTACCTTGAATATACAGATATAGATACCTGTATGTATGCATGGCTATTGCATCACGAAATTAAATTCAAATAGTCTGAACAATTTTAAAGTATAATCCTCATACATTTACCTAAAAGTGCTCTAAATAAATATGTATGTTTTGCAAAGCGCCATTATTTATATTTATTATCGGTGTTATCACTTTTTGGGTAGGTGCCAGTTAATTGTTAAATTTGTGAATAAGTTTTTCTAAACAATAAAACTTGTTGCTAATTCTTCGAGCGTTGATGAGCTCATATAATAGAACAGATAATCTTATCGCTAAATGGAATTTTGTCGCGACAGTTTGATTTAGACCTTTGCTTCTTCGAATTGGGGTAGGATTTAGACATTACATACATATATTATTTCAACAGACGTTCAATATACGGTGGTTCTTAGCATACGCTTCTTTCTAACTCAGATCATTGAGGATTGAGGGCACTTGTCACTCTATATACACCCTTTTCATGATTATGGCGCATTTATAGCGATTGGAAAAAACTCAAATATATAAATACACATTTGCTTAAATTTTTGACGAACTTAACCCAAAATACTGACCAAATTTGTACAACATTCAAAATCTTATATCTCGAATACCACCAAGAGTGTTTCTGTAAATTTGAAAAAAAAAAAACATTGTCAACGCTTTTTCTCGACACTTTGCAAAGTGCTCGATCGATTGATTAAGTTGAAACGTATACAATCTATTTGTCATGAAGTGAAAAATGCATAAGCATATTCATCAAATGTTTTCAAGGTTTCCGATAGATGCCGCTGAACACTTCTCAAAATTACACTATTAGAAAAATTTAAATAAATAAATAGTTACGGCACAGTGAAGATAGCCATATCTAAGCTTAAGTCCAACAAAGCGGGTGGAGCAGATGGCCTAACCGCCGAGCTATTCAAAGCGGCAGGCGATGATTAGGAGCATGCACCAACTCATCTGTAAAATATGGTCGGAGGAAAGTATGCCCGGTGAATGGAACTTTAGCATTGTTTGCCCGATCCTCAAGAAAGGAGACCCTCTGAACTGCGCCAACTACAGAGCTATTAGTCTTCTTCACATCGCCTACAAGATCTTATCTGCCGTGTTGTGTGAACGCCTGAAGCCTTTCGTCAACAACCTGATTGGCCCCTATCAGTGTGGCTTCAGGCCAGAAAAGTCTGCCATCGACCAAATATTCACACTGCGGCAGATCTTGGAAAAAACCCAGGAAGTCCAAATCGGTACCCACCATCTTTTTAAGGCCGCATATGACAACATTTATAGAGAGCAATGTCTAGTTTTGACATCCCTGCCAAGCTCGTCCGTTTGCGCAGGATGACAATGGAGAACGCACGCTGCTCCATCAAGGTCAGTAAAGAACTCACCGAGACCTTCGATGTCAAAAAAGGATTTAGACAAGGCGATGCGCTGTCATGTGACTTCTTCAACATCCTTCTTGAAAGAATAGTGCAAAACTCAATGAAACTGAATGCTCCGGCCCATAAGATCTTCGAATCCACACCCGAGGGACGGCGCAGTATTAGAGGAAGACCACGACTCAACAGTTCCTCAGATCCAAATGGATGACCATCCAATCCATCCCAAGGACTCAATGCACCTTCTAGGAGTCACAGTCAATTCAGGAATCACATGGCAGGACCACATATCCTCTATATAGCAAGATCGGCGTCCGCTAAGTTGAGCTATCTATTTAGAGCAAAGAGGTACTTTAGCCCCAAGCAACTTCTCCTTCTCTACAAAGCACAGGTTAGACCAGGCGTGGAATATTGTTCCCATATATGGAGCTCGGCCCCAAAATATTCACTTAACCTATACTTGACAGCATACAGAGACGAGCAGTTCGACTTATTGGAGACTCTACACTCACGTCAAATCTACAACCGTTGGTGCACAGAAGACAAGTCGCTGACCTATGCTTGTTTATAGGTACTTCCATGGTAGATGTTCTGAGGAACTCAAAGACAATATCCCTCGAAATTCAATTTTTGGGCGCCTCACAAGACAGGCTGCTAATGCTCATGACCATATATTTAGTACACTTGACAACCGCGAGGACATCTACTTTCCAAAACTCCTTCTGTTACAGGACAAGAAAACTTTGGAACTCGCTTCCTGGAGATATATTTCCAGAAGACTACAATTTGCAGCAATTTAAGTGCAGAACTAACATACATTTGCAAGCATCTCGGGGCGCTGTTGAAACGTTATAGGTTCGCCTTTCCCTTTCCCGAGAGAAATATTTAAAAAAAAAAATCAAGTCTAGTCTACTTAACTATAACTGAGTACATATAATTGATACACACTTCGGGGTACAGTTTTCGGGGCCGTAAATCCAGAGGGCTGGTGCTTCCTTTTGAATCCACGCAAAGTTCGTTGCTAGAGGTTCATAATACATATAAGAATCATTAAGGCTCTACTAATAATCATTTTTAGCCTTCACCTTAAATACGTATGTATATTGTAGTTCACAATAGACTAGTTCTTGTGAAAAAATCACTACATTGTGAGTTCGTAACACCAAAAAATGATTATTATTAATACCACTCAAATTAGTTTATGATCTTTCGATTTCCAGACAGCCATTAAAATAAACAAACAAATTGGTACACCTCGATCGAGAGGTAATTCGACCCACAACTCCAGATTAGCGCAAATGGAAGTGAAGAACGGTATGTCTCGAACGTATAGTCCAATGGCCAAGTCGGGTAGGCGTTGCATTGAATGTGTCACACACTTGTAGCGTAAAATACCGACCCACAAAATCAAATTTGGCAAAATGACTATTTTCCTCTGTACGACCGTATTTCATCACTTTGAGTTCCGTTTGAATATAAATCATTTGCGTGTAGGCAATGGCATGTCCGGTCAAAAACGCATGACAACTAAAAAAAAAATAAATAGGTTATCTGTCTCTCTGAATGTAGTATGTAAAGATTTAATGTTGTTGCCGACATTCTACTTAAATAACAATCTGAAACTTAAGAACTCATTCTAACACACATTTGTATCTTTTGTTTATTTTTCCTAGATCGCCATAAGAATCATAACTCGCACGTAAAGAAGACTATTAAAACTGATTTATTTTGACACTAGTTGACAGTGACACTATAAGTACTTCTAGTAGAAAGATCAGCATCAGCAGCAGTTTTTCAACTTTTTTTTCTGGTTGATGGTTCCGTAATTTTGTCTTCTCTCTATTTTTCGGTTCTTCTAATCAATAACCCGTATATTAATATTCGCATTGAAGCGAATTGATTCAGAGATCAAGAGTGGTAGCGGCCATGATTATATTCGGATTACTAATTTGCTACCTATTGACGTTCGTGTATCTGTAGTTTTGTTTTGTTTTCTCTCTTTCAATTTCACTTTCGGTTATTTCGTACGTATAATGATCGTCCTCAAAACTACATAACAATTGTAGATTAATTTAGCTTTCAATGGCAATGCAAAGCCGGACCCAAGGACTTATTATTATATCAATACACAAGGTTCAAAGGTCGCTTAAAACGTCTTGATGCTTGGTCTTGATTGTTGTACGCTTACCAGAAAGAATTGTCTGTGTATTACGTCATTTACAAATTGTTTTCATACCATACACCTTACGCAGAGGTGTGGTATGGTACCAAAATGTAAATGAATTATGTACATAGATCTAATTAGAATTATTGGCTGGTCGGCCAAGCTGTCATTATCTCACAATCATCATCCAGCTAGCATTACTACGTGTTATTATGAAATCATGATCAGGTTATTGGAACGTTATGTTAGCCACATTTTGTAAGTGTAGATATAGTTTGTCGAATGAAGATGATTATGGTACTTTAAATCAAAGGTTTCAATATTGAATGTGCAGTAGCAACACAGGAGATGTTCCACAGATTCTATTTCCTCTTCATCTCCGCAACTTCTGCAGAAGTCATTTGTAAAGATACCTTAATCTTTTGGCCATGTTTCCAATGATGCAGCGTCCAGTTATTACCCCGACGAGCACTCGGATTTGGTTTCTATCAAAAGATGTTAGGATCTTTGACCTTATAGCGTCAATTGCGGGCCACAAGCTGTATGTCCATTTTAAAGCCGCATCTGGCCAGTTTATCAGCTGCCTCGTTCCCTTCTACACCGATATGTCCAGCAACCCAGCATTACTGTGTGACGGCTTAATTCTCTCAATAGCTATAAACTAATAGCTAATTATATGCTCAGTAGAAGTTTTGACACCTCTTTGGCTATTTCAGCAATCGGATTTTAAAAATCTCTGTAAAAGCTCGGGTAAATAAACGCTCAATACGTTTAGACAATCACCCTTATTCCCGTTGACGTTTGTCGTAAACCACTCGTATTTCGCTTAGTTTTTTAGTCGCTGTTTTTAACTATTTTGAGAAAAATAAATTGAAACGATGGTGAACACGTAGAAAAGGAAATAAAATTGGTAACAAAAGTTAAAATAAAAATCTAAATATCGTATTTCGTATACGCCAACGGGGACTACATGAAATTCGGCCCCAATGAAAAATTACCCCAAACTGAAAATGAAAAATCACCCCAAAAATTTACATGAAAGGCAACAACAACAATTGTGTAACTTTCTGCTCACAAATTCGATCGTTCGCTCTCTTGTGAATGGTCCTTTAATATGTACGACTTCCACATTTTTTAGTTTAAAGCTTCTAAGGCCCTAGTTATAGCTATCATTGAAATGCATCATTGAAAATTTAGTTTTCCAATTTTAAGACGAATAATCAAACAATATTGGCTTTAGTTGGTATCAAGATAAAGCTAATCAATTGTAGAATTTTTTTACGAAAGAAATTACTTAATTCTGATTAAAACTTTTCTTTAAATCCAATTTTATTATTTCACTGATCGAAATGAAAGCATAGAGAACTTGAAATCGGTTTCAATGAACAGCTGATTGCCGTTTCTCTAATTTGGAACCCAATCGTTTCACTGATGTGTTCGATTTTCATTCTATTCTCAGCTGTCAGTTTTGCTTTCAATGATCAACACTTACCTCAAAACCTAGACTTATTTGTTGAAAACAGGTACTTCCACTGACAGGAATTTTGCTATAACCACTTGTCAAAAATATGATACCACCATTCCAGTGATTTGTTCCAATGATATCTATAACTAGGGCCTAAAAGAATTATTTTAAAAGACGTGTTTAAAAGCAAATGCTTATGTATTCTAAATACAAATGATTAATTTGTAAATCAAATAGCCAAAACAAATATTTTTCGTCGGCATAACTGTTTTACCCGTTGCTTTTTAAGTCCCCGTCATTTAGTTTAGTTTGTGCCACGTTGGTATAGGACAACATTGAACTTCCTTCCGTTTAACTTTCAAAAGAAACCTCAAATCCCAATAACTACATCCGATGAATGAACGAAAAAGGGGAATAAACATCACGTCGACCGTTGTTCGAGCTAATGAAAACAAAGAAAAAAAAAAACGCCAAAAACTGCTCACACCGGTCGGTCGTGCATTGCAACCCAATCGTATAAGAACAAAACGTAACTCGACTCGAAATTCGCCCACGTTTCACATCGCATCGGCGAATGCGAATGCATTGCGCACAGCATCCGCAAAGAATGGTTAAGTGTTGGGCGTGCGCGCGAGTTACGAAACGTCATCATGCTGACACAGCACCACCGAAGCCACCACGGTTGACCGGAGGTAGCACATAACTTGTGTTTCAATTCTAAGAATTAGCATTTACATTAATTATGTCAATTAAACATTTTTATCTCAATTCCCAAAATTCCAAATTCCAATTTTGTCAATTAAACACTTTTATTTCAATAATTCCAATTTTGTTAATTTCACATTTTTACTCTAGTTCTAAGAAATCGTTGTCTTTATAAAATTACCTTATCGATTTGAATAGAAATGAAATGCCAGAATAAACTTGTCAGTTAAATAGAAAGGTTGTGTTTTTTTTATCTCTACGAGGCCCCGCACTCGTATTTGGCGCAGTCGCGTAGTCCGGTGACTTTTCTTTAACACGATATTTTAAAAGTATTTAACCGACGGTTTATCGGAAATATACAAAAAAAATAAAAGGTTAAAGTGACATTTTGGTGTTGTGACGAAAGTGCCGAAGGATTATCGATACTCTACGTCAATATCGAAGGAACATCGATAGATAGTGACCCAAAAATAAGTAGGATTTTTATCCTTTAATCACCGAAAAGAACTACAAAGTGGAAAAATAATAACTTAAACCAGTGCAGACAAGGACAAGCAACAATATTTATTCAATCACATAGACGAATAAGAACAATATACATCTTTAATACATCTTTAAGACATCCTTAATTCATCTTTAATACAACTTTAAAAATTCAACATCTTCAAGACATCTTTAACACATCTTTAACGCAGCTTTAAGAATTAAATCAGCACAGTATGATACCTAAACTATTGGGATACATGTAAGTTCAGTATATTGATATATTTTCCTTTCTCTCGCTTTTTATCCCACTCCACATGCATAGAAAGTTAAAATCATTTTTCCCTTACAAAAAACCCTTACGGACATTAAGTCTTAATTCTATCACAGAAAGATCAGAAGAGGAGGAATCTAGCGAAGGTTTAGTGTTCTCAAGAATATTAAGTACAAGTTCACCTTTGATTAACGCGGAATTTGATACAATGTCGAACCCAATTATATCAAATGTAAATGTAAACGCAAACGCGGGTGCAAACGCGAATGCAAATATAAATGCAGGTCCCAGTCCAATGAGAATACCCCTTAACGATATATTTAACTCGCTTCGAATTCCTGACGTAATAAAGGATTTGCCGAAATTCGACGGTAACCCTAGATTACTTCACGAATTTATTAATAACGTAGAAGAAATATTAGGTTTAGTTTCTAATGCAAACGGTACACCATATTCAGTCATTCTACTGCGTGCAATTCGCAACAAAATAGAAGGAAAGGCAAATGAAGTCTTGAATATGTACGGGACTCCATTAGTCTGGAACGACATAAAAAATAACCTTATATTACATTACTCTGACAAAAGAACAGAAACAACGCTAATTAGAGACTTACACAATTTAAGACAAAATAATAAAACCATAGAAGAATTTTACAGCAAAATAGTCGAAATACAAGCGACAATTTTGAATAATATTTTAATTCATGAGGAAAACCGAAACGTCATTTCAGCGAAACAAAATCTGTACGCCGAAATGTGCCTAAATGTCTTTTTAACAGGATTAAATGAACCCATCGGCTCAAGTATAAGAGCAATGAGACCAGACTGTCTCGCTACCGCATTGTCCTTTTGCATAAAAGAACAAAATATTTTCTATACTAAAGCAACAAGCAATAGATTTCAACAGTACAATCCAAGATACCAACAACCTAGGCAATATTTACAGACAATACCCCACTACCAAGCAAGACCACAAAACTATAATAATAATAGGTATCAAAACCAACAACCTCAACCAGTTCCACGACCCTACTATAATACTAACCCACAAAACAGACCTCAACAACCAAATACATACAGCCAAAGCCCAAATCCTTACACTCAAAACCCAAATAATTTTAGGAGTCAAAACCATAATCCTAATCAAAATAGGCAACCCCCAACACAACTCCCAAATAGGCCCCATACAACGGAACCTATGGATTGGAATTCCACTAATTCCCGTCTTACCATTAGAACAAATAGACCAAATCAACCGCACACATACGGACAACCCAATTATGCAGCTGAGGAAGTACACAACCTCAACACAAATGAACAAATCGGAACCTATCAACAAAACCTTGATCAATACTATAACGAAAATGGAGCAATCATCGAACCCTACCACGATTATGAGAACTTCGATGAACTAGACAGAAATCTACTCGACACATTTCAAGCACTAGATACGACAAATTTTCAAGTAGATGCCCCGACAAGGCAGTCGGATACTTAGACATCAATAAGCACGGGCTCACCCTTCCCTACATTCAAATTTCTTCTCCTTTTGGTAGAACACTCAAATTTTTAATAGATACGGGTGCTTCTTCATCTTTTATAGACCCACAATTTATACACCCCGACGACATTATAAAAATACAACCCATTACAATAGCTACCATTTTAAATAAACACAAGATAGATAAAAAGGTTATCCTTCCAAAATTCATAGAATTCAAACAACCAGGAACACTACAGTTTCTAGTATTCCGTTTTCATGGGTATTTTGACGGCCTCCTAGGTCTTGATGCCTTAACGGCGATTGGAGCAAAAATAGATCTGACAAAACAAATACTTGTAATAGGTAATGCCAGCATACCTATTTGTCTTAAACCAAACTTCACCTCAGGAAAACATATAATCCTTCCATATTCAAAATACATAGCAAAAGTCCCCACAGATATTCGTGACGGAGACATCTATATAAGAAAAACGATAATCGAACCAGACCTATATATTTCTGAAGGAATTTATAAATCAAAAAATTGGTTTAGCCTAATAGAAATCGTAAACGAAAGTATGTACATGAAAACTTTTCTTATGGAGCAACCCCTCAAAGTAGAACCATATAATTCCCCAGAATTTCTAGAAGTAAACAATTTTCACATCAAATACACAGATACAAATAACTCTCCTGAATTTGTTGAACTCAACAACATCAATACCGAGAACGATCAAACAAAAATAAACGACGATAATTTAGCAAACCTTATTCGTTCCTCGCACCTTAATCAGGAAGAAAAGAAAAGCCTAATTAAAATTTGCAGACAATTCGAAGATACATTCTTCAAAGAAGGTCAAAAATTAAGTTTCACTAGCCAAATCAAACATAAGATCCAAACCACAGACGACATACCCATTTATACGAGATCTTATCGTTACCCGTACTGTCATAAGGAAGAAATCCGACAGCAGATAAACAAAATGCTCGAACAAGGAATAATAAGACAAAGTTATTCACCTTGGAGCTCACCTGTCTGGATCGTTCCGAAAAAAATGGACGCCAGCGGCAAACAAAAGTGGCGCTTAGTAATAGATTACAGGAAACTCAACGAAAAATCCATATCAGACCGTTATCCCATACCCAACATAACAGAAATACTTGATAAACTTGGAAAGTGTATGTATTTTTCCACCCTTGACCTAGCCAGCGGATTCCACCAAATCGAAATGGATCCGAAGGACATACCAAAAACAGCTTTTTCTGTTGATGGCGGTCATTTTGAATACTTACGCATGCCATTCGGGCTCAAAAATGCCCCAAGTACATTTCAACGAGTGATGGACAACATCCTCAAAGACCTTATAGGAACATGTTGTCTAGTCTACCTGGATGACATCATAATTTACTCCACATCTTTACAAGAACATTTAGAAAATCTCAAAAAAGTTTTCACCAAATTGAGGGAATCTAACTTAAAAATTCAACTAGATAAATCCGATTTTCTCAGAAAAGAAATTGCCTTCTTAGGCCACATAGTCTCAACTGAGGGAGTAAAACCCAACCCCGATAAAATTCACGCAATAAAAAATTTTCCCCTCCCTAAAACTCAGAAAGATATACGAGCTTTTCTTGGATTACTCGGATATTATCGCAAATTCATTAAAGATTTCGCAAAACTCGTTAAACCCATGACCCAATGTTTAAAAAAAGGCGAATCTGTCAAACTTAGCGAACAATACATAAAAACCTTTCAAATATGTAAAAACCTTCTAACAAATGACCCTATATTGCAATATCCCGACTTCACAAAGCCATTTTTATTGACAACAGATGCCAGCAATTTTGCTATAGGTGCTGTATTGTCACAAGGTCATATTGGAAGCGACAAACCAATATGCTACGCTAGTAGAACACTGACAGACACAGAATTAAATTACTCCACAATTGAAAAAGAACTTTTGGCCATAGTATGGGCCACCAAATATTTTCGTCCATACCTCTATGGACACAAATTTCAAATTTTAACTGACCACCGACCCCTCACTTGGCTAATGAGCTTGAAAGAGCCCAATTCCAAGCTCGTTAGATGGCGACTTAGACTAGAAGAATATGATTACACTATAACCTACAAAAAAGGAAAATTAAACACCAACGCCGACGCACTTAGCCGTATAAAAGTCAATAACCCAACCATATCAAAACAAGAAGACATAAACATTAACGATACAACAACAACAGTGCAAGGAACATCTGGAACTACAATCCACTCCGCAGAAGAAAACCTTGACGATGGCATTCCGATATCAGAAAGGCCATTAAACGAATTCAACTTACAACTTATCATACGGAAATCCGAAACACAGCCTGGTATGACCCTAACAGTACCTTTCAAAAACAAACAACGACGACAAATACAAAATACGGAATTTAATGAACAAGCAATAATTGAAATTTTTAAGAAATTCATACCCCCTAACAAACTATCTGCAATCTTTTCAGACGACGAGACCTTTCGAATAATACAATCTGTTTATTCTAAATATTTCTCTAATAGCAAACTTTTTCGACTCGTAAGATGCACAGAAATACTAACAGACGTAATACCAAATGACGAACAGGACAGACTTATAAACGAGTACCACGAAAATAATAATCACAGAGGTGTTAACGAAACCCTACTGCACCTCAAAAGAACTCATTATTTCCCCTATATGAAAACAAAAATAACGCAGACAATCAACAATTGTAACACATGCCAAACACTTAAATATGATAGAAATCCCCCGAAATTAAAATTTGAAAAATCAGAAACTCCCACTAAACCACTCGATATAATTCATATAGACATATACTCCATTAACCATAAAAGCATATTAACGCTCATTGATAAATTCTCGAAATTCGCTTCAGCATATACACTTCCCTCACGTACAAGCATTTCGATGCTAAAATGCATAAAACACTATATAAGCCTACACGGCATTCCAACAAAACTAATTTGCGACCAAGGGCCAGAATTCACAAGCAATATATTCAAAGATTTTTGCAAACAATATGACATAGAGTTACATATCACTTCCTTCCAACAAACCTCTAGTAACTCACCAGTAGAACGTCTTCATTCAACCTTAACAGAAATCTATAGAATCATTATGTTAAAAAGAAAAGAAAATAACTTAGACTTAGAACACGAAGAAATCCTAAATGAAACCTTAATAACATACAACAATGCAATCCACTCCTCAACTAAACTAACACCCTACGAAGTCTTCTATGGCAGAACATATAAGTTTAACAATGAAATACAATTTAACAACGAACATGACTATTCAAAAAAACTTAATGAATATCAAACCATACTTTACCCAACTATTAAAGAAAGATTAGAATATATAAGAAATAATAATATAGATAAACTCAATAAAACAAGGGAAGAACCCGAAACATTAGACACTAATGATTTAGTTTATAGGAAAGAATCTCGAAGGAATAAATTAACACCCCGATTTTCAAAGCATAGAGTTAAAATAAACAAAAGAATAACAATTCAAACAGCTGACGATAAAAAAATACATAAATGTAGACTAAAACGAAGAAAAAAAAAAAATAAATAAAACTACAAACAAAAACAATATTCCGTTTCAGATGCATCTTAATAAGTGCAACAGCGCAAAAAATGGAGACACAGGTACTGACCAACAGACAAATAATACTTCCCCTTAAACTAGGAAACGCAAGAACAATAAAATCTTTTAACAACCTGCTACATATCGTTGATCTAGACATCTACAAAGACAATGTTAACAAAATCTCTGACGCAATAACAACAACTGACAAATTTTATAATCTGAAAGACTCTATTGAAGTAACAAAACAAAAATTAAAAGAAGTTAAATTTAAACTCGACTCATTGACCCCGAAGATAAGAAATCGAAGAGGTTTAATTAACGGTTTAGGCACAGCAGTTAAATTTATCACTGGTAATATGGACGCGGACGATGCAAAATACTTAAATAATCAGATTGAAAAACTATACCTTAAAGAGTCGCAAGCCCAAAATAAATTAAAGAACGAAATTAGAATTAACGTAAAATTGACACAAAGACTCGAAAATATAACTAATCATATTAACGAACAACAGAGTAAAATCGAAAATTTCTTTCAAAAGTTCCAAGACCAAAATAGCAATAGACTTCATGTAAATGAAGAACTACTTCTTAGAACACAATACCTAAGCCAGATAAATTATAACATTGACCTCCTAAATAACCACATTACAAACATTGCCGAATCAATAGTAATGGCAAAGCTTAACATTATCCCGAAATTCATCCTTAGACAAGATGAACTTGACGAAATTCAAAATATATTTAACGAACAATCAATAAAGACCATCTCTAGCGAACATATTTATGAAATGCTAGAACTACAAGCATACTATAATGATACAAAAATAATATTTAATGTCCGTATACCCATGCTCTCCTCCGAAGAATACTCTTTATTCCATGTTATCCCACTACCCATTAACATTACCAAAGAAATTGATACCCCACCCTACATCCTATTTAACCTCCAAAATATACAATATCTAAATGAACCATGCCCCAAAGTAGAAGGTATATACTACTGTAAGGAATCGATTCATCAAGAACAAACCAACCAATCATCATGCCTAGGGAAATTGATCACTAACCAACCAGCCCATTGTAACCTAAACGAGATTGGACCGATTACATCAATCCTGCAACCAGAACCAAACTATATTCTACTAATAAACGCACCTGAAATAAATATAAACTCAACATGTGGCTATAATTCACAAACGTTATATGGTACAGTCCTTATACACTATGAGAACTGCGACATTTTCATCAACGGATTAATCTACAAAAATAACCCGAACATATTTTGGGAAGAAATTCACCTTTTACCCACAATACACCATGAAGTCAGTTCCAATCAGACCAGAGAGAAGCTAAGCCTCCAGAAATTGAACGGATACAATTACATCAATAGAAACTCAATTGAAACCCTACGATATGAAACCAGACAAATAGATAGCTATACATTCGGCAGTATCATAATTATTGGAGTTTTACTAATATCATTTGTAATCTATACTTTCAGAAGATTATCATCCTATAGCATACAGTACGAGTTCGCTCCAGCCCAACCTACGTTGCCGTATCTTTGGCCATCGCTTCACACTAAGGGGGGAGGAGTTACGAAACGTCATCATGCTGACACAGCACCACCGAAGCCACCACGGTTGACCGGAGGTAGCACATAACTTGTGTTTCAATTCTAAGAATTAGCATTTACATTAATTATGTCAATTAAACATTTTTATCTCAATTCCCAAAATTCCAAATTCCAATTTTGTCAATTAAACACTTTTATTTCAATAATTCCAATTTTGTTAATTTCACATTTTTACTCTAGTTCTAAGAAATCGTTGTCTTTATAAAATTACCTTATCGATTTGAATAGAAATGAAATGCCAGAATAAACTTGTCAGTTAAATAGAAAGGTTGTGTTTTTTTTATCTCTACGAGGCCCCGCACTCGTATTTCGCGCACTTTTCATTCATAAAGCGAATGCTAAGCTCAGATTTGTTTAGTTAGATTCCCCGCACAAATACGGGTACTAGGATATGGCACTGGCAGTTGTGTAGATCTATAGCATTGTATGGCCTGGCCGCAATATTAATAAGTACATATACTTACATATAGTTTACTGTAATATATCGGGGAGAACATTTAATGAATTATTGTCATATGAAACAAGTGTCGCAGTGTTTTGCATTTGCAGTAGCTTATGGTTATGATGGTGAAATTGCTCAACTACGTGGCTTGTTAGACTTAATGATAGCGTCCAGAGTTAGACGCAGTCATTTGTACAATTTAACTCTGGGTCATTGATCTGAAATGATAAAATGCATGTGGGCGAGTTATGAGAGTTATGAGAGTCATGTCAGGTGGTTTTTTAACCTGATCTTTCATTCAAATTAGATGTAGGGAGAGGCGTGAACTTGAACATCGTTTAACTGCTTGTTCAACTAATTATGGTTAATGGACTTCATTCCAAATGAATTTAGGCATGTGGGTCATCAGTAAACCACTTAATTGTAATCTTGCAGGTTCGATACCTGACATGTGAAATATGTAGCTCTATACGATACCTCATCAGTCTCTTTGTTTAGTGGATTTCAAATAAAAGTATGACACAGCCACTAAGTTTAGTTCCCACTATATTTATCCCATCGGACCCACACACGGTCGATCCACGCACTTGTTGACGTTGTTTTATGAATGAACATTGAACATGTCATTTATTATGTAAATATTGGCTTTTGTTGGATGACCAATATAAGCTAACAATGAATTTCACTGTAAATTCAAGGTAATGACTATTATGCATAGATCTGTGGTGAAATAGTAGGAGGACTAGTTAATTTCGCGCACTCTTCTTAATTGTATCATACATATAGGAATAGGATATGTTAATGAGATCTCTATAATATTACTCATACATGCCTTGTGAGTGACATATCACGGTCGGTAGGATATACCTACGATCAGGCTTGTCAAATGTGGCGATTCATTCATACATTCATTTTCGAATGGTCCACTTGTCCATTAAGTGGGTCACGGGTGTAGGTTGCTCAAGTGGACTCTCCATAGATCTCAATCCTCCGCCATCGACTCCAAATCATCAAGGGCAATCCCCAAACGGGTAGAGGAGAGATTATGGACTTGATCTAACCATATCATCCTAGGTCTACCTAGAGGACGCCTGCCTGATGGTACGGATTCCATAGCACGTCGTGGAATCCTGGTCGGGGACATGCGTTTAACATCACCAAACCACCCAAGCATGGACCGTTCCGTCCGGAGAAGTAGCTGCTCGACATTGAGTTCCTCACGTATTCTGGTATTTTTAATGCGATATATACAAGTCACACCAGCAATACAACGGAGAAATCTCATTTTGGCAGTTTGTATTCGCGATCTTATTCTTTCGGTCATTACCCAAACTTCATGACCATAGGTAAGAGTTGGAACAAACACCGAATTAAAGACTAACAACTTAGCTTTGACGCCAAGTTCAGTCCTCCTAATAACAGAATGACCAAGCCGTCTCAAAATTGACCCAGCCTGACCAATCCTACAGGAAAACTCGGCATTGCTCCTTCCATCACTCGTGAATAAGACCCCGAGATACTTAAACTTCTCCAACTGTTTGAATGGAACTCCACTAACATGCAGAGTGCATTGAACAGGCGTTCTGGAGACGACCATCACTTCAGATTTGTTCACGTTAACCTTCATCTCAGCTTCAACACAAACGGCTACAAACCGATCGAGTGCGCGCTGAAGTTCAGTCTGAGTGGACCCAAGGATGACCAAATCATCAGCGAAGAGCATAATGACTTATCCTCAGATCTTCCAATTCGAAACGTTCTTCGCCAAGACTGCGCTGTAACATCCAGTCCATATAAGTAATGAAAAGTTATGAAATCAATACCTTTCGCCTACGGTGAAATCAAAGGTTTCAATACCTTTCGGTGAAAGGTATTGATTTAACGCCGTTTATCCGAACACAGCTTTTACAGTTTGTGTAGAGAGATTGAATTGCTCTCAAGAGAGAACCGTCAATTCCATACTCCTGTAATACACTCCAGAGTTTACCTCGAGGGACTCGGTCGTATGCTTTCTCCAAATCTACGAAGCATGCGTAAACAGGTGTGGCATACTCCCAAGCCTTCTCAAGTACCATTCTGAGAGTGAATAACTGGTCGGTTGTGCTTCTGCCGGAACGAAAGCCGTACTGTTCATCTCCTAATCGTGCCTCGACCACGACACAATCACCCCAATCTGCCAATCGCTGGGAGTTTCGCCGCATTCCCAGGCAACTTTAATTACACGAGAGAGCCATTTAACTCCCTCTTCACCTAAGGCCTTGAGCATTTCTGGCCGGATTTCATCCACTCCGGCAGATTTGCCAGCTTTTAGCGATTTGATCGCAAAAGTGACTTCCTCTACCGTGGAACTATTTTCCGCCCTGCTCAAGGCGATGGATCTGTCATCCTCAATGGATTGGATTGAGCAATTCAGAAAAGTGCTCGCTCCATCTGCGCAAGATGTCATCCTCATTAGAAAGAAGTGTACCATCTTTGGATTTGACTCCTTCAATAATGTTCCACTTCCTTCCTCTAAGACGACGGATGGTCTGCCAGAACACCTTGCTTGCAGATACTCACACACAATTTATGGAAAATCAAAATGCATCTGTCATTTTTCATGATTACTACAAAAGCGTTCCGTAACGTTTTCGTAAGGTTGTCTCTTTGAGGGAAAATTTATCCGCAACCTTGCCATTTTGACAGTCTTTGTAGGTATAAAGTAATTTTGTTTTCTGACCAAAATGACACATCCTGCATGCAGAATTGTACGTTGAACATTTTTCGGGGCATACATATCTTGAAAATATGTACGTACGAATAGGTACATTAAAACTGAAATCTACTATAGCTAAACAAAAAGCCCATATCTATCGAACTGATAAGCCGCAGGAGTATCTTTATCTTAGGTATGTACTTACAAGCAAACTTTAAAGACTTTACCTATATAACTTTCCGTTTCCACCCAAACACCTTTTAATTCAAGTCCTAAAAAGTCTTACCGCGTATTTTCATTCACAAAAATCTAATTCATAAAAAATACTAACAAATAAAATTCGACAAATGCCTACATAGCTACGACGATTTTACGTAGGTAAATCTGCAGCCCGCGTATGCGTGACGCTGACGGAACCGCACATGTAGTCTTATTGCAGTTATATACCTATATAATGTATGAGTACATGTCTACCTTTAGTACACCCTTTCATTAAAATGCGTTACGAATGTTGCATGTATATTATGTACCTACTACTTGAGCTAGCAGTTTTTTTTTTTTTTTTTGCAAGGAGGCTGGCATTGTGTGGGATGACCGGCGCGATAGACGGGCGATCTTTTTATTCGATTTTGTGTCAGGTTAAAACGACAGAAAGTCTAGCAGCGGCATAGGAAACGACAAACCCACGTAATTCATATAACATGGTGTTGCCTTTGCCTTTATGCTATGCTGGCTGCTGTTGCATTGCAGCTATCCATTCGAATGCTTAAAGCAAATAAATAAACTGCCCCCAAAGTTTCAGTCATGTGTATTGCCAAGGAATGGATGTGGTAGTTACAGAGCCAGTGTATACCTACACTTGGTTCCGTGCCTTTGAAGCACGACGACGCGACGCCTCAATGTGGATAGGATAGCGAGTGGCACAGGCAAGCTTTGCTTCAATTTGCAGACCGCGAACTAGCAAACGTATCTTTGTATCGGGAAGATGTGATTTTTAATTATTATCATCACGTAAGCTCCTTGTCATTGGGGGTTTCTTCTTCGAGTGGTGCTACTGTCAAAAATATTTTTTTGTTTTATGTCGTTTTTGCTATACCAGAGATCGTGTAGATTGCGATTAGTGGTGTTGGTAACAAGATGGATTTTCTATATTCAAGTGAAGGTCTAAATCGTGAAACAATTTGACATTTTTAAATCCCATTTGCATTTTTTGTTTTCTGTTTCGGTTTTTCTGCGAAAATATTGCTTACACTGTGTCACTTAAAAATTGTATCACTCCGTGTTCGGAATGTCTCGCGCAAGCAGAATTGAAAAATTGCAATTGTTTGCTTAATTATACAATCACGTTTCGGAATTAATAAAGGCAAATGGAAATTTATTGTGCTTTGATTAGTTAGCCTTGTAATATATTGATAGGGTATGTAAATTGTTCGTATGTAGTGCAGTTATATATCTAGCTTCTAACTCTGAACATTTTTTATTATGCATTCTTTAAAAAAAATGTTTTTATTTTTTGTTTTATTTACAGACCTACAATCAATAAGACGTTTGTTAGAGCATGAAACGAGTGGCTCGGTTTGTCCAAGTTGTCGCATATCGTTTGACAAAGGAAAGCGTCGGAAACTGATTGACACCTGTGGTCATGAGAGATGCTATTCCTGCATGTTTCGCAACGATCAGTGTCCAATGTGTATGAACAGCTCTTTGAAAGGTGAGTGACGTTTCGAATTGTGTTAAATTTTTTTTTTTTTTTTTTGCTGTTGGTAGTGCAAGTTACAAAAGTTACTAATAACGTCAAATAAAAGTATACGCTTTGGTATTCTGTGGTATGACCTCAAGATTATTTATGTAAATTCAATTGCAAATTAACATCATCAATCTAGAAATACTGCTCTTATATATGCAAACGTCTAAAGGAAGCGTTAGAATTTTTTTCAAACGAATTCAATTGCAAAGACGACAGAAATTATTGCAGTTTCTTTTGCATTTTCAAAGCGGTTATAAATACAAAAAAAGGGAGATCAGTATATTTGCCTCAAATAGTGTCCTGTGTCTTAAAAATGGTAATACTTTTTGAAAAAAAGTAATATTTAGTTGCACTGCTCAGCTGGTGATTTCAAAAAACCAAAATTTGACTGTAATGGGTTTTTTTGCTTGTGTCAATTCTGGGGTAAAAACAAAAACCCCGTTCTATTGAGCAATTGAGGGTGATAATTTGAACCCTTCTAGATACACAAATTTGACAAATCAGCGGAAAAGAAGATAAGCGACATTGAATAATTAAATATTGTTAAAAATAAATACATAAATAAAAAGATAAGTATAAAATCATAGAAATAAATTCCTAACTAGTTTACTTGTTACTTGTTTAATGGAAAATAAAGAAAAAGGTTTGCATCGAGCGTCTCATTGTGGTGTACCCCAATCCAACTCATATTCAAAACTTCCAAAACTTTGTAAGATGTCTTTAGTTTGATTTTATGGAGTTTTAAAGTCATCGAAAATGCATTAATTTATAACCAGACCAGTTGCATCACTGGTGGGCGCAGGAGCGCAGTGGTTAGTGTGCTGGGCTACTGTGTGAGGGATCCCAGGTTCGATCCCCGGAAAAACACAAATTACATCTTGAGGGTTTTTCTACCTCTCGCGAACGTCTAACAAATATCCGACGGTATGACTGTCCTAAAAATGCTTCTCAATTCAGACGTTCTGACTCGGCATAAAATTGTAGGTCCCTTCCATTCGTCACACAAAACGAATTGTTGCGAGAAGCTAGGCCTAAGGTGTCTACCCGCCTGTTGCGCCATCTATGTATTTATTTTATTTATTAGTTACATCACTGTTTGCTAAATCACACCTATAGCATAGATCCAACCAGCCTTGACGAGCTCTTCCCCTTCGTGAACCCGGCGTTATTTTATTTTCCATAAAAAGTACTTGAATTTTAGACCGACAAGGCGTTTACATTTATAAAAAAAAAATAAATAAATAAATTACCTGCAAAAAAATACACCTACCGCTTACCGATGACAGAATTCTGTGTATCTGAGAGGTTTCTTTTCCTCACAACCAGATATCGCAGGCCAACTTGTACATCGTCAATAATCTGATGGTCGGTTTTGCTTAAACTTTACTGATCTCTGCATTTTAGTACAATTTTCCTTAAATTGAAAGGAATATTCAAGAATATACTTTAGACAACCAAATGAATCTTTGAAAAGGTAATATAAAAATGGAAAATTGTGTAAAAGTGTATATTATCTTGCTTTTCACATTTTGTCACCATACATCTAATAGTAATACCAAGTTAATAAAATAGGTGTTTTTTTTTTTTAAATAAAAAGTCAAGATTGTTAAAATTTTCACCAAACCAAAAGTATTTGCTCTCGCCATGAGAGCAGTACCTAATAAAACAAATAACCTATAATTATTATTATTAAAAAAAATAAATTATCGTTTATTTAATTTTCCTTTTTGTCTTATTTTCTTTACAGATGTCGACTGTAGTAATACCCAAGGCTATGATACGGGCATTGGCGGATCGACATCAACAATTGTTAGTCCTCTGGGGTCTCCACAGCCACAACTGAGATCACAATTGCGCACAAATGCCGCTGCTTTGTCAAAATATATGCAGGTAAGGTGCCAAGGTGTTTGCTATTCCATTCTGTCGCTATATATGTGTTAGTTTTGTGTATGGACTATGGTGAATGTACGAGATCTTGTTATTTTTTTGTTTTTATTAGGCACATGTTTGACTGACATTTAAACACTTTGGAATTGGGTCAGACACAGATTGTAAAAGTCTATTTGAAAGCGACTTTGGGTCTTAAGGATGAACAGATTTTCTGTCACTATTTATTTTGAAATGGATTTGTAAATTTAATTGCAAAGTAATGTGTTCCGCTTAGCCTGGGTATAGAATGAGGTCATAGACATTGGGTTTTTTTTTTGAGCATTTATAAACGCGCCCTAAAGGCAATTTAAACTTATCGACACTTCAATAGAAGTCTCTATCGGAGATATTAAATGTCAGATAGCAAACTTATCAGTTTGATACACAACACAATGTAACGCACACTCTATAGGTATATGTATGTATGTACATTATTTTTAAACAATTGAGGAGCGTCACTCTAAAGTGTGAAAAATTGATTAATCTTTGAATAAATTTCATAAGATATTGTCTTCTTCATTTACACATAATTTCTCCAGTGGACTCTCTTGTCAGATTAATCAAATAAGCGAGTGGGAAATTCTGGTAATTTGATCTGAACAGGTTCTTTTTGAGCATTTTACAAATTACTTCAAAGTACAGGTTACGGGCCTGGAAATATTGAGTTCACACGCAAAATGTGGAACATGAGAAACATAATAGAAATCCATCAATAAAAAAAAATTAAGATGAATTGTCAATATTTACACACAATGATTTTTCATTATAACGGGTTTTTACTGCAGATTTGGATATCGCATGTATGTATAATGTCAAATTCCTTTAGGTCATAATTGGTGCGATGTCAAAAATATACAAAACGATTTTGCATCGTTGAGTGTCAGCTGAGTTCATAATTGTTTAATATCTAAGCAAATGAAAGGGACAACTTATTTAGAACCAACTTAGAACTACTTTTGGTGTACGAAAACTATCAGTTTACAGTTCATGAAATTCTTTACAAGCTAAGATAATTATTTTATTTAAAAACTATACGACTCATCGATTTATATTGAATTTTTTCAATCGATACTTCTACTTTCGATATCAATATGAATTCAGTTTTGTTCATTTCTTCGTATTTTCTGTTTCTATCGAAATGCTAGTTAAATTCACAATACACGACACAGACATGTCGTTGCAGACCAAGAAAAATTCAAAAAATTTTGAATTCACGCAGACGGTCGCTGCAAACAGTCGACATGGATACACACGACACAGACGATCTGCGCAAACATTTGCACAACAACAAAATATATTGGTCTGCAGCGACGTGTCTGTGTCGTGTATGGGCCGTGTCGTATAGCCTTCGATTCCTAGCAAAACGATTAATACACACAATTTAATAATAGCAACAAATACAAATACAAAGGCGGAGTATTTGTGATAGTTCATACTTTCCACGTGTGTGAAGTGTGATTTGAAGTGTGATTTCGAAAATGAAATTCAGTACTCCAGTATATCAATTTGATAATGTAACGTTTTTTCCCGAAATTAGGGTACAATTTCGAAGAATTCTCTACGCTATCGAATATCAAAATAAGGGATTACATTTTTAACTAGCTAGTTTTTCTAAACTACTTTTAATTTGTCGGACACAGGGTTGGGACAGGATATACATAGATAATTATAACACTGTATGTACCTGTATTGAAAAGTTGAAATGTCAAAATAAAAAAAGGCATTTGACACAACAACTAGATCTAAGCAATCAATAAGTAGCTCAGTAAACGCTGGAGCTACTTGCAATCCACTGAACCGATACATAACCAGTAAGACAATTATCTTCGACTATGCCGAAGCTCAAATACCCGGTACTATATTATTGTAAAATAAAAAAATATTTTAGTATTAAAAAATTATATATTTGTATGGGAGGTATGGGTAGTTTTTATTCGATCAAGCTCCTTTTTTGTCAAAAAATTTTAAATATTATTAAAACAATACGTGCAAAGTTTAAACTTGATATCTTTACTGTAGCTATTTAAATTTAATTTTTAACATAAAAAGCTATATAAATCTGATATTTTTGTATGGGAGGTAGTAGTAGTTTTCATCCGATCTTGCTCATCTTCGAACTTAGCCTCAGTCTGGTGGATAAAAGCTTACGTACCAAATTTCAAGTCGATAGCTCTTAAATTACGGCCGTAATCGTGCGGACAGACAGACGGACAGACGGACAGACAGACGGACATCGCTAGATCGACTAAGAAAGTGATGCTGATCAATAATATATATAGTTTGTCATACCTACAACGCCTCCTTATGGGCGTTACAAATGGAATGACAAAGTGAATATACCCTCACCACAGTGTGGTACCGGGTATAAAAAGTGTTTTTTTTAGAGAACAACGCGTGCAAATTGTTCAAACTTATTTTGAAAACCATGGTTCGGTTCGCCAGTTCGCCACACTTATCGTGCGCTACGTCCATTTTACTGTCGACATAATCATCCATCTGAGCACGTTATTCGGAACACGATGAATCGGAACGAATGAATTTGGAGGAGAAACCCATTAAAACTCACTGTTTCTGGTGGAATCATCGGACCACCATATTTCTTGAAGGACGATGCCGGCAAGAATCTTACCGTCAATGGAGAGCGCTATAGGAATATGATTTCTGACTTCTTCCTTCCTCAATTGAATGCAGTGTTGCCAACCCGGATCGAAGATTTTATGCCTCATTCCGAAAAAAATTATGCCTTTTTCAAAAAAATTATGCCTTTTTGGTAAAAAAGATAAATAACGAAGAAAGTTTCAATTCATGTGTTAAACTTTTATTATAAGGCACAAAGGTAAAAAAAAAACAATAATTAAGACATAATTGTGTATAGTATGTATGTATTTATAACTAAAATTATGAAAAACAAAAACTAACTTCACGTATGACAGTGTTTATTCGATTGACCTGCACCGAAGTCATCGCGATCAGTTGAACTTGAACTCATCTTTAAAATAAACTATTACAAAATGTTTTTTAAAATTTATTTTTTACCAGTAACGAAAACAAAATTTAAGGACGGCCGCACATTGGAAGCGTTTTCGTACGAATTTGACTCGTGCGATCTGGTACGAAAACGGACGAACGATCCCGACTTTCTAAGTAGGTACAATGGGAGCCCGCACCGCACATTGGATGCGAGTTAGTCGTACGTATATGTATGTGTAGTTCCGCTTCCGATGTCCGAAAACAATCTGAACTGGTTAGAATTCTTAAACACTTTCGTACGTTGAAATGAAACATTGAAAATATATTAACTTGGTTTACGGACACAAAAGGGGGTATGGAACACAAGGTACGGACAGTATGGGGTCATTATATAGTAGGTTAGGTTAGGTTAGGTTGAATAGGGTGTGAGTTCATCACATTGGACTAGGCACCATATTGGACCCATCGCCATCGCTGGGGAACCTTAACGGTCAAACAACCTAAACCACTTCGCCCATACAATTAACTTCCCTACAGAATCTGAAAATTACAGGGACCGAACCCAATTGACCTATTTGTTGAAAAAGGGCTTATGAAACAGGTATTTGTGGCCCAATTTAATTAGTGGTGCATAGTGTTTTTTTTCTCTACAATCTATTTTTTTTGGGCAAAGTAAATGGGTTCATTCGACCCAATTTTTTTTTGGGCCAATGAAACCTGGTACATAAAATATAATGTACATTTTTGCTTAACAAATGGGTTAGTTTGACCCAATAATTTTTCGGGTTTAAAATATTGGGTCCAATCAACACAATATTTTTTTGGGTTAAGCCCCAAGTTTATTCTATTAGTATAGCCTGAATTATTAGTTTTATCCACATTATGTAACATTATACATACATTCATACGCCTTTTCATCTCTTCAGTTTCCATTCTTTCTAATTCAATCGAGAAAAGCGAAATAAAGAAACAAATGAATGCAAGTCATAAAAATAGTTAACGGCAAATTAAGCTGCATAGCTAACAAAAAAGTAATCAAGGGCACGATTGGGTCAAACGTATCTACTTGCACATACATGTATGTAGATAATATATTTGTAGTTAAATGTGTAATGTAATACGAGTACACGACATGCCAAACACGATATACTCATACGAGTCTGACGTCTATTCGACGTCAGAATATTTCATAAAAGGCTGCATGTCGTATACTCGGCATATTATTGACGCTCACATATTATGTTGGCATGCGTCTGTCAACTGTCACCCATATTTCCGACTCAGAATGGCATGTACATTTTGGAGAATAAAAAAATCTTTTGAATTGAAGATTTCTTGGACGTTTTTTAATCCATTGACATCGTAGCCATCCTTTGATGGAATTTGATACTTTATGCCTTGATTGAAAGAAGACGAACCATATTTTGGAATTATACTATATTTGGAAAAATTAAGATTTTAGGGCTTTCTGGTGACCTTTCGAAATTAATATAGTATATAACCCAAAATATGGTTCGTCTTCTTTATATCAAGGCATAAAGTAACAAATTCCATCAAAGGATGGCTACGATGTCAATGGATTAAAAAACGTCTATGAAATCTTCAATTGAGGCGATTTTTTGCTCTCCGAAATAGCCAATAGCGATGGAATTGCGTCACATTTACTGACACTTTAATATCAGTTAAATAATATTTTTGTTCAATACCTTACATATTATAACATATTACATGCATCTCCGCTGCGGCAAAACACAGCCCGTCACCGTCGACATACGAATATGCCAACTTTGAGACAAAACGTGCATGCCGTGTACTCGGCATACTTTTCGCACATGCTACAATATATAAAACGTGACATAGGTATTCTGCAATATGTCGAGTAATTATCGTGAAGTCAGAGTGGCATGCGTATGTCGTGTTTGGTAGCTTTAGTATTATATTTTTTAATTTGTTTTAATTGTCAAAACGTAAATTCTTTCCTTGTTCCCTCTACCAGGCACTACAGTGTAAAATACCCCTTTATACAACCTAAAATATGTATTACACATTATGTGTGATGTACTTAGCAGATGAAAATTTGTATATCATCATAATAAAAAGAGACCTAATATTTCACCCAAAAAAATTAAAAGCCTCTATTACCCATTTTCTATGGCCCAAAAAAATATTGGGTCTAATAAATCAATTTATTTTCACTAGAAATAATATTGGGTCAAATAAACTTTTTTGTTTCGGCTAGAAAAAATAGATGGTTGAAATAACTGGTTCACTTGGCCACTTATGTTATGTGGCCAAAAATACTAATTTTATGTGGCCCATTTTCAAAATGGGTTAAGTTCTTAAAGGCATAACGGGAATCGACAGGCAGCTTCATCAGCATCAACCAGATGTACTTCTTTTTATTTTACAACCTTAACTAATACTGGCCTTTTTGGCGGAAAAAAATAAAAATACCCGGTATTTTCGATCCCTCAAAATTACTTTTGCTTCAATTTTGTTTGCGAGGCCAACCTCCTCCAAATTGTCGAAGAAGTTGATCTGCTGAGCTTTAGTAATTCTACAGATTTTTTCCGATCTAGGTTAGGCCACAGAGCCTTTAAGACCCTGTGCCCTACTATATTCAACCATCTCTGATCTGCCCTATTTTTAATATTCTCGAGAATAATTCTCTTGGCCACGGCTATTGGTGGTTTTATGCCCTCAATTGTTTCATTAGGTGGACCAGAACATCAGCCCGTTCGTTACCCTCAATATCTCAGTGTCCGGGTACCCAACACAATCTGACCTGGTTCTGCGCGCATAGTGCTCTGAGCATTGTGCGGCAGCTCCTGACTATAGTTCAGATTTGATGATGAAGGACTCTAGCGCCTTTAGCGCAGCCTGACTATCAATGTAGATAGCGATACTCTTGTTGGATTATATAGCAAGTCTTCCATAATATGATGAAGTTCACTGAATTAATCTCTTTTTAAATATTCGGTTCTACGATAGTGACGACGCCGGCCGCCGCAATCTCCGAGTTAGGAGAAAATTATCTTCAATATACAGAATATTCATCAGGCCCAAAATTGAAGCTACCGGGACACAACCTGTTTAAGGAAAAAATCGTATTCGGTGTTCGCATTCAATTCGTACGACCAGTATAAGTATTCATGTTTACGTACGTTACAAATTCGTATCCAATGTGCGGACGACCTAATGCATTGGCATACCATATCACATTTCTTGTTTGGGTTTAGTGAGTAAGTCTAGTAGGGAATTGGAAAATAAGCATGACGCACAGTGGTAAATGAAAATTAGTGAAGCGACTTTGATCAAAGTACCAGATTTACTAAATTCAAAATTTATTTTTATGGATTGATTATAAAAAGACTTTATAAAAAATTATGCCTTTTTTCTCAAAATTATTCCTCAATGCCTCAAGCATCGGAATTATGCCTAAAAGGCATAATTATGCCTCAGTTGGCATCACTGATTGAATGACATTGATGTGACAGAGCTTTGGTATCAACAAGATGGCGCAACATGCTAGCGCTCGACACCATTAATTTATTGCGGGAAACATTTTCTGAGCGCATAATTTCGCGAAGTGAACTTGCCTCCACGATCCTGTGGTCTCACACCTTTAGATTTTTTTTTTTTTTTTAAATACTTCTCCCGGGGAAGGCGAATTGTTCGAGATGGAGGATATAAGAGTGCTGTCAGCAAAGCTGTAGATATTATTACATATTTGTCGATCCAAGCAAATCGATGAAGTGGAGTAGAAATAGAGTTGGAGAAAGAATAGATCTTTGCGGCACTTATTTATGCATTTATTGCAAACGAATTAGATGATACACCATCTACAACAACTTGGATCGATCTTCCCAGAAGAAAATTTTGCATCCTTCCGCAGAGTTGTTGTAATCCATAAAACGCTAACTTGCCTAATAGGGCTCTATGCCAGACTCGGTCAAATGCCTTAGATATGTCCAAGGCTACGGCTCTTGATTCGCCGTATTGTTCAATTGCTTGCATCCATAAGTGCGTTACGTAGCTTAACAGGTCTCCAGTGGAACGACGGCTCCGAAATCCGTAAAGCCTGTCGCTTATTAACCGGTGGCCTTATAGATATTTGATTATTTCGACATTTATTGCCTTTTCCATTACTTTTGAGAGCATTGAAAGTAACGCTATTGGACGATAGTTTTGTGGCAGACATTTCCTCCCTTTCTTTGGAATAGGTTGAATGCGAGCGGTCTTCCAGCAAGAAAAAAACGTCTTCTGGGAGTACGACTTACGAATTGCTAAACAGCTTACATAATATAGGTGCAAGTTCTGGTGCACAGCTCTTGAGTACTATAGCTGAGATTCCGTCTGGACCCGTTGTCTTATTGCAATCTAGTTCTTTAAGGATGCGTTGAATTATTTTAAGCCGAAATTTCACTCTGCCATCGATGTTTGCACCCTCGGGATATTTGGTGGCTCTTGTTGCGCAGAATCTGGGTAGAGGTGGAAAGGAAGAGCAACTAAAGTTATTACTGAATGCCTTTGCCATGGACCAGAATGCGCGTGGCCAGTTAGGACATCCAATTACTTTGTTATTCATTCTTTCGTTGTAAGTTGTCTTCACCGATTCAATAATACTTTTGTAGGGGGTATGTGAAGTCACTAGTCTATGCCGATAAACCAGAGAGACAGAGTTGTCGAAAATTGGACTTCACGCAATTGCGCTTTATTCGAACTAGCCGTGGCGCGCATATTCCTGAAATCATTTTTAAACAGTAATGGCATAAAATTGTTTATTAAATATATCTAATCACCCCTATCGGGAATAAAATTTACCCCGAAATGTTTCCCTTTTTCACAAAATAGGTATCGTGAATGATTTCGAAATAAAACAAAAAATTCCGTCGGAAAAATAGCTATCGGGAATAAATATCCGATAGAAATATTAAGGTCATTTTCCCCGAAATATTCAGCTGGCATTTCGTCTGGGAACTTTAGCTAAAGAGCATCAATGTAAGTGTTTTTCGGCAAACTATTTAGAAAAAATAATGCATATTGTCAGTTTTAATGAAGGTCAGGCACAACGAATACAAAACAGCTTCAGATTATTCTAAATCATATGGAAAAATATCTGGATATAGTAAATGAATTTATACAAAGAAATTTTCACAGATGGATCCATGATGGATGCCGGATCGGGGGCCGGAATCTTTTCAGAAGATCTGGAACTAGCCCGTCACATTAGACTCGGGAAACACACTTCTGTATACCAGGCTGAGATGATTGCTTTGCTGCATGCGTTGGATTACTTGCTTGAGAGTTAGGTGGAAGGAAGAAATATCCTAATAGCACTGGACAACCAGGCGGTGATTAGATGCATGGAGCAGACAACCATCACAACATCACTGGCACTGGAATGTGTATATACAAGCTCAATAAGTGTTCATCTAAAAATCAGGTAACACTGACTTGGGTACGAGGACACATAGGGATCGAACGCAACGAAAAGGCGGACTCCCTTGCAAAACTGGAGACGAAAAGAGACCCGACAATGGTGGTCTGATTCGAATATCTCCCGAAATTTATATATATATATACAAATAAAAAAGGCAAAGCACTTTGGAAATAGATGATTGGAATAATCCTACTTCGTGGTAGTTTCCCTCTCCAACCTGGTAGCCGCCTTTTGCAAAATAAGCGCAAACATGCGCTTAGCTTAATTAATGGGGAACTCCAAATAATTTTTGGTTTGCGGCAAAGAATCCACGAGTAACTTCAAGAAGTATTTAAGCATTTGCTTATTCACTCGGTAGTATTTATGGAATCTAAGAAAATTAGTACAGGATGTTAAGAATGGTTTTTAGTTCCTGCTTACAGTTACAATGCTTGTGGTATCGTATACCTAAAGTATCCTTTAAGCTTCTTCTTATTAATATTTGTCGAGCCCTCTCAATCTCCACTTCCTCATGCTCTTCCATCGCTAATAAAAAATGCGCACTTCATATATCAAAACTAATTTTTATTTTTTTTAAATTCTACTCTCTCTTGTCAAAACATTCGAACATATTTTCGAAACTACGTTTCTGATTCCCAGGGAAAAAACTTTCCGATGGAAATTCATGATGGGTAGATTTAATTCCCGGGAACAAAAAATATTCGGGGGAAACATTTTTCGCTCTGAATTGCCGATAGGGGTGAATATCATAGACATTAACATTAACTGCAAGTGTTTTATTTCATATTGAATTTGTGTACCTCTAAAAAAACACCCTTTACTTCTTCCGAAATTTGTGCTCAGAAAACTTCATCCAACTATCATAGGTAGAACTATGAATAAATTCTCCTTAAATTAGCCGTAATCAAAATACATATAGTCAGTAATTTATAGCCAAAACGACGCGTGATATTTTTTTTATATTTCCCACGATCAAAATTCTACTATACATAGATTCTAATTTTAGTTTTCCTTGTGCACAACATTCCAACGCTGAAACTTTCTTCTATATTGACTCAAAGTGCGCAACAATTTACGATACGTTTCGATGTGAAAATAAATATGCAACACAAAGCAAAAGATTATACTGAATTTTCGATATCGTAAATTCGTAAGTCAAGACCAAGAGTGTCATATCGGTGCGAAAGTAATTTAATTTCAATTCTGACTGAAATTTATATTACTTCCCAAATCCCAAAGTGCAGCCAGTGCCGGTTTCTCCATCTCTCGTTTTCTTTTCTTTTTCTTTTCTCTCTTACTGATATCTGAATCTGAAGTGGTGAAATTGTTCACAGATTTCATTTAAAAAAAAAATATATATATATAAAAAAAAATCCGGAGAGCCACTCAGGTTGCTATAACTTAAATGCTTCAAATATGCTTATATGTAAATTGACCACGTTTTTTTTTTTCTCGCATATTAAAGAAGTCCAATCTCCATTCACTCTTTTTACGTGCAATTAATTCTGGATGTTGGCCACTATGTATCACAAACAACAAACAACTTATCAGACTTACCGTCGTCGTCGGTCGTCGTGCCAGTAGTTGTAAAAGCCAACAACAGTGTGTTGTCTATTTCGTAACACCGATTCACGCTAAATGTAACCTCATAACTCAACTGAAATAGTTTGCTTTGCATTAAAATTGACCTGCAGTCGTTGCACGGTTTGCAGGAACGTGGTCTCTTTGAATCGACTGGGCAAGCGCGCGCACAAATCTATAAGCTCTTGTAGCGAAAATTATGGGAAAACGGTGTTTAGAGTCCAAACACAACTACAAATAGTTAAAGTTTGTAACGAACACAGGTTTTATTACGTTTATCTCGATAGGTTTCTATTGCAACAGATATAACAGCTCGACGAGTAAGAGGGACAGGATAAGGACCGTTAAAAGTCGGACACTTAAGAGCGGAAATGTTTATACTGTACAGTAAATAAATTTCTTTCGTTCTCAGACTCGGTCAAATTGAATCCCAGTCCTTTAATCGGAGCGGAGCAGGTTTCATTCGAATTTTTAAGGCGGAGACACAGCCTAATATTAATTCCGATAATTGGGCGTTCAAATCAGCCTCGATGTCTGGTTAGAATCGCGGAATGAATATCAGCCACGTTCGAGTAGGTAATGATGTAATTCATAAAAATAAATATCAAATCCGTAGGTAAACTTGCAGGTATCTTACTTCATTAGCCTCATCGTAATAAATTTTCTTGTTACTTTAGTGTGGCTTGGCTCAACACTGTACGCGATAATCACTAAAAAGATCGAGTTATTTTTTTGTTTTGGTTTTTATGCTTTCCATGTAAATTGGGACACGGTGTTGAGTCGGTATCCATAGATACGTAATACGTATAGGTATACGAATTCACGAAGTTGGTATATGGCCGGTGCAGAGGATGAGAAGAAATGGAAAACGATATTAATTGAAAATAGTTTATCAGTTCAATCAATCTGTTGGCCTTTATAAATCAGAGCTATAGCTTTTAACTTTCTTTAGCGGTTATAGTTTTAATTGTATGCCAGGTACATACTGATTTATATTTTAAAAATAAAGACAGGGATGGACTTGGTATACGTACCACTATTTAACTAGACTAGACCCTTGATCGAAAAACAAATAAATCATCAGTAAGAGGTAAATCAGAATTTTGAGAGTACATAGTTGATTCTAAACAAGCGTAATTAAAGTTAAAAATATGTATCTACTTAGAATTTTTTACACTTTTTACAAACAATAACTTCTGAATTGAATGCCAATGACCAACTGAAAGGCCTTACCAATAATCATTTTTAATCTTTAACTTAAATATTTTGACGGTCACAATGGATAATTTTGTATGGAAATTTTCGCCATTGTAACTTCGTAAAAGTTAACCTGGACACTAAAAATGATTCTAAGTACCGCGGATTATTTTTATTTTGCAGCTGATTACCAAATTGTGAGTGAAATTATTTAAAATTCCAATTACCTATTTATGTCTGCAACTGCACCGAGATCAATGAAGAAGCCAGCTGCACTCTAAGAAAAAATCGTGTAATTTTACTATCATTAAGCGAGGAATCTACTTGCCTACCATAATTGCAGTATTTTTACGCACGTATCAATTTTAAATATTAATCGAATTGCAAATTTTCACACATATGTGTAACTTTCATCAGATGGGTGTAAATATAAACATTGGTTGTTGGTCTTCAAACACCAGCCTTATTCATAACACTTAATTAAATCTGAATTAGGGTTAATGTTGGTTTAATTGCAGAAAACGTTATTCATAAACTTTTTTCGAAGTTAATTTCCATTTAATCAAGTGTCAAAAAATTAAATGCCGACATCGGCATTCAGGAGCAAATTAACTCTGAATTAAATTGTTCATTGACTCAAATCATGGCATATAATTATTATTATGTTATTATTTCATTACCAAATATCGAATATATAATTGTTTTGTGCATTAGCACAACAAAAATCAGTGTTTTCTGAATTTAAATAACAAATTTCCGTAAAAAAAAATCTCATGCCACTGCGTAATACAATTTGCTTAAATCGTCATGGCGTTCTTATCTCATGCACACAACATTCCAGAGAAAAATGTCAGAATTTATCAAATATTTCTACCAATTGCATACTTTTATATGAAATGCTGGTATACTTTTAGGCTTATTGCCTTAATTCATTGATTAGCTGGTATACGAGCAAAAATTCTTTATGAATATGCATTTTTTAAGTCTTAATTAAAATTACATTTTCGCAATTGACATGAATTAGCTGAGACACTGATAATTAACAGATTAAATGAATCTAATGAATAAGGCTTGTGTGTAAATTTCATAAGGTGTTTATATTTAAACAAAATTTGTTTATTTATAAACATTTTGAGATTAATGTTTAAACAATAATAGATTACTATTGAACAATAGTTGTTGAAAGGGTACGCTATAGTATACCTATTGATTGAAATTCATTCCGTTTGTTAAATTTTTTATATTTGCGCTTTCATTAATTTCTCGATAATGACGCACACCAAGTTGGTTGAGGGCGCCCTTCAACTTCAATTGTAAGCGCCAAGGTTGGGTCTTCTTCTGCACTCTGCTACGTTGTCTCACAGGGGTGGACTCAAAGAATTGTCGGGCTGGTGCGTTGTTGACCATAGGCTCCACGTGCCCCAGCCATCTCAGGCGCTGTATCTTTAGCCTTTTGACCAGGTCAACGTCGCTGTATAGCCCATAAAGCTCGTCGTTAAATCTTCTCCTCCACACTCCATCGATACAAACCGGACCGTATATCATCCGAAGAATCTTTCTCTCAAAATATCCCAGGAGGTATTTATCCGATTTTGACAGAGTCCATGCTTCTGCACCATACAGAAGGACCGGGATTATTAGGGTCTTATATAATATCTCTTTGGTTCTATGAGAGAGGGCTTTACTTCTTATATGCCTCTCTGTTGCTGCCATGCCAGCGACCGTTTTCTTTTTTTTTTCTGCATCTATCATCTGGCTGGCTGCTTTAAATTTGAGTTGCAAATTCGACTTCTAGACGAAAAAAATGTTTTTATTGGACATAATTTCATGATAGCGTTTGACAGAATAGACGGCAGCCATGTTTTTTGGATCTGTTTCAGTTTTGTGTAACTGAGCGAGCAACGTAAACAGAATCAGAATTTACTTCAGATACAGAATGAAAAAGCCAACACAAAGTTTCTGTCCCTGTTTCTGTTCTTTGTCACTTGGTGCCTTTACCCTTTAGTCAGGGACCAGTTATAGCCGTCAATAAAGTCTATCCGAAAAAAGACACAAAATAGAACAAAATTGAAACAATTAACCACAGCATTTCATATGAATTCAGTGGAACCTGTTGTGGTATTGACTAAAAAGTTGAACAGAAAAAGAAACGTACGAAAAAAATTAATAAACTCGTTTGCTAGAAATTTTAGACATGAATTGCTTAATTTTTTTTTGATGAACAAACTTTATAATTCAAAATCAACATTATAAGACCAAAATTAAGTTTAACGATTAAGTTTAAGTGTTCCAAAATTGTTTTTCGTTTGGCACAACAGGTCCGATTGGCACCCTAGGCCTAGCTTCTCACAGCCATTCGTTTGTGTGAATTTTTGGGACGAATGGAAAGGACCTAAAATTTTATGCCGAGTCCGAACGGCTGAATTGAAAAGCTTTTTCAGGACAGTTGTACTTTCGGATATTTGTCAGTCTTTCGCGAGAGGTGGCGCAGTGGAAAAACCCTTAAGATGTAATTTGTGTTTTTCCGGGGATCGAAACCATGGCCCCATCAGTACACTAACCACTGAGCCACTGCGCCCACAATTCATTACATACGATCGTTCATAATTTGCGAGCATGGTTGCGATATGACACTTTTCCAACTTGCCAAATGAAAGGTCCGCAATGAAATCGTTTTTACGGCTGACAATTTTTCTGTGCATTTCACTTGAATATTAAATGTATATAAATGTGTGTACAATTGTACATATATAAAACCTACTCCCGATACTATCGGTTGGTCACTACAGTGAACTCTTCCTGTTTTATTGCTATGGCTTGTTTCATTGATCAACTCGCATACGCCAAAGAAGCAACTCCTCAGGAAACTTAAGTATGGATGCATCTAGAGATTATCAGGTTCTACATATTTTTCTGCATAGAATATGTAATCATCACAACACATCCCATGTCTACCTTTACAAACAGGTCAATCCACATAAACAGGTAGGAAACAAGGAGATAGAGTAGAGAACTGTTATGCTTATGAACGATCAAGGTAATATAAATATATGCATAGTCGATATCACATACTGCACATACAGGCGCGCGCTGTCCATCCGTGCCATTGAGACCCGTTTCCATGCGAGGAAACTGAGCTCGCATCTATAGCCATAACCGCAGATATATTTATATCTTATGCGTTTTTAATTATGATTGAATCTTAACGAATAACCGCATACATGTAACACTAAAACATAGAACTGGTATACGAGTTTCTACCACACATATATGCAGCAGCATCCCACAACCCGGCCGGTCCGAAGATGACTCATATAGCCGTGCACAGGTTATACACATGAACTCTGCAAGAGATAACCATCTTTTCTGCACAACCACCTTCTAAGCATCATACATCGGATCTGAGGTTCTGTTCCTTTGTGTATAGTATACTCTGGTACGGTTTCGTGATTTCTTTTCCTGAGAATGCTTTCTATTTGAAGTTGTCCAGAACGACTGTTATGTGTGGGTCTGTTGGAAATTACTATGGAGTGTTGTGTGACGCATGGGATTGAGAGAGATAGAGTTTAAAATGTAAATGGGTCTGAGGCAGTCACACTCCATAGTGATTTGAATGTATATAGTGTTGCGATAATAATAATTCGTCTCCTCTCTCCTTTGTATCTTGATAATAAAAACTTGCACATAAATTATATAAATCCAAGCTTATAATCGAATGCATAAAAATGTATACATTTACTCAAAATGTAATTAATGACTTTCGCAGAATCGCCAGGAGTCGATATCCCCGGATTTTAGATATGCTAGCGTTGGCAAATTACCAAAATCATTAAGTTCCACCACTGGAACAGCCACAACCACAACATCATCATCGGGTAATGACAACTTTGGAGAAATCGCGAATGCTGCGGCAGCATCATTTGCTACACCACCACCGACTAGGAAAAGATTTTTCAATCATAAAAATTTAAGGAGTGCACTGACCGGTGGTCACCGGAGAACGGCATCGAATGGCTGTCCGATTGATACGTCATCGATTTTATCCGGTAAGTTATGGATTTCTTTATAAAAATTAAATAGGTTATAATTTAATTATAAAGGGTTTTCCAATAAGAGGTGTTATTTTGGTATTCAAAGAAAAATGCCTTTTTAGTAATGGCGTAGTTTCTACTTGTCAAATGTCAAAGAATAAAAGCTTCAAAAGTGACAGCTACCGAAATAGCGGGCCATTCACAATAACACCTCTCATTGGAAAACCCTTTATATATAGGTACATTATGTACATAAGTTTAAACATACAATGCTTAGTAGGTCTGGTAATTGAACGCTATAGGGCAGAAGTAATCAGACATTATTATAGCATTCAAAGTATGGTCAATTGTAACCCAATTGTAAAGAACAAAAACAAATGCAAATCGAACAATGCCCGCGTTCCATTAACCCGCTAGATGACTAGCGGCATGCCAAACTCCATACAAAAAACTGACATTTCACAATATGTGCTAGAGTTCTAGCGCAAATGCTGAATTGTCAGTTTTTTTATATGGAGTTTGACATGCCGCTAGTCATCTAGCGTTCAATGGAACGCGGGCATTAATTGTTGGTCTGGCTTACTATCTGACAGTTTGTGGTGCAAAATGACAAATGCGGTGGTTTTGCAACTGTCGGCTAATCGTAAATGCCAATTCGCTTATAGGTAAGCTAAGTCGGTGGGCGAGACAGGACAAGGGAGAGACCTGTACTCAACAACACTGGAATCGATGCAGATCCATTGTGATGTCCTTCGGATTTACCTATCCTCCTTTGCTCGTATTACAAATAAGTTTGAATATTTATGGATTTGCAAGTTTGCAACTACGAAAAATACGTGCGTGGAAGTTAACTTTTGGCCCACACTGTATAATCTGTTCATTGGTTAGAATTAGTTATGTATTTAGCTTAGGTTAACATACTTTTTTAGCCGCATGGTTAGATAGGTACCTACGATATGTGTACGGTATTATCGCTTCAGCTTAAGCATACTTTCATTTATATCATATTAAGGAACTAATCATAATCCGCTGGAAACATCAACTTGCTCCGATTCTGTTGTTACTCGTCGCCGCCGCAAGGCCTTCAGCAACATCAACCTAACTGGAGGAAGTAGTGAAAATCGTCTAAATCGATTAAGCTTAGCTGGAACATCCATCTACGCTGGGCACCTATCATCGTTGGTCTTTGGAAAGATCAAATCTCTATGGAATGTGAATTCATCGACTACAAGTTCGGGACTCAATCAGTTAGCAGGCAGGCAACTCCCTTTTCATTATATTCTGAGTGTTTTTGTGCTATTGGCATGTTTTTGTCTTCATCATTTACCTTTTGCACGGTGTGGCTTTGTTGTTAAGAATTTGTTTTTTTTTTTTTTTTACAGTTCATTATTATTTTGTTTTAATTTGAATGTTTTTGCTTATAGGTGGAGTTGGGGACGGAATCAATCTACCATCGGTATCCAGTGAAAAACAAAATGACGATGAACTTCGGACTAGGCTGGGTCTGCTGTTGGACTCGGGCAAATCGAACAGCTCAACAAACATCAGTCCCGACTCTCAAACACTTACCGAGTCATCGGAATATACTGATGCTAATGGACGTTTCAAGTCGAAGGACTATGCGAAAACATTCGGTAGTCAGTTCTCGGTTGCGGCAAAAGAGGACGCTGGTTGTCTCGTGGGAAAATTTAAGGCGTTTTCGGTTAGCGACCGAAGTGATGGATTTGATTCTCCGAAAATGCGAAAGACTGTTGTTAGACGTTCGGCGCGTTCTCAACTCCGAAATGCTGGTGGGGTCTACAAACCACCTACGGCACAATCAGCTCAGTTACCTCTCAAGCCGCTATTTTTTGAAGTGCCTCTTCAAGAGCCAGACCCGCCTTTTATAGGCCGACAATGGCTTCTTCGCGAGTTGTCCAATATATTAACAACCACGGAAACACCAGGGGTTTTGATCAACGGTAACCCGGGCACAGGAAAGACCGCCCTTGTTCTGCAGCTCGTGGAATATTCATGTTTTGGACGTCGAAAAGATGTTCCGTACACGGAAACCGACGGAATCTATTGCCAGATAAATATAGGCCATGATAGGCTTAAAGCTCTTTCTTCACACATTGTTGGTTATCATTTCTGCCAAGCTGACACAAACCTCACGTGTTTGGTACCAGACTTTGTGCATTCGCTTGCCGCCCAACTCTGCCAAGCTCCGCAACTGGTCGCGTATCGACAGTACCTGCTAAACGAACCTCACCTACAGGACATACTGTGCGTAAAAGAATGCATAGCTGATGCAGAACGAGTGATGCGCATGGCTATATTGGAGCCACTGACCATTCTGAAGCGATCAGGAAAAATTGCCTCGAAGACTTGCGTGATTTTAATTGACGCTCTGTGTGAAGCAGAATACCACCGACCCGATCATGGACATACAATCGCCACTTTCATTGCCAAGATGACACAGTATTTCCCTTCATGGCTGAAGGTAGTAGCAACTGTGCGTACTCAAATGCTAGAGTTCGTTAAAGGATTGTCCTTTACGAAGATGACTCTGGACAGTTGGGCTTCTAATGATCTCTTGCAAAAAGACATGCTCGACTACATAACATTCCGGGTGAATCACAGCGCAGACATCCAGAATAACATAGCAGCTGCGATTAAGGAGAATAGTTCGGGTCAAATGAAGTTCATTGGCCATTTGCAGGCATTGACTAAGGGCTCGTTCCTGTATGCCAAACTAATTCTAGATCTCATCGAACGCGGACAATTGGTCATCAAATCAACCAGCTATAAAATACTACCAGTTTCATTGGCGCAGATATTTTTGCTGCACTTCAATTTAAGATTTCCCACAGAATCGAGTTTTGAGAAAGCAGCGCCAATTCTCAATGTGTGTCTTGCTGCTCTCTACCCTTTGACACTGAATGAAATCTATTACACCATGTGTGCGCTTAAGACCGATGAAATCATAAACTGGGACGAATTTCTGCTGCGCTTCAAACTCCTCGATGGATTCTTAGTGAAGCGCATAGACAACACTTACATGTTCTTTCATCCTTCGTTTAGAGAGTGGCTCATCCGAAGGGATGAAGGAGAATCCCTGAAATTCTTGTGTGATTTTCGACTCGGGCATGCGGCAATAGCGTTTCGCTTGTCAAGACTACAATCACCGTTAGATGCCGAACAGACTCTAGAGCTCGGTCACCACGTCCTAAAGGCACACATCTACCGAAATGCTAAAGGCCCACCGTCGCCCAGAGATATGCAATCCTTTTGGATCGCCAGTGTCACGGAGTCGATATCTGCTGCATTGGGCTCTCTAAGAAACGTGTACAATCCAAACATGAAAGTATCGCGCCTTCTTCTCCTCGCTGGTGCTTCACCCCATTACCAAACTGAGTTTATGGGTGATGCGACAATATTGTGCATAGCCGCTCACGAAGGCATAGTCCCGATGGTGAGTTTATTATTGGAATTCGGAGCTGACGTCGAGCGAACTAACAGTCAGGGCTGCACGCCGTTGATTTTAGCGGCTATGAAAGGTCATTGTGATGTTTTGCGTCTACTGGTTGCTGCAGGCAGCAGCCTTGGACAAACAGACACTACGCAAAGGTGTGCCCTCGTGCATGCGGCCAGAACCGGAAGACTGAACGTTGTTAAGTATTTGCTAGCAAGTGATTGGACCCCAAGGATTGACTCTAACGATGTTACTCTGAAGAAGGCTATGCAGCAGGCCCTAATTGGAGCGGCTTCGCAGGACCACACCACTATTGCTGAAGACCTGCTCGAGATGGAAAATGTCTATATCAACGACATTGAGCCACTTAGCGGCGATACTGCCTTAACAGCTGCTGCTAAAAATGGTTGTGTAGATACCGTAGGAGTTTTATTGTCTCGAGGAGCAAAGGTTAATGGCAGGAATAAGTCCGGAATAACACCGCTTTTGCTCGCTGTTAAGGAGGGACACTGGGCTGTTGCGGAAAAGTTGCTACAAAATGGAGCTCAAATCAACGAAGCCGTTACGCCGAGCAAGAAGACCCCATTGATGATAGCTGCAGAGGAAGGCCTCATTGGCATACTGGAGCTTCTCATAGACAGAGGAGCTACAATTGACGCAGAAGATCACGAAGGCTTCACCGCACTGTCCTGGGCCTGTTTACGGGGCAGACATACAGCAGCAAAATGCCTCATTGAGAAGGGATGTGACAAGGAACACGCTGACAATAACGGACGCACTCCACTCGACCTAGCCGCCTATCAGGGATCGGCCAGCTTAGTACAATATCTTCTTGATCAAGGTGCTCGAATCGAACATATCGACATTAACGGCATGCGACCACTCGACAGGGCAATTGCCTGCCGAAATATACAAGTTGTCCAAGTTTTTTTAAAACGTGGAGCTAAACTTGGCCCAACAACCTGGAGCATGGCAATGGGAAAACCAGAAATCCTAGTGGTTCTTCTGAACAAACTTCTGGAAGATGGAAATGTTTTATACCGAAAGAATCGATTCCAAGAAGCAGCCCATCGATACCAGTATGCGCTGAAAAAAATCGTCAACATTGAGAACATATTGGACAAAAACTCTGTCTTTACGCAGCTTCGGGCGAACCTGTTGCTTAACCTTTCGCGATGCAAGAGAAAATTAAACGTAAGTTTACACATTTTCATTTTTAAGCTATCTATTTTCAATTATCCATCTTGCTTTCAAGGAACTTGACGAATCCACTGAACTAGCTACACAGGCTATAGATCAAAAACCAACGAGTTATGAAGGTTACTACGCCAGAGCGAAAGCAAAAATGGAACAGGGTGCACTAAATGACGCCTTAGTCGATGCTAATGAAGCCATGCAAAAGGCCGCTCAAAGCGGTGTCTTGCCAGATGTTGTTGAAGTGCTGAGACGAATTCAGAACGAACTTCTTGTGCGAATCAATGAAGCGAATCACGGTATGGTTGGAGCCTGTATTGAGACTGAGTCTCAAAATGAGATGACAGATTTGTAGAGTACTAATTTATTTTACATGTCGTATTAAACTTGTTTTGATTAAGTGAAGGGTAGGTTACAATGAAAACTCACTTTCATGTCGGTTGTGAGAAGGAACGATATTTTTAAAGAAGGAACGATATTTTTACTTCATTTCTGTCTGAACAGTTTAAAACTGTCAATACACGGTGTGCTATGAATTCGGCTGTAAAGACTCAATTGACGACCGCTATAGATTTCTGAGTTCCTGTTCATGCTACTCAGCATGTGCTTCCGTTTTAATGCATATTCCATCAAATTCCAATTGTTCCTTCTTCGGAATTTTCTCTCTAATGCCAAAAACGAACTCCACCAATTTGGCTACTGACAGCGGATCGATGTGCGCTCCGATTTCAATCTTTACACCCATACCGTAAAGATGTATATTTTTACTGTAATAATATTGTGCGCAATGTCTTTATTTTATTTTTTGTATTATGTTGTTATTATATTATTTTATGTATGTATAAGGAAACAAAATATTTTTTTATACGCAAGCATTTGTATAAATAAAATAAATTATCGAATAGGCGAGAATCCTGAAATTCAATATAAAACACAGTTCGCTGTTTTTATGTAGATTTTATTTTAAAAAAATTAAATAAATTTGATACACATGTAATTTGACAAAAGACTAAATTATCTAAATAATATAACTTTATTGTAATGCATAAATCGACATCTGAAATAAAAGAAAATAAAAAAGTTGAATAACATTACACTTGCATACTTTTCATGAGATTGGAATCAGAGAGACAAATTCTCTTAATGACTCTGTCGAATTAATTTTAATTAATTTCTGAAGAGCAGCAAGAAGTTCTGACAATTATTTTATTATGTTGAAAGAATGATAAAGAAATTGCAGCTGTGATCGTGGAAACTACAGACAGTTGAGAGGTTAAAGAACTAGCAAAGTAGTAAACAATCAATCGAGTACATAATTGAAAACACGACTGTCTTCGGAGTGAACCAAACTGGTATGTATATTCATTAAGGGGTATCGTGAATAAATTCCGATAGAAATATTTCCCTTGTCAGCAATGTAGAGCAAATTGCTGAATGGGAAACAATTCCGGGGAAATATTATTCGCGATATGGGTGATTATCACTAGCCAGCGCTAGCCACATTTCACAGCTCGAGTCGCAGTATTTCGTACGGCCATTTCCCCAATTTCCAACAGATTTTGTAGCATTGCAACAAACAAACTATTTCGTTTGGCACAGGAATGACCGACTGGAGCTAGATAAGTAGCTAGAAAAGAGAAGGCTCTTTGGTAATCTCTCTGGTCATCAACAGCAGGTCACATCATCTGGTCTCTACTAATTTCGCTGAAAAAACAGCGAATTTTTGTATGACTATGCAAGCCGTTGATGAAAACCTTATGTACCTTATATGTATGTATATTCATTCAAATGATTAGAGCCGCAATTTTCATGTCAAAAACACATTCTTCTGCACTGTTCTTGCTGTTCTTCAAACTGTTAAAAATTATATATGTATTATGGGAGCTTACCTGTGAAACAGTTCCTGCATGCTATGCACCATATTAAAGTCAATTTCAGTTCAACCAACCCCAACTGCAATTAGAAAAATCAAAACACAATTAAGAGTGACATCGCAAATAGGTTCCGGCATAATGTTTCTGCTAAGTTTAATCAGAAGTTACATTTTGCGTTGGATATAGAACAAATTCTCTTCACGGCTTGTCAAAGCGAGCTGGGTAAGAGTGTCATCATTTGGAAAAATGTAAATATTACTGACGAAACGGAAAAAGCAACCAAATGTGTTGTGTAAATATGCTATATTATTGCATGTATTCAAACAAAAATAATTGCCTTTTCCGTTTCATCAGCAGATTTAATATTTAGATAAGCAGCAACTTACATCAGGGCGAGGATGGTTGCATTCAACAGAACAAGTCTAGCCATTATGTTCTTCTAAAGCCATCATTATCTTGAAAACGCGTTTCACAGCTGAAAAGAAAAATGTTCAAAAATGAATTTAGATCACAAAACACATTAATTGCATTTTTTTGTATTATGTATTGAGTTTTTGATCAGAAGGTAAATTTTGCGTTGGATATAGAACAAATTCTCTTCACGGCTTGTCAAAGCGAGCTGGGTAAGAGTGTCATCATATGAACAAATATAAATGGGTTTATAACAAGTTAAACTTACCATGCTTATAGAAAGATTTTTGAGCCGTTTAACTGCGTAAAACAAAGGGCATGAGAACAAGATGCTGCAATGAGAAATATATTCAAAAATTAACTTCAGATAACAGCAAATCTATTTGTGTAGTTTAAAATGTATGTAGTTCAATCAGAAATTATCTTTGCGTTGGATATAGAACAAATTCTCTTCACGGCTTGTCAAAGCGAGCTGGGTAAGAGTGTCATCAGATGAACAAATTGAGTTTATGGCAATGACCAAGCCAATACGCAGGCGTATGTGGGATCAAATTAGCTCGAACAAATCAAGTTTCGAAATAAATCTATGCACCTACATATTTTTTATGTAAAAAATGTTTTAACTTACGTTTGGATTTCGCTAATTAGCAAATAGACTCCATTTCACATTTGTCACCTGCACCCACCTGCAAAATGTATTTGTTTTAATGATTTCCCTTTACTGATTGAGTCTTTGTTTCAATGGTATTATCAGAGTGGATTTTGTGTCATTTAACTGTCAAATGATGGGGAATCCGAAATAATATCATCACGAAGCAAATAATAAATGGTTTACTACGAGTGAAACTTACCATGCTTACGGAATGGGTTTTGAGCCGTTTAACTGAGTAAAACTAGATGAGAACAAGATGCTGTAATGAGAAAAATATTCAAAAATTAACTTCAGGTAACAGCAAATTTATTTGTGTAGTTTAAAATGTATGTATGTAGTTTAATCAGAAATTGTATTTGCGTTGGATATAGAACAAATTCTCTTCACGGCTTGTCAAAGCGAGCTGGGTAAGAGTGTCATCAGATGAACAATCAATCAATTATGTATTCATTAGTTCGAAAGAGTCGAATTTGGAAATAGTTCTATGCATATTTTCATATAAAAAATGTTTTAACTTACGTTTGGATTTTTCAATTAGCAAATGGACTCCATTTCACATTTGTCACCTGCACGCACCTGCAAAATTTATTTGTTTTAATGATTTTCCTTTACTGATTGAGTCTTTGTTTCAATGGTACATATTATCAGAGTGGATTTTGTGTCATTTAACTGTCAAATGATGGGGAATCCGAAATAATATCATCACGAAACAAATACTAAATGGTTTACAACAAGTGAGTCAAACTTACCATGCTTAGGAAATGGGATTTAAAACGTTTAACTACCAAAAACGGAAGTGTATGAGAACCAGCTGCTGTAATGAGAAATGCATTCAAAAATTAACTTCAGATCACAGCAAATCCATTCGTGCAGTGTAAAATGTATATAGTTCAATCAGAAATTGTATTTGCGTTGGATATAGAACAAATTCTCTTCACGGCTTGTCAAAGCGAGCTGGGTAAGAGTGTCATCAGATGAACAATCAATCAATTATGTATTTATTAGTTCGAAAGACTCCAATTTGGAAATAGTTCTATGCATATTTTTAAATAAAAAATGTTTTGACTTACGTTTGGATTTCGCAATGCAAATGTAAGCCGCCTTTTCTCGCAATTCGTCACCTGCATCCACCTGCAAAATTAATTTGTTTTAGTGATTTCCCTTTACTGATTGAGTCTTTGTTTCAATGGTATTATCAGAGTGGATTTTGTGTCATTTAACTGTCAAATGATGGGGAATCCGAAATAATATCATCACGAAGCAAATAATAAATGGTTTACTGCGAGTGAAACTTACCATGCTTACGGAATGGGTTTTGAGCCGTTTAACTGAATAAAACTAGATGAGAACAATGCTGTAATGAGAAAAATATTCAAAAATTAACTTCAGGTAACAGCAAATTTATTTGTGTAGTTTAAAATGTATGTATGTAGTTTAATCAGAAATTGTATTTGCGTTGGATATAGAACAAATTCTCTTCACGGCTTGTCAAAGCGAGCTGGGTAAGAGTGTCATCAGATGAAAAATCGATCAATTATGTATTCATTAGTTCGAAAGAGTCGAATTTAGAAATAGTTCTATGCATATTTTCATATAAAAAATGTTTTAACTTACGTTTGGATTTTTCAATTAGCAAATGGACGCCACTCCCGCAATTTGTCACCTGCACGCACCTGCAAAATTTATTTGTTTTAATGATTTTCCTTTACTGATTGAGTCTTTGTTTCAATGGTACATATTATCAGAGTGGATTTTGTGTCATTTAACTGTCAAATGATGGGGAATCCGAAATAATATCATCACGAAACAAATACTAAATGATTTACATCAAGTGAGTGAAACTTACCATGTGTACGGAATGGGTTTTGAGCCGTGTAACTGCGTAAAACAAGATGAGAACAAGATGCTGTAATGAGAAATATTTTCACAAATTAACTTCAGGTACCACAAAAAATGTTTGTGTAGTTTAACATGTATGTAGTTCAATCAGAAATTGTATTTGCGTTGGATATAGAACAAATTCTCTTCACGGCTTGTCAAAGCGAGCTGGGTAAGAGTGTCATCATAAAACTACTGTAATAATAATAATAACTTAAATCGTAGAGCCGAATCAACTGAAAGTTTTTCATGCAGAACTTTTGGCTATTCGTGAGCTTATGATACAATACAATCTGAATTAGTCAAGCACTTTCGAAAGTCTCTATGTTGATATTGATGAGTAGGCTTTGCAAAATAAAGAAGTTTATAAAATCAAAAATAAAAAAAAAATAAGAAAAAAATTAAACAAAAAGAAAATTATCAAATCAATTTAATAAATACTTAAATAGTTATTAATATTTGCCAGTCCCTTTAGTATACTGAAGATAGTCACAAAATTAGGACGAATTAGCGAAGAGCCAAGTTGGCAGAACAGGGGGTCTAGCACGTAACTTGATACAATCGAGTTCAGTCGATACAATCGAGCTGTGGCAGCACCTAATTTGTCTCAATCGATTATTCTCGATTGATTATCCTCGATTGAGACAAATTAGGTGCTGCCAGAGCTCGATTGTATCGACTGAACTCGATTGTATCAAGTTACGTGCTAGACCCCCAGTGCAAAGTTCGAACTGTTGGTGAACGATCAAGATGTAACCATTATAAAATTACAGATTCAAGAAGAGTGCATTTTTATGAAATATCTGTACGAAGCTACTGAAAAGGTAATTTAGTTAGACATGTTTATTTTAAGTTTAGAAGCGTAACCGAAAATGTGTAACATCGTCACATCGGTTCGCGAACGCCTCGGCTTCAAGAGTATTTCGCCAACACAATGGGAGTCAGATCCACGACAATTGGATTACACCTGGGTGCCACCAGGTAATAACATCGTCAAAGGTCCAGCGTTACTTTGATAAGATCCCTCAGGAGAAAGTTCCAAAACTCAGTTCAAACGGTAATATGTAAGAACCTTGAATATTTACGTCTCTGTAATTATTCAATCAGCTTATTTACGGGTTTAGTTTGTCCATTTGTATTGGCGCTATTCTACGATACCCGGAGGCCCAGAGCTTAGCTTCAATGAGGGCCGAGGCCTGTGCTAATGTCTCTAATACATACATACATACATACTTTCGAAAGTCTCTATGTTGATCAGTAGAGCAGTTGAAAGGAAAGCCAAGGAAAGCACGGAAATTGAGCCTTCAGTACTGTGAAAGTTCAATATGATTAACGTTGTCAAAAGTTTTATTTCTTAAATCAATATAAATTACATCACATTTCAATAGCGTATCGATTGCACTTAATGGAGATTGGAGTCTGATAACGCAATTGGTCAGTGCGGTAACATTTATCCCGGTTCACATTTGGTACAGATTTGTATACCTTGTGGTAGTATGTGTTTCAAATATTCCCTACTGATTTAAAATGTAAATTCATTATTTAATCAGTTGTGGATCAGAATCTACAGCGTTGAGTGCGTACGAAATGTCATTTACTCTAAACTTAATGGATAATTGCAACCTAACCTAATTTATCTAATTGCATTTACATTTAAAATTAAATGTTGTTGCAATATTATTAAGAAAATGTACAAGAAAACTCACCTTCTACTATGCAACTGCTATATCCAAGAAGTAAAAATCCATTTTCCACCTAAAAGCAAAGAAAAACAATTAGCAAAGATCACAAACACAGGCGAAATGTTAGCTTGAAGTAGGTAGTTTCGTTCTAATCAGTTCTACTATCTAAATTGTTTATACAACATTATTTTGGTTCTGTTAATAGATTATCATCATTTTTTGAAACTTTGCATATTTTTTATTAGCTTAAAAATCATTCATAGATCACCACAGAGTGTAAAGCTACTGCTATTGAGGAACGATTAGCTTTTTTTCAAAACCAACGTATATATCCAGCTTATCAATTCGATGCGGCTCTCAGTCTTTATAATAACTGCCATAATTTGAAATATTTTACTAATAATAAATAGCACCAACAAAAAATATGCAATATAACAATAAATACATACTAGTAAAGTTAACTCTAGTTTACTAACCTTTGTTTTACGTTTGGATTTATGTTTCTCAGATATTTTGAATCAGTTTGTTCCTGTAAGAGAGAAAAATCGTGTTAATTTCACAGTTAGGCAACGAAACAAACAACATTTGCTCTCAGAACAATCAGCTAATAAATAACATCAAATCGCTCAGAGTAGCAAATAATTAAAAAAACAAACATAATTTTAAGAGAATGCCTGTGGATAGAAAGTTTAAATACTAACCAGCAAATGAAAGCCGACCAAAACCATAATAAACTTTCTATGTAGATACACCGTTTACCTGGAAGAAAAAAAAGTTAGTTTATCCCGCAAAATAATACAACAAACGATCTAATTTCGACGACGATCAGACGGTAAATAACATCAAATCACTCAGAAGTAGCAAATAATTAATTAAATCAACATCATTTTAATGGAATGACCATGTATGCAAGTTTCGTACTTACCATTAAATTTCAGTATTATTAAATCAGCACTGTCTTTGTATACTTCACAATTCTGTAAGAACAAGAAAAAACGTTAATTTTATATGCCAAACTAAGAGCAAATGGCGTGATTTTTAAAACAATCAGATAGTAAAGAATCATCAAAGGACTCAGAGTAGCAAATAATTAAAAAACAAACATCATTTTAAGGGAATGCATGTGGATAGAAAGTTTAAATACTAACCAGCAAATGAAAGCCGACCAAAACCATAATATGACTTTCTATGTAGATACACCGTTTTCCTGGAAGTAAAAAAAAGTTAGTTTACCCCGCAAAATAATACAACAAACGATCTAATTTCGATGATGATCAGACGGTAAATAACATCAAATCACTCAGAAGTAGCAAATAATTAAATCAACATCATTTTAATGGCATGAGCATGACCATGTATGCAAGTTTCGTACTTACCATTAAATTTCAGCAATACTAAAATAAATACATGGTTATCAGCACTGTCTTTGTATACTTCACAATTCTGTAAGAACAAGAAAAAACGTTTATTTTATATGCCAAACTAAGAGCAAATTGCGTGATTTTTAAAACAATCAGATAGTAAAGAATCATCAAAGGACTCAGAGTAGCAAATAATTAAATCAACATCATTTCAAGAAAGACTAAGTTCAGAATACTTTGCTGTACTAACCTGCAGTATGATCAGAATAAATTTTTCATGACAATCCAAAAATCCGCTGAAACAAAGACGACACTCATTAGCAACTAGAAATTAACGATGACAAAATAACGTTTAACATATTATTCCATCAGAACAATATTGGCATCAGTAGTCTCAGCGACGAAAAATAATGTTAAAAATCACTTAGAAAGCAAATAAACTTGCATACTATGCATTGAACTCACCATTGTCCTCTTAGTTCGTACTATTCCATCCCATTTGTAACAAAAGAACAGCAATTAGTCCGCCAAAACCTAAAACCTATGAAAAATAAAAAGAAAAGAAAAACTCGACCCAATCGACCTTCAGAAATTTGCACCAAACACCGATTTTTCATTTTGTTTAATCCAAAACTGTTAGTTAGTTTCGCATCATTTATTTTATTACAAAATAAGTTCCAACAATTTAAACAGATTGTTGTACTGGTGGCTCGTAGCCCTCAGGCCTATCTACAACAGCGCCTTCGGAGACAACGCCTTCAGTTCCCTTTCCACCACCATCACCGTGCAACTCCAAGAGCCTTGATAGATCAAAACGTGGCTTCTTAAGGACCTTCACTTTGCGAATGTACACATCATGTAGTGGATAAATGACTTGGCACATCTTCTCGATGTCCTTAGCGATGGAATCTGGAGCCAATTTGCTAACAACGGTCTTCAAGTCCGATGTACCGACATCACGTGTTATGATTTCAGTCATCTTGGTGCGAATCTTCCTGACTTGAGATTGCTGAGCGTAGCAAGTTTTACGTTGCGACATCTGGTCTTTAGCGGTGAATCCAATGCAGAAGACACGGAGCAAGTAGCCGTCTGTGGTCTTAACATCGACATTAGCTTCGATCAGAGTTTGCCATTTCTTTACCATTGATCTGGGAGGAAAAAATGCAATTATTCGTCAGTGTGGTTGGTTGATGTAAAAGCACATTTTATCGCACTGCATTCATTTAATACAATTAATTGTAAAATTTAAAAAAAAATGACTACACTTCCTCCACCTGTCTCTTCTCTCACTAGAGGTTAGAATATTTTTTGATTACTCACCTGAACTTGTCTGTAGTCAAGTCCATGCCGTGGAAATTGGTCAAAACGTTGCGTTCTTGAACATCCTCAGCGATCAAACGGAATTTACGGAATGAACGTTCGGCATCGGTATCCTTTTGCAAATCAGCCAATGAAACTTCGAACACACGTCCCTTCAAACCTTCCGAAGCGATTTTTGTTCCCTGGGTACGATTTACCAAGGTTTTTCCGATTTGACGGGTGGTAAACATATTTGGTGCTTTTACATCGTACCAATCTTTACGCGAAAAAGGATCTATGACCTTCTTTTTACCACCTTTTTTGCCTCCTTTGGACAGACCCTTATTTTTACCGACCGCCATCTTAACAGTTCACTAGGAAAAAGAGGGAAGCACGTTGCTGCTGTCAAACAGGCGGAAGTTAAAGCTAGTATCCACTGAACTATGTTTTTAGTAGGGAGTGTTTGGAAAGAGAACTGTTCGATGGAAGTGTTCCAAAGTGTAGCGTTCAGCGAGAGAACAACACATTAACAAAAAGTGTAATTAATTACCACGATTTTTGACGGCATATTTTGTAAAATAATTTTAATTTTGTGTGAAGTGAGCATATGGTTTTATCAATTAACGTATAATGATTTCTATTTGTACGATGACAATAGTAAATCCAGTTTTATGATATCAATGTCACGATGCAAATGGAATGTAAAATTATATTATGGTATCCGTTCCGAAAGAAAAATTCTCCGAATTTGTACGAATTGAAGAATTTCGCTTCATGGTAATCATTGCGATCAGTTGTTCGGAACATTTCAAAACGTAACGCACACCTGCAGTCTACGTTTCATTGCGAAGGGTTGGGTTTTTTGCATCTGTTTTTGACAGCCACACGTCAATTTCTCTCCGATGGTCTCCGACAACTGTGGCGGATATATATTCAAGTATATATTCATGCATATATTCAAGTGAAGGAAATGCTTTGATGCACGTTCGGAAAACGGATACCATGAACGGAGAAAAATATTCTCCGAGAATACCATGATAGGGCAGATTAAATATAGCGGTGGCATAATGGTGTAGTGTTTAGAGATTGCTCGTTTAAGCTCAGAGTGCTCGGTAAGAGCTAGTATGTAAATTAAAAGAAATATTTGAAAAAAAAAAATTAATTTAAAGTCAAAAAACGTTGCGCTTGTAACCAGAAAGGCGCACGTTCGACCAATGGACCAGTTAAATTCATAACTGTAACAAGAACATAATTTGCTTTGATAAACACAATAAGGGTATTCACTTAAACGCGTAAAAGCCTCATAAACTGCGTAAACTGCAGAAATTTACCACCTCGTATATGAACTGTCTGATTTTGTTTGTATGGAGAATAGTTTGCGCAGACTTCATAATTTTGCGCGACGATTTAGGGTACGTCCATAGTGAACCAGCTTAATTCACGCTTACCAGTGATGATCATAATGAATATCGCGCCGGTTTTTTCTTCAGTCGATAGGCATATTTTTTTGGGAATCTATAGCTAGCTCACTTTTACTTTTACATGCAAAACTGTTATACTCACTTTTGGTTTTACATGCAAAATTGTTATACTGACTTTTGGTTTTGTTATACTCACTTCCCAAAAAAATACGTCTGATGTCATACATACAAATAATAATTTCAAAAATAGAAGATTAATCCACAGAAAATATTTTAATATTGCCGTATATGACAAAAGAACCTTGAACAAATACCGTACGAGTATATAGAAATATTGCAATAGTATAAACACCCTAAACAACACGCTTGAAAGCTGGTTCCCGGCGTCAACAAGAATTAAAAATTAATTCCGGTAAAAGCTGGTCAAACTGGTTGAAGCTTGTTAAAGGCGGAAGCCGGTTCACTATGGACGCGCCCATTCATCGCTAGTTTTATTTTTAACCAGCGTAATTAAGCGTCTGGAAAGCGATGAAGCGAGAAGCTAGAAGCTTGTTCACTATGGACGTACCGAGGCTCGGATATCAACCGCGGAAAGTTACGCGAATCACAAATTTCAAACTTTGGCAGGCAGTCGTATGAATTGTTTGTTTGTTTCTAGAGTTTTTTTTAGAAAGATCTCAAAATGACAGTACAAATTCAAGTAAAAAAATATTTTGATTACTTGACAGTCGATATCCGCCATTTACGCAATGTCATTTCCGAGGTTAAATTTATACATTTAAGAGCTGCATAAATTTATCAGATTGTGAATACTCTTAATATTTCAATTCTATTAATAAGTGTTCATGCAACGTCGTAAGTTTACCATTTGCGTAAAATGATAAGTTTACGACAAACGTTTCATGAACGCCCCAATTTGCTGTTTGTGGTAAATGGTGGTAAACCAATCAGCTGTTACACATGAGAAGAAACGAACGAATTGATAAAATGCGAACAAACCACTTTTGATGCAATTATAAAGAGAAAATTGCACATTTTACTATTCCAAGTGTAGGATAGTTAGATAGTCCATCAAATTGTATGAAGAAAACAAGTTTTAAAAGGGTTTAAATAACGAAATTTACAAGCCAATCTTTTTGCTGCGAACAAAAACTCCATTTGGTTGGAATTGGAAATTTCGTTATTTAATCTCTTTTAAAACTTATTTTCTTAATACAATTTGGTGGTCTAACTAATTATCCTACACTTGGAATAATAAAAAGTGCAATTTCTATTTATATTCGCGCTTTTATTTCAAGTGTGAAATGTCACATAATAACCTCGTCGTAAGTTTACCATCTCGGTTTTCCACACAAATTCGCGGTGTAAGTTTACCTTCTCGTCGTAAATGATTTTCCATACAAATTTTGACACATTTACCACGTCGTAAACTTACGACGTTTACGACGAGTTTACGACGTTGCATGAATACCCCTAATGTATTTCCACCTTATCATAGCATGTTGCTTTGAAAACGTCACTTTATCGACCGCCAAAACAATTCGCTTTTGTGACGGGCTGGTAGCACTGCGCAAAAATTATGTCAAAAGTGTTTTTAATATTTTTGCAAAAATAAAATTCGAGTTTTATTTTATTTTTTCCCACAAAATGGGCGATTTAACCGATGAAGATATTTATGCCGGTTTAAAGAGATATTTTGGCTATTCGGCCTTCAAAAATGAAATACAAGAGAATGCTGTCAAGTGTGCAATTAAAAGTAAATTCGATTTAAATCTTAATGTTTTGTTTGTGAAATAAATTTTGTGCATTTTTTTTTAGCGAATAGGGACATTTATGTATCAATGCCTACAGGCTCCGGCAAATCATTATGCTTTCAACTGCCAGGTCTTTTGGCAAACAAAATTACATTGGTGTTCTCGCCGCTTCTTGCTCTAATAAAGGATCAAATTGACCACTTGGAAAAAATGAAGATTTCAGCCGAATCAATAAACTCAAAAATGTCCACCAAAGACCGAGACAGAGTGATTAACGATTTGAAGAGCATAAATCCAATTACGAGATTCCTTTACATTACCCCCGAACAAGCTGCCACAGAATCATTTCAATCTTTACTCGGTCATCTGGTAAAATACGAAAAGATTGCATTTGTCGCTGTAGATGAGGCGCATTGTGTTAGTCAATGGGGCCACGACTTTCGCAAGGACTACCTCAAGCTAGGGAATTTAAGAAAGAAGTATTTACATATACCGTGGATTGCCCTTACGGCTACTGCATCAAAGCATGTGGTGGACGATATTTTCGAACAACTCAAATTAAAGAACCCTGTTTCGAAATTTAAGACACCTTGCTTTCGAGTGAATCTTTTTTACGATGTGGTCTTTAAGAATTCAATTGAAGACGATTTTGAGCACCTGGCGAATTTTGCACTTCACTGCCTGGCGGGGGACAGTGAAAGTTTGACTGCTTCTAAGCGTGGTTGCGGCATCATCTACTGTCGAACTCGAGAAGCAGCAGAGCGAATGGCGCAAGGAGTATCTAAACAAGGTGTTAAGGCATTGGCCTACCACGCAGGCCTTAAAACATCCGAACGAATACAGGTGCAGGAAGATTGGATGTCTGGGAAGTATACTATAATCTGTGCCACAAACAGCTTTGGAATGGGTGTCGATAAGGCGTCAGTACGGTTTGTAATCCATTGGGATATCCCACAAAACGTAGCTGCTTACTATCAGGAATCGGGGCGAGCTGGTCGCGATGGCAAGCAATCATTTTGTCGGTTATACTATGGCCGTGATGATGTAAAATCTATAACGTTTCTTCTGCAAAACGATGTTAAAAGAAGCAAAAATTCAGAGAACTCAATCGCTCTACGCGCCGTTAAAAACTTTGATAAAATGGTACAGTTCTGCGAATCTATCCGATGTCGTCATAAACTGTTTTCTGACTACTTCGGTGATCCACCCCCAAAGTGTGTAAATCAGTGCGATGTATGTAAAAATCCTAAGAACATCGAAAAAGCTCTTCAAACATTTCATAAGCTCCAAATGAGCTCTGCATTTAAGTCAGAAGTTAGCCTGCAGGATACCTCAGAACTTTATGAAGGTAAGAAATATATTTTTTTTTGTATCATTCTTTCGTGGTTACTATGGACTTGCTTAAAACACAGGTGGCCGTTCGGGCATAGCACAATCCGCCCGAATATATAAGACTGACAATGACAGTGACGATAGTGGTTCCAATAGCAGAGAGTTTTTGAATAAAAAGGCAAAAAAAGAAACCGAAGATTTTATTCGAAAACAGTTTGAAATTCGAAAATCAATTAGCGCCGCTAAGGCATTAGAGAATGAGCCTGCCGCACAAATGTCACGAGTGAAGTACGCTCAAGCTACGGAAACTAAAGTTTCTGGACTAAAAAACAGTTTAAGGGAGAATTATCTAACAATGATCATAGACGCTTTGAAAGCAAATGTGGAAAAGTGTGCAAGTATCCGAGAGCGGCCTACTTTCGACTTAAAGTACAAGGACTACGAGGACATTGCCAAAGATATAGAATATCAGTGTTTCACCACCAACAAAGTTGTAAATATCTATAGACACAGCATTGCTAAAGAGGTGTGTATATTTAGTATTAGAAGATTAGTACATATAGTATAAATAATTCATAAAAAGCTGGAAAGATGCAGAAGTCACTAATTCCAAAGGGTTGAAATGTAGATTCCGCGCAATTCTTTGACGCTGATTCTCCAGCGACAGCAAACACCTTTTATCACATTTGTAGCTTAATACAACTTTCTTACGTAACTTTTCTGCATTACAGATGTCTGGCATTCGGAAGTGTACGGAAGAGGTTAAGCTGCTGCCGATAATCAAAGATTACGTCCCAAAAAAGAACAACACTCACGGTGGATCTGTTGAATATTTCGAAAAGAAACTAAAAGAACTACAAGCATCAGCGTCTGACGAAGTTAAACGGACAATTGCAGCAGCTAAATCAAAGCTAAATAAAACATCCACATACAAAAAGGACCCCAAAAAGCAGACAAATATCGGCATGTTTTTTGACACCAAGTCAGAAGATAACTCAACAAGTAGTGAGAATTCGCTAAAAATAGAGACAGAAGAAACGACTGACAATACAGATAACGCTGCAAGACTCAATGTCGAAAATGACCCAGCAATAATTAAAATATCAGATTCTGACAGTAGTCAACCTGACCACAATAAAACACAATTGTTTGTAAAATCGTCAACATTAAGCGAAAATGTAAAGATAGATACATTTAGCAGTGATGAAAGCATTCCAGACTGTACAGCTCATATAAAACCAGATAAGCCAAGGAATGTGTCAAAATTTTCAGAATTTATAAAGATGGACTCTTCGTCTTTGCCCAGCGAAAGTAGAAACACGGTAACCGATCAAGTATCAGTTTCCTACTATACAAGGGATCGAAAGGAACCTTCTAAAGCAATAGAACCACCACAACATATAAATATAAAACGGCCAACATCACCAATAACTCCTGCTGCTGAAGTTGTTACTAAAAAGGCTAAGATCACAGGAACTCTAAGTTTAAGTGAGCAGTTAAGCAAAATTTGCAAATCTAATGTCTCTGAAAAGGAGCGGAATGGCAGCATACAAGGGGAAAAACTAGAGCACAAGCAAATAACAGTATCATGCCTTAGCGATAGCAAAAATAGTAGTAATTGTTTAAAAAATAAAACAAAGCACAGCGAATTCTCGAATGACAAGAGTACCAAATTAAAAAGAGATGCAGGCCACCCTGGGAACAGTGGAGCTAGTAATAAATTTGAAGTCATGAAGAAATTCAAAGCCGAAGTTGGTGATCATGTGGTTAAATGCTTAAATCCGCACTATAAGATAAATATTGCAAACAAAGACGTATTCAAGGCTCTCGCAAAGAAGATATCCCATAAGATTTATTCCAAGCAGCTAGGTAAATTATTGTACATACATTTAAATATTACCAATTATGATGCTCTTCACTTTTGTAGAAAAGGAAAAATGCAAAGCGTATATAGATGAAATCTTCAAAAAAACTAAGATGATATCCAGTGACGCTGACATCGATAACTACGTCAGTGGATAAAAATGACTACCTATTCGACTAAACTGTAAATTTAAATGTGTATGCGTAGTATCTTCATTAGTTATTTTTTATGCTAAAAATAATATTATGTCTTCACAGTGCATGTGAAAAAAATGTTATTCACCGTTTGATGTATCGTATGGATTTTATCGACTGCTTTGTCATACTTTCCGCGTTCATTGCGCTGTCGATATCGCAACACTTGCACTTCATTCCTTATGCGACGATTTATTTAGAATGAATATCAGTAGCATCAGTCGCAGTCAGTAGTTAATATCAGAGGCAAAACTTACTACTATTGTATAGTATCCCTTGCCTTTTAGTGCTGAACTACTGCGCGACGCGAGAAGTATCAGGTACTACCATTCGAATGATCAATCACTATTGTATAGTATATATAGAATAATTGTGCGAGGGGTACTACGTAGCACCGAGAAAACACCAAAAACACGATTTTTTCCAAAGTATTTTGCAGACGTCCAACATTATGAACATCCCATAGTGCAACAAAGCTCAATTCAGCCATTCGGATACGCCATAAAGTTGAGGGTTCCTTCCATTCGACTCAGCTTTAGGTATTAAAACCAGCCCAGCCGTCTTAACAACCGTAGGGTGTCATTGCTACCTTGAATTTTCTACCATCATAAGAAAAATCCAAAATCAACAAATTATGTAGGTAGTGTGACGGCCAATACTTTTTCCGGAAAAACGACATACCTATTATCGTTGTACATACATACATATTTACACGAAATAAAAAAATTTTTTTGTTTGCTACTCTATTTGTTTTGTAATATGAATTGAATTTTTTTTTGTTTATTAATCTATTTTGTAAAAAAAAATTGTTAATTTGTTTTTTTATTTATTTTCTGTTGGGATGTTATACAAAAAATTATGGCCTTCCTATGACCGATAAGCGCCTAGCACATAATCAGTAATCACCCCTATTCCCGTTGGCGTTTGCTTTATGTCGATTTCCCTTTCCATTATGCAAGAAAAAGCACTTTTTTGAGATTCAGAGCAGTTTTTCTAGAAATCAGCTATCATTTCATTTTCCATTGGGCGGAAAAACGCACTTTTTCAGATTCAGTCAGAGCACTTTTGCGAATCTCGATTCGAGAACGATATTCACACATACTTTCACTAATAGCAAAAACAAGTGACACTTAAGCACTGTCATTTTATTTATATGTAATTACGAAAACTAACGTCAATAGTTTATTAAGAAAAGAGCAAACAAATAATATATTAATAGAAAAGTACTTACTAACTTCGTTGAATTTAATTCGAATTCCTCTCATTCAGATAGAAATATGGAGTGTGTAAAAATAGAAACAAAGCCCATGATAAAATAAAGATGGCAATGCTGCAATAATTCCACTTTCCGTTTCATTGTATCTTTTTCATTTCCCATTTCATTTCACTTGTCTTTTTCCAACGAAATACGAAATCGAAACGATGTGCGGACGAAACGAAACGAAGAAACCTTATTTCGATTTCGATTTCGATTCAGTGCAAATTTGAAATTCGTTAGATGAGCGCTGATCCGTCGCGTGAGTTGCGTCGCTCAAAAATATTGTTTACAATAATTCTTATTCTATAGTTTCTTCGTGGTTTTTCATTGCTTTCATTGTAAAAAATTATTTGCTTTTGTTTTTATGCTGTACCGTCGGATAAAGCATACTTTAAAAATGCCAATATCGTTATGAACATATCAAAGTAAAGTCAAAAAATGTCTGCAATTTGTTGTAAATATACATTTTTTTTTAATAATATGTAATTGAGTTAAGTGAAGTTTATAGTGCCTTGTGATAAATAAATAACTACACGAAATGAAGTAGGTAACACTTTCATGTACAAAAAAATAATACTACAAATGTTAAATCGTGTATACCAATAAAAAGCCCACAGTATACGTACCTACCTACCAACCTACCTTTGTTAAGCGCCCCTAAAATATAGATTTAATATTTATAAGAAATAAAAATAGTTACACAACACAAAATAAATAATGGTGATGCATTCGAGAACTTTTTACGATGACAAAGGTTACCGGTTTTTGATAAAAGTGGGTGAAATCATGCGAATTATGTGTATACTTTGCTTTGCGACATTGGTGGGTGGAGACAGTACACCTGCAGCCGCCATTCACAATCCGTCATCACACAGCAGTTCGGGAATACTTTCAGCTGCTCCGTCGGCTAAGCCGCTAGTCGGCTCTATTTTGGACTTTAGTCCAAATTGCACAGCCGTAACGCACTTATTCGAGGGACGTGGAATTCCTTTAGTTGATATTCCTCAGAAACCTAGCAATGGTAAGTACCTACAAGCATTTGCATATATCTAAATCAAAATATTTTTCCAGTAGGTAGGTAGTAATTATTTATATTATTGCTTGCGATTTAAATAAAGGTGTTGCCTCGTTTTTTGATAAAAAAAAAAATACAAATGATAGCGTTTCACAAAAACAGTCTGCTTTATCTAGAAACGTTGGTAGTCATATGCCCCCCCCCCGTCTGCCCATCACAATCATGCATTATCACCATAAATCTACTACCGACCGGTGCGGCGAGAAAGCCTCCTCAGCGAGAAACAAAAAAGGACTCGCAAGACGAAAAGAATTCCCATAAAAATGCCGTTCTTCCACTCCAACTCTCTGTCCCTCTGTGTTGCAACACGTCTAAGGTAAGGTCTAACCCGCGACCCAACGAACCCCAAGTAAATCTCCGTTTACTTGTGTGTTGTATTTCTTCTTACCTTGTGCTGTGTTGTCTACCTTTTATATGTGAACAGGTACCGGTTAAGGGCGCACAAGCGAGAAAAAGAGAGAACAAGCGATAAGGGTAAACCCCTCGTCGTTAACTCATCCACTTTTAAATATTGCGCCTACCTTTCACAGTTTCACTTAAATATGAAGCACTGCCTTTGATTTTTTAGCCAATATATATATGTAAGCATCGTACTCTGTATACTAACGTATAGTTCAACTTCTTGTCCCCGTCACATTCTTTCTCCTCATCTAAAACGTGTGGTGCATGTGAAGTTATTTCTCTTGCATCGCTGCTCCTTCTCCTGGTCTTTGGTTTACCTGTCTGTGCTGTGGTATTGCCCACACAGATCCTATCCCAATTTATGCCACGAATTCGATGAGAAGTCCACTGTCCAGTCCACCGTAGACCGTACACCGAATACAGACATCCTTAGATGGTAGGAATGCAATGATATAATGCTGCTGCATTCATCCGGTAGCATACATTGCATGTATGTTGGTTTGGTGTGTTGGTGGTTAGGAAAGGCGATCGCTGTTTCAACAATTCCACTCCACTCCAACTATGGTTATCTACCTGTTCTCCTACTGATGAATGAAGAAGACGATGACCACGAAACGACCAAAGGGTTCTTGATCAGTTTCGATTGCTTTATCGCTGCTTTCTATATTTATATAGGTAGGTATGTATGTATAAGCAAGTGGACGGGCATCGCGAAGAGGGGATACATATTTATCGAGCTCCATAGAATGTTGGAATTTTTAGCACTTTGAATTTGAACCTTTCTCACGGCATTTTGCGTGGGTTATATAAATGTTCCTATGCCTCCTCCCATCATTACCATGACCGGGTGTGCAAAATGAATTAGTTATTCTTTAAAAATGAAAGTTTTATAAAATGCAATGGATATAATTTTTTTTTTGAAAAAGTTACAACTTTAGTTTCATTTATTCTGGATAAGATCTCGATTACCTATCAAAATTGGTCCTTATTATACCCGGTACCACACCACACTGTGGTGAGAGTATATTCACTTTGACATTCCATTTGTAACGCACATAAGGAGGCGTTGTAGGTATGACAAACTATATAAATATTATTGATCAACATCCATTTCTTAGTCGATCTAGCGATGTCCATCTGTCTGTCCGTCTGTCCGTACGATTACGACCGTAATTTAAAAGCTATCGACTTGAAATTTGGTACGTAAGCTTTTATCCACCAAACTGAGGCTATGTTCGAAGATGAGCAAGATCGGATGAAAACTACTACTACCTCCCATACAAAATATATAGCTATTTGATGTTAAACATTAAAATTAAATAGCTACAGTAAAGATAGTAGATAGAAGTTTAAACTTTGCACATATTGTTTTAATAATATTTAAAAAAATTTGACAAAAAGTGAGCTTGGTCGAATAAAAACTACGCATACCTCCCATACAAATACATAGGTATATAATTTTTTAATACTAAAATATTTTTTTATTTTTACAATAATTTATAGTACCGGGTATTTTAGCTTCGGCATAGTCTTACTGGTTTTTAAATATGAAGATATCGTCGCCGAAGATGTCGCGGGTTGTTTGGCATGTTGCGCCAGCTCTCAATTCTTGCACAAGCTGGATCTTATAAGCTTTTAAGCCAATATCTTTTCGTAAAATCTTCCACAAAGTGGATGGGCATAGCTCCAATTGCTGTGCACGATGGCAAATCAACTCATTCTGATTCTCCTCAACTCTAGCACTCTGGGCTCCACAACGGCAATAATTTCTTCCGTTCGTACTGTTTGTCGTCTTTGGGGATGCGTATTATCCACTAGAGCAGTGGTTCTTAACCTTTTAGTGATAAGGGACAATTTGACAAAATTTCTGTCTTGCCATGGACCACCAACTATTCATAGTTAATATACAGTAAATGTAAATGAATAAAGGGTTGTTCTATCTATAAATAAAGCTATGCATACAATTGTTCAAAGCCCTGCTCGCATAGATATGTCAATGAAAACAAAGTTAGGTGACGTATAGCAATTTCTCGAATCTTTGGGAAAAAATATTACCTATTGGCACCAAACATTTTCAGAATTGTTTGTTTGTTTGTTTATTTATTTAACTTTTGCTTAGTTATTAAATTACATTTATTTTAATTTATATACCGATATATAATTAATAATTTAAGTTTTCTTATGATTCATTATTTTCATTAATATAATTAATAATATTTCTTTTAAATTCTTTGAATCTTGAAATTTCTTTGACATTTATTGGTAGTTTATTAAAAAGATCCAATCCTTTATATAGTATACAGTTTTGTCCAAATACAGTTCTACATCTTCTTATCTTAAAATTATTATTATTTCTTAAGTTATAATTTGTTCTTATATATTCCATATTTCTACATAAATATTTTGGTAACATATTATATTTCATTTTGTATATAAAGAGGTACATATTTAACATTATTCTTTGATTTATTGTAAGCCATTTAAGAGCCGCCAGCATTGTATTGATTGGAGTATATCTGCTACATCTCAGAATACATCTCATCGCTTTGTTTTGTAGTTTTTGGAGCCGATCGATCGATTGTTTATTGCACATAAATAATATTGTCATAGCATATTCAAATTGGGGTTTTATAATCGTATTATAGATATTAACCGCATTAAACATTCTTAGTCGTTTTCGAACTTTGTATAATACGCCAATCTTTTTACAAATTTTTTTGCATACGTTATCTATGTGTGCGTTGAAGTTAAGTTTTTTGTCAATTATTACACCGAGATATTTCATTTCTGACACTTTTTCAATTTGCTGCCCATCTATTACAATAGAACCGTTATAATCACCATTTATGATCATAAATTTTGTTTTGTTAGTATTCAGTTTCAATCTATTCATATTTAGCCAGTCCGTTATATATTTTAAGTCATTATTTAATAAAGAAATACACTTATTAATGTCACTATCAGGAACGTATATTATAGAATTAATTCCTGTCTAGGATGTGTTTTTACAGTTACTTTTGTGTCACTTTTTCTTGAATTCTATCAGGCACCTCAGGAACGTTTACAATGAAAGGATTGCGGATCAGTCTCCGAATATCGTTGTCCTCGCAGTTTGGAAAAAAACAAGTGATTTCACTTTATCTCTGATATCTCCTTTAATCTCAGCACACTTCCAGCACAAATTTTTGGACTCAGGGTATCAAACGCAGAAAAATTTCCTCTTAAGACTTTAAGACTGATTTTATCTTCATATGAAAATATATTGCTAATGCTTGCAACTTACAATTTCCTGACCCTGCAGTTGAAGGTCCAATTTATTTAGTTGTGCGAAATTATCGAACCAATAAGACTCACGGAACTGATCCAGAAACTCTTTGTTCTTGTCAATGTCAGTTAAGAATGTTTGTACTTCCTCTCTCAGTTCGTACAACCTGGGGCCTGTACCACGAAACAACAAGCATTGTGCAATGGGAACATTTTAACATATTGCTTCGATAAATTGCTACTGTGTAACAATACTTGTTGTTTCGTGGTACTGGCCCCAGAGCGGGAATCAAGCATTGTAGGAGCACCGTCAGTACAAAACCCCGAAAGCTTTTGCCAGATAAGTCCATGTTTCTCCATTATGTATACAGTCTTATTCCGTCCGTAACATCTGCATCTTTCGACGTCATTTCCAGTTCTTGAGAAAATAGTAACTCCTCTTAAAACTTTGTATTGTCATTAAAAATCGAATAAATACAAGTAATTGACAACATTGTGAGACGTCCGTCTGTAGATTCATCACATTGTACACAAAATAAGGACTACATTTTATCTTGTTAATAACTTGTTCTTCAATAACATTTGACATTTTTTGGATGGCTTCGCGGAGCACCGGTTAAGAACCACTGAACTAGAGACTAGGGTGTACGTGGTGCGAAAACGATTCATTGTGCTCCGAATAAACGATAAGTTTGGCGAACCTAACCATGGTTTTCAAAATAAGTTTGCACAATTTGTACGCGTTGTTCTGGCGTTAATCTATTCATCGTAAAATGGCAAAACGTATTAATCACAAATCAACTTTCAACTGTTAAGTTGACAATCTGTAGAAACAGTGTTGCCATTTTAAAAACCAATCTAAAAAAACACACTTTATATTTATTTATTATTACATTTTTAGTTAAAAAAAAATTATTACTGAAATTTATATAGGTATTTTTATAGTGCGTCATTAATTAATAAATTAATTCCGTATGTTGAAGAAATAGATGTAAGCAACATAAACATAATGATTGTCTCATGACAAGGCTAGATGTCACATGGGACAGTCGGCAATATTGTACTTTGTAAATTTACTCTTTGACACGGCCCTAATTTATTAAGTACCTTTTCCGATGACTACATTCGGTCAAATTATGCAATACCTACCTATTTTTGAGGTTAACTATCATCGTAATACCGCCTTAATTGTCTTAACTGTAATATGATGAGCAAAAATTGTGATTACATTCGTCTACAGAAAGAAATCTCTACAATTCATTAGTAGGTACCTTCTTTGGCATCTTGTAAACTGATGCAAATTCCTCGCATGACAATTCGCCCACAAGTATTGAGGCTAAATTGATGAATGCTCGGAATGCTGTTGGCGACTTCATTCCAATGTTTGTTAAATAAGTGTAATAGCAAACACATTTAAGAGAAAACTACCTACATCTACCTAATAGGAACTACATACATTGCATAGTGGCCATAAAACATAACTTCTGTTGTTAGCGAATACCTATTTCCAGAGCGCCCCATTGAAAAACGAATCTAATGATTGTCTATATAAATCACCAAAAGATTCCTCCTCTAATCAAAAGGCCCAAATTTATTTTCAATTACACAGCTACAAGTCAATTTCGGGCTTATCTGCTGCGTAAGCATACGTGATGAAACAAATTTGAATATATCTTTGAATGCATGATAAGTGTGAACCCTCGTGCGTATGCGCTGTGCATAGTAAATTTGAAATTCAATAAAACGACTTAATTTCCGTGTGCCTAGGTCTACACGTACACATAGGCACACACTAACACTGCCACACAAAATTAATAAATAATATCGCTCCGTGGCGGGCGGCGCGGCGTCGGTCGGTCTTCACATTATGGTGTCCTGAAAAGAAAGATGTCATTTTGTTTTTGTAAGCGCCATCCGCCCATTATACCTAGCTAAAGTGAAGAAGATCTGAGGCTCAGCTAGCCGCCTTCATTGATTCTAATTTAGTCGCGACCGGAAATCATCTTAATATCTACTAATTTAAGTCTCAAATTATTCGTATTGGCTAAAGATAGGTGTATAATACCTTTCAAGTCATTATGAATTTTAACTATCTTTCTTTTTATCACGTTTACATTTCACACGCTCTCTCTCTCACTCCCATGCGTTACATCACATTCCGTAGTGAAAACATGTGTGTTTTTTTTCACATTATTACTACAGGTACGAATTATTTGGAACAGTACGTACCATAAACCATAGACCATAACTTTTTGTGTTCATTTGCAGTGTTGGAATTTCTGTGTAAGATAAACCAGAGGGAAGTATTTTTTCGATCATGAGTTTATTTCCTCGACAGGTATTTGGAGTGTTTCAAGGAACACGTAAGAGGAGGACAAAAAAAAGTAAAATCAAAATCAAGTGAAAAGTGGTGATACAGAAAAATATAAAAGAAGCCGCCGCGCGCCGGCCGGCCATTGCCACAATCGTTGGATCGTACAAAAATCTTGTTCGGTCTTGATTTGGTAAATTGCGCGCATACGATCGATGGGATGCGTATCTTACGAATACGATACCTGGATACTTGTGCTCTCCCTGTGTGCTTGATATTAATATTTGGATGAATCCTCATTTTTCTTTTCGTTGCCTTTTTCTCAGGCTTGGTGCGTTTATTTAAGGTTAAGCGAACACACAAAAGACCGCAAGTCCACATAATTACGTATCTAGACATTCCACTTGATCTTTGTTTGTGGGACTTCTTGAATGAATTCCGATTTGTATACCTATACACACGCATGCTGCCAGCAAGAAATTTCTTAATTTCTCCAGGCTTAGAAGTTCCGTTTTTTTTTTCGTGCACTCAAACAGGTATGCCAACAACCTACTATACACGTATAGATGTATCAAACACGCTTGGGAATGATTTCCAACACTCTTTGTAAGGAAAAAAAAATCATTTAAAGGATTATACACTCGACGGTTTTGTACAATCGGTCGATGGGGAAACGTTGCCTAACTCCTGCACACAGATGCTGCTGTATGATTGAGAGATTTCTCAATATTATTTTATTGTTATTATTCGCATTGTGTTTGTTGCTTTTTCTTTTCATGCTCGCCTAAGACTCTTTTGTTTTCTTCCCCCGGGACAACAGGACAGCAACAGCACCGCACTATAGCGTGGCAGCCGGAAATGCACTGAAATAGAGTAGTGTAGGATGAAAGGAGATAGCAACCGAAGAAGTAAAAGGAAAAGCTGATCTTGAAAAGGAGGATCTGTGTGTGTGTGTGTTTTTTTTTTGTCTAAATTTGTATTTCTGCAGGCGGTGTTAACATGTAATAATAGCCCACACAAACGATATGTGCAGCCTACTTAGGGATGTGCAACAAAGGAATTTCCACTTGATTAGTTGTGTGTTAAATGAATGAAGAGAGCATAGCGAGACAGACACCCAGCTTATGATTTCTAAATCAGCTCAATTAGTCATATCCAAATGAATATCTATAGCTGTATGTATGAAAGAGCTATAATTGCACCGGGGGTTAAATGATAATGACGACAAAATAATGAAGTTTACAAGCATGTAGGTAGGTAGTTTGTCTTGAGATACAGTCGAAAGATTTAAATACGTACACCTAAGGGCTTCTTTGAATAAGAACAATAGACCCATTCACAATAACCCACATGACCGACAGATAGAAGAATCCATGAAATGACTTTGAGTACTATTAGCACCGACATCAAACGATGCCCTAATGCACTGTATAGGTTCCATTTAGACCACACAAATACAGCGCGTTTCAAATCACCATGGAGTGTAGCAGAGTTGTAAAAGGAAGAAACAATAACAGACAATGAAAGGTGAGTTGAAAATGAGTGTAATTCCCATAGCTGGTGGAACCGACACCAAAGTGACTTTAATTATGGACCAAGGGTTAAGCACACACTGTATAATGATGCATATCAACGGTGGTAGGGCAACCCAATCGTCTTCTATTGTTGCAATAGGTATAACTGCCTATGCCTACCTATATCTGATGCTGGTTGAAGAATGGTAGCGATAAGTAATGAATGATTTTTAAATTAAGGTATTTGTGGGTAGGTAGAAAAGTGAACTTTTGTACTATGGGCAAGCATGATAAGCTATTAACGATTATCCACAGTTAACAATACTGTGGGAGTTTAGTTTATGTTTGACATACTACCACGAAAGTTATTTCAAACTTTATTGTTGGTATCGACTTGGCACCACTGTTACACAACCTTCAGTAACCGTTCTCCACTTAAAATGTCAATCTAGGTGTTACCAGCTCTGATATACAGTGGATTCCGCTTATTTGGGACACTTCGAGCTAGACTGTTTTGTCCCAATTAAGCGGCTGTCCCAATAATACGAAGTCTTGATGAAGTATGAAAAAAACACAACAAAAAATTATATTACTTATAATGTCGATTATTTCACATTTACTTGTCGGTGTACTTCTCTCGGCAACTTACTGAAACGAAACTAATAGCAAGCCACGTTGACAATACAACAATAAACCGCTTTGCACACGCTTTGACACTTCTAGAACTACAGAAAGGCAAAACGGTGCGCAACACCACGAGAAAATGGCGGCTTTCTCATCTTCGATGACGGACAGACAAGCAATGTGGCGATATTTATACCCGGTACCACACTATGGTGAGGGTCACTTTGACGTTCCATTTGTAACGCACATAAGGAGGCGTTGTAGGTATAACAAACTATATATATTATTGATCAACATCACTTTCTTAGTCGATCTAGCGATGTCCGTCTGTCTGTCTGTCCGTACGATTACGTAATTTAAGAGCTATCGACTTGAAATTTGGTACGTAAGTTTTTATCCACCAAACTGAGGCTAAGTTCGGAGATGAGCAAGATCGGATGAAAACTACTACTACCTCCCATACAAAATATATAGCTATTTGATGGTAAACATTAAATTTAAATAGCTACAGTAAAGATAGCAAGTTTAAACTTTGCACATATTATTTTAATAATATTTAAAATTTTTGACAAAAAATAAGCTTGGTCGAATAAAAACTACCAATACCTCCCATACAAATACATAATTTTTTAATACTAAAATATTTTTTACAATAATATAGTACCGGGTATTTGAGCTTCGGCATAGTCGAAGATAATATTGTCATACTGGTTTTTGTGTCAAAATGTGTTAAGATGTGTGATGAATATGTCCCGAATAAGGGGCTAATGTCCACAATAAGCGAAACAAATTCAATCTAAAATATACATTCGGTGCCGTTCTTTAGCATTTGTCCCAGTTAAGCGGCTGTCCCGCTTATCCGGTGTCCCAATAAAGCGCAATCCATGTATTGACAAATTACCAAAAATAGACAGCAGTTATCGGGAATAACTTATTGACTATTATTAAGAGGACACAAATAACTATACGCACCCACTACAAATCAGTTATCACTATTCCCTCTTGAAATATAATAATCATAAAAAAAGTACAAGTGCATGTAGTAAAGTGGGATAAACCTCCACAGAGCACGAATTCACCATAAACGCTTAACTGATTTGCTACGTGAATATCAAAAAGACAACGAGGGAACATGAAATGGGTTATAACTCAAATACTAACTCTATTAAACTCACGGAATCTTTTACACAAATAGGAAATGGGAAGAGGAAATAATTTAAAACTTAAAATACTACATACGTTTGTAGTAGGTAGGTACCTACTACATGTGAAAATTATAGAAGATTGTCTCATCGGCATACCGGAAACTTTTCTACTGGTGCATCTACTTAATGTCCCTTTTGTAGAAAAAAAAAACACCTTTCAATCATTTCAAAAGCATTTACACATACATATCTACCTACATAGTGTAGCTATGTCCTTTGTTGCCGACTTCATTCATTCACTCATCCATGATGTTGTTCAAATGGTGACATCCTTGAGAACACATTTCGCCACATCAATTTTATACTTTCTGCTAGCTAGATGTAGAAAATAATCGATATCCACATACGTGGATATGCGTGAAGTGTGCACACAGGGATCTACTCAACTTAACGTGCGGAGCTCAAACTCAAACTATAATGTAAAGCTTTGATTAATGTATATACGAATGTACTGTAGATCCAATGCACCTCTTTACCGGCACCAATAGACCTCGGAGAAATGCTGTTTAAAACTGAAAGCTGTATTTTATCTACAGAGCTTTAGTTTAGTTAATTATCTTTTATATATTTTTCAATTGTTCTGTGAGAAGGATCCTTAAAAAATGATTTAATACAATGGACCTACGAATCGATGGCTGACAAGTAGGTGCATATAATTATACGAACTTAAACTTAGGGCCAGTTTCAAGACTAGCTGATAAAGTCTCGGATAGCCAATCCGGAATTTATATGTCAGATAAACTTCAACTTTCGGTTTCAAAGGTTTCGGATAGTGATAGCTGACAGATAAAGTCTCGGATAGTTTATCAGCCGGTTCAAGTGGCTGTTAAAGTCTCTATCCGGAAGATAAACAAAATATCTATTTGAAGTGGCTGGAAAAATATACTTTTAGAGCATTCTTCCGTTAACGGGCGTATACAGCAATCCAGACGAACATGGGTTTGTTTGAGTTTTTAGAAGACGAATTTGAACAATAGACATTACGATCATACTACACGGCCCCGTAGGAGCAGAGTATTTCGCCCAAGGCCAAATTATTTTGAAACCCTCGACCATGAAGACTTTAGAATTCGATTCCGGCTTACCGAAACGGCAGAAAACGTCTGTGGAAGGAAAATTTTATTCACTTTTTTCCTAAACATTCCTACCCCGAAGGGGCTGGCACCTTGCCGTTGCGTCCTTTTCTGGACGTTGGTGGTGTGGAGGCTGAAGTTGTAATGATTCAACAGGCTACCATGACAGACGGGCTGTTTTGATGAACAACGAACTAAGATAACTACCCAAAAACTCTTAATTAGAGTGCTCGATAAAGCTGGAGAGCTTATCTATTCCCCCTTCTTTTCCTACTCCTATCCGCAAATCATCCTTCTTACAATTTCTTATCCTATACCCCTTTCCGCTGATGGGTTGGACGAAAAGGTGTCATACGACCCGTGCCGATAGTCAGCCTGGTTGGGGGTCCAGTTTAAAGAAGAGCTCAGCCGCAAACGGAGTATGTGGATGCCTGCTCCAGTTCCTCTGTTAGAATTCTTTTTTGGATCTTTGCTGCTTTAATTTTTTTTTTTTTCGTTAATTTATCAAAGGTTTTTTTAGACCTAAAACAACAAAAAATATTAGAAAACACGAAACAATAAAAAAACAAATGACATGTGTATCGAAACAAACATAGTGTCTGATAAATTTTTCCGCAAGTTAGTTTATCAGAGACTTTGACGATGAAACAGAAAAAAAATATCAGTAGCTTTTATCTGGTTAGCGTTATGTGTCGGCTAACTATCCAAAACTTTATCCAGAACTTTTGAAACTGGCCCTTAAAGTTGCTTAAAGGTTGAGTATAGTTGATTCACTTCCAGATTTAAGTATAGATGGTTAGGTTATGAAACCTAATCATGTTTATGCCGTTAGTTCTCCTAGAGTTATTTTCATCAGAATGAAGCTTGGTAAATTGTCAACACGCTAAGTTTCAATGTGAAGCTTCATTGAAAAAAAAAAAAAAAAAAATAAATATATACTACTTGGCTTTAATTCCCCAACTGCGAAACCATGACTCCCGTTTCGCGTACGTTTTTTTTGGCTATTCTATATAGGCTTAGAAAAAGAATTTCATACAAATTTAATCTATTCTATATAGATTTCGTTAGACTGAATTTGTATGAAATTATTTTTCTAACCCTATATAGAACAGCCAACAAAACGCACCTAATAAAAGTTCTGGGGTGGGATTCTGTAAAAAACGAAACGAAAACTGCTTTCGTTTTCACTAAACCGGTCTCTATCATATCTGTGGCAATAGACAGAGACTGATATTGTCGAAACGATAGCGTTCGATCGTTTTCGTCTTACATAATCTGGCCCCTGTTCTCTGTCAGTCGGGAAACAGGACTAAAAACTCATGCAAAGGTTTTCCTAAACCCTAAACATAAAAATTATTCAAAAAAAAACATTTTTGAGGTGTATACAAATCTAGATTGATATGTTTAGCAATGTTTCCTACAAAAAGTTAGACACCTAGCTATAGTTATAGGTGGCCATTATTTCTCTTTGTTACAAACTAGGTGCCAAACTTAATACACCCTACTATAGGATCGAGCAAAGGCATTTTATACAAAAAAAAAAGAAACGTTGCTGCGTATTTATATTTACTCAGGCTTTTATCACTTGCCATGCAGTTATTTGTAAGTAGAAGGGTTTTTGCAAAGCAATACAAGTTGCTCCAGTGTGCGTAAATGTAAAAATGTTTATAACGATGAAGGATGCCGATGCTGAAACTGAATCATTTGGAGAAGTATCCTTAACCACGCTATACCTGCATAACCATTCTCATAATTATTATTAGGTATACCATCTATCATCCCTTCACTTTATACGTGCACTCGGTATGTCACAGCTATAGGCTGCTTGTGAGCTGAGCTGAGCCTCCTCCTTATATAGTCATCGTTGGCGTTCCAACAAAGCAAACAAGCTGTTGTCACATCCCTGGTCTTCTTATTCGGTGTCATTGCATTAATACGAGTGTAGGTGCAAGTTTAATTTATGCCGACTTTCCTTCTCTCGGCTTACATTTTATTTTCAGCCCATCGAATTTATTCTGCTATGCAGAGGATAATGCTCATGGATCTACTTCAACTTCATTTTTTTTTATCGTCACATACATACATAAATATGTACGCGTGGATTTTCTGTATCCTTTTACATTTGTTGTAGCTTGTAGGACACACCGCACACCTTTAGCCCAAACACACGTGGAAAAGGTAAAAAGGAAAAGAGTGCCTCTTTGTACCTTTGTAGATTAGAGGAAACGTATATACATACTCATATCAAGTGTTTTTTTTTTTTTTCTTATTCTAGCTCTCTCCGTTTTCGACTGAAGTATAGGTAAATAGTTATGCATTTGTACGTTCAAGAAAAATAAGAACTTCGTTGACGAGAGGATAGCAAATTGAGGAGAAAAGGGAATTCATACGGACCAGGTCATGACAGTTGTTGTGTACAGTCGTTGAACTGTCCAACTGATTAGAAATGCTGTTTATCTTAATATACTTAGAAATAGAGAAGTTTTGCGTTTTTATGCGGTTCCCTTCCCAGGCTGTAAATAAGCATTTCCTTTTTTTTAGTGGTTGATAAATACATACCTATGCACACATAGGATGTACTCGCAAGAAAATAGTATCTATAGGAATAGTGCGTTTTTAAATCACTATGTAGTGTGAATCTTTCTCACTCTAATGTACATTTTACCCATATGTATACATTATGTATTTCTCTCCACACTTCCTAGTTTTTTGAAACTCGCTCTATCAGAATCGCTGCTTATTTGACCATAAAATTGTTACAATTTGCCTATATGACCATTATAAAATTGTTAAAGCGTGTGTTGGTGCTTTACAAAGGACAACAATATTCGACACAAAACATGTATTTATGTGTTTTTCTGACAGCATTTAGGGTTGTGCTCGACCGATGATGATTTAGTTTTTAAAAATTAAAATGGTTAATACAGCTTAGCTAAGAATGTTAGCCTTTCTTAAATTGGCTACTGCAAAGAAAGTGAGTGATGGACTCATCCTCCTCTTCATCTCTACAGCTTCTGCAGAAGTCATTGTATGGCAGACCGAGCAGGGCTGCCGAAAGTACTGCAATAGCAGTATTATACTGCGATTTTTTCATCCAATACTGCGTACTGCCAAAGCAAATTATACTGCTCAACCTAAAACAAAAAATGTATCTAAGAATGCGAATTAAAATATGTAATAGTTTTATTTGGTTTTATTTTATAAAAATTCTGTCTCTGCCCTAATTTCAGTGAAATGCATTTGTGAACTGAGCTCGCCCACATTCCAGTTGTCATTCGATCTTAGCTATGACACTGTGCTGTCACTGTCAGTGACCAATACGTTGTTAGTTGTTTATTTACTTGTGGCTGTTGGTTTCTATATTTATGTTTAAAATATTAAGGATACTTGCCTATAATTACAAAGAACTCTGCAAACAAATTTTGTCTCGCATCAACTTCAATGGCAAAGTTTTAGTTGCATTGCAAGGCATTGATCCAAAGCAATTAGCTTCAGGTCTTGTATCACTAATGAGAATGAGTCAATTTCCTAATTTTCTGGTAGGCATCGATGAGGAGTCATTAGATGAAGAATGTCGAAATCTGCTTAATTTAGACAATATTTCAAAAGACTTAAAGCTACAGCAATTTTGGAACCACGTTTTCAAACAGAAAAACGAGTTGGGTAAAAATTGTTTCCACTAATAAAAGATTTCATTGGTTCGGTCCTATTATTTCCACATAGCAGCGCGACTGCTGAAAGGAAGTTTTTATAACTAAATCTAATAAAAGATAAGAAAAAAAAATGTTTTAATGACGGGTACGTAAATTCAATTCTTATGTCAAAAAAAATTATAAAAAAATCTTTCATTCTTAAAGTGTACTGCCGGGTACTGCGCAAAGGAATCGAATTATACTCCCCAACAAAAATCTGAAACGGCAGCTCTGAGACCGAGCCTTTTCGCGTGTCTACCTAATATGCAGTGCCCAAAGATGACTTTAACGACTTTCGAGAGGCTGGATCTTTTAAGTCGAAGAAGCTCCTTGGATCTCTTTGTATCCAGAGCGGGCCAAGTGAGCCTAGCTGTTTCACAGTGTCCTAGATACTTCCATCTGAAACTTGCTCTGCTTGCTGCGTCACTGCGTCAGTGTGAATTATTTGTTTAGCGTATGAAAGTGGTGCATACACGTTGTGCAGATTTATACTATCCACCCTAGAGGATAGAGCCTAGCCTTGCTAGTTCGTCTGCTGCACAGTTCCCTGGGACCAGGAACCCAGTAGAGGGTGAGGTTGTATACTGTCCACTTATCTCGTTAAACAATCTTCTACCACTTTACATCTTATTCCGCTGGATATTAGGGATTTGATTGCAGCTTGGCTAGATATTAATGTTTGTGATGACGATATCCCTTTGTGATACCGAATCCACAGCCACGCTGTAGCTTGACGAATAGCTGTGATTTCGGCTTGGAAGACACTGCAGTGTTTCGGAAGACAGCACGAGAGGCCCAAATTCAGTTCTTCTGAAAAGACCCCGGCGCCAACTCCCTCCTGTGTCTTGCAACCGTCTGTGAAGCGTTTGACTTCAACCATCCATTGGAGCTTAGAGCTCGCATCCATTAAGAAATGACGGGACCATTAAGTTAATTCCCTAATGCCCAAAACACACGTGCAGAATTCACTGCACAGCAGGATTAGAATACAAATGTTCTTTTGTGGTGAAACAAATGTAAATTCTGCAGCCACCGCGCTGCAACATGTCTCTATTTCTAAATCAACTGCATATGCTTTCAAAATAAGCTAGAAATCCAATTTACAATTTATTGCTAAAATTGGCATTAAAAACTGTTAATATTTTTTCGACGCGTATAAATATTCGATACGAATTCAATTCGAGATATACCAAGGACGACCACGTACTCTTGGCTGCAATACGCTAGCGTTGAGTTTTTCTGTTCGCGCTATGTATTGATGCGTCAAAATTCAATTCCAATCAAACGCAATTCCAATTTATTGTTCGTTCCCAATATTCGTCTAAAGACCTGTCATTAAACTATTTATATCAATACCACACTGACAGAAGAATGCTCTTTACAATTTAACATCTGAGGAGTGTGGACATGTCAGAATGCAGCGTATTTACAACATAAAACAATGCTGCATCCAATCAAACCAATCGCTTAACTTTATACTCTTTCACAATTGATATAGTTGATTGCAACTGACGTAAAATATCCTCACTCACTTGAACTGCGTGCGTTGTACACTGTTCCAAGTGGACTTTAAGTAGTGTTAAGTAGTAAAACGAGTGCTTCAGAAGATTTTAATTGATTGATGCCTCTCCTATATACTTCAATGTGTAAAATAAGAGGTGAAGAACAGGCTCAACTCGAAGTTATCACTTCAATTGTCGTCACAGCGCAGCGCCAGAAAAAAAAATCTATCATACTGTCTGATGGTCCATAAAAGGCAGTCCAAGGAAGACAACTTTTATAAGATAGAAGGACTAAAGGTGAAAATATTTCAAACAATGTGCATATTTCTTACACGCATATAGGCACTCAATTGTGACTGCAAATACCGTACCTATGTAATTATACCGGTCTGCGCGGCAACCACGATCGACATTCATGAATCGACTTGTTTCATTGAAAATATTTAATCAAAACCATTAACCCCTTTCCCCTTTGATAAGCGAGTGTGTGAAAAGTTGACTAACTTGGCGCTATACGAGTACCTGTGCCTGTGCTCATCAGCAGCGCCGGCACGGCCGAGCTCCAAACATACGCACAGTCGACAACTTATATCCACGAATAAACCTCGAACCAAAAATAGTAGGTATATACGAATGCGACGGTATCCACACATTGCCAGCCACCGCAGAGAAACACTAAAGCTATAGGCCAAGTCAGTAGGAAGGTTTGCGGCGATGATGATCATCATCTGAACTGTGGGTACCATAGAGATAAAGACGATAACAAAGAACATTATATAAAGTTAAGGAACACGTTCCGCCGTCCATGGCGTGGTGGCGTGCATGGGAAATAGCATCGAAGCCGGGCAGAGATTCAGCAAAAAGCACCAGAACACACAGAAGTGACTCGTATGGAAAAAAATGTTGGGCAATATTTTTTTTCTCTCGCTTTCGTCGTCTGTTTGAATTTAGATTTAATTTGGAATTCTTTAGTCTCCGCTTTACTTTGAAAAAAAAAAAAATCTATTTTAATTCCGTGTAATTAAGGCGCACAGTCTGTATAGAAAATTAACGAACTAACAAGATAACAGTTATTGATTCTATGGAGGAGTGACTCAGTGGTTGGTGTGTTGGACAACTGATTGCCGTGGGCGTGCGTTTTTGACACGCTTTTTAAAAACTATACAATATTTTTATGTCAAAGCGCGCAAGCCACACTAAAGCCGTGTTTATAAATAGCGCTAAATAATTTTCTGACACTATCGTGGTGGAAAACGAATTTTCAGATGTCAAAAAAATTATCCTGCTCCCAGAGCATGATGATAAATTATCCTGTAGGCTAATTTTTTTACGTTTTCTTTTGCTAAATTGTTAAAGAGGAAATAAAACACTGAATTTCAATTAATTAAAAGCATAAAATTCGATAAATCTCTGTTTTAAGATTGGAGTTTGTTGAACTTCTCTTTCAACACTTTCATAAGTGGCAGAAAATTATCCGGGGATAATTTTTTAGCCCAATTTGCACACGGCCTAAATGTTGCTTTAGAGCGTACGCTCGTTGAGGGACTAGAATATGACAAATTAAAAGTTCAGTTTGGTTTACAAATTCAGAGCAGAATGCAAATTTCAAGATTGCTCCCTTATTTCTTATAATTGTTACTTTAAGGCTCAAATTAAAACAGGAATTCTCCTAATTGGTAAAAAGCTGATAAATAATAATATAGGTAGCAAAGCTTGTCCTATATGAACGTGTTGTTTCTACACAATCTGTCAACGCCACAATGTATGCGAATTTGGTATAACTATGGCAAACGTCAAATTATTCAAAATTTAGCTAAGACAAAATTGAGAATGGATCTTTTCTCAATTTCTTTCTTTAATTAAATTTTAATTTCTACTTGCAAAAAGATGAAAAATTTAAATTGAATAGTAGTTTCACATAATATGTATCACTGTTTTGTTTGACGGATGACAGTTTAACTTATTAATACTTTAATACTTAAAATACTTTGCAAAACCTTTTCTTTCATACGTTCCCATATTAAGAAATCGAGAGTGGTCAATGGGATTATATAATTATTAAAGTAAAATGTTTTAAGAATTTTGCTTACAGTTTAGTTACAGTTTAGCGATGTTAGCTACTCCATAATACTGTCAAAGTGTTAAATGCTAACTGACGAATTGGCGGCCAAACATAAGCGACCTATATCCTGTATGTATATAATGGAAATAAATGTAATTTTTAACAAAAACTGATCGTGACGTGACGTGAAACTTTCGGGACTTGGGAGAGAATTGTTTGTGCATTACTGCTGTCTTATCAATCGCCATCGCTTTGCGTTTTGCTTTGTTCTTTTGTGTTTTTAGATTGTTTTATTTGATTGGAGATAGAGGACATTGTAGTTGTTTGCGAGTATACAACTACGTTTACGTATTTCTACGAATTTCATTCGTGACAATCACAGTATGTTTACGAAAATGTCAAACCAACGCGAAAATGCGAAAGCGGGAGCGAACTTCGCGCGGAAAACGGTGGGATATATCGCCATCGCCATGTATTTATTTCCCACTCCCGCTTACGCGCTGGCTTGAGCAGACCTTAAAATAGGCTCCAATACCTTATATTCTGCCAACGTTACGTTCGTTAGTATTTATAGGTATTTTATGAAATTGATAGAAGTAGGGTTTTGTTGATTGAAGTGCGATGCGAATCAGAAAGTGATAACCTTTATAGAGTTTCTTGTGTGTTATTTTTCTTCTATGATAAGATAAAAATGCAGATGAGATGGTATTTTGTGTATCTATGATTAATAGACCAGATTATATCACAATCTTCCTAACACACCTGATTTGTTTTAAAAATTCAAAATTTAGCCTCTGATTTAAATTTCAGTAAGATGTTAGTATACAGACTATACATTATAATATTTTCATGCGTACACTAACACCAACACAGAATATACTACATATGTAAGTGCGAGTGTTATTATGAAAGCAATCACCTGGAGCTAGAGGATATCTAATTTTATTCTTCCCATTGCTTCCATTCGGTAATTCCGGCGATCATCTCATCAATTAGCATACTAATCTATATGAACATGTTTTTCGTTCTGAAAATATTGAACTAAACTTATTCTCTGATTCTCGGTCATTATTTCTTGTCTTCTTTGCTTCACGTTTGCAAACATTAATTGAAAGACATTAGCATTTAAGTAAGCGTACGTATAATGCTTTGTGATATCAACGTCAATGAAGAAGTGGTCGCGTATAGAAAATTAAAAGATTGAATCGCAAAACTCGTATCCATTAATCAGATACAACGCAATCAAAATTAACAAAAATATAATTTCGAGTATATAAATGTCGCCAAATCGATTATCCAATCGTACTTTTAACCTAATACATAATGTACTGTGGTCTCTTAATTCATGGTAAAGAGTGGATACATAAATTCTATGCGCCGATAAATGATAAAGATTCTACAATGAATTAATTATCTTCTACTTGTTAAAGAGTGGTATGTACTAACAATAATTTTTAGTGTCCAGATTAAACTTTATGAACTCGCAATGGCGAAATTTTCCATATAAAATTATCTATTGTGACCGACAAAATATTTAAGTTGGAAGTTAAAAATGATTATTGCTAAAGGCACCAAGTGACAAAGAAAAGAAGCTGAAACAGAACAGAAAGGTTTTTCGTTCTGTAGTAAATTCTGGTTCTGTTTAACACTACAGCACTAAAACAGATCCAGAAAAACATGGCTGTCGTCTATTCTGTCAAACGCTATCATGAAATTGTGTCCACTAAAAATATTTTTTTCGTCTAGTAGTCGAATTTGCAACTCAACTACCTAGCTAAACCAGGCAGTCGGATGACAGATGAAGACAAATGCAAACAAAAAACCTCCCTCCCACGATAAATTGACATTTCTGTCGCTGGCAACAGAAACAATCAATACAGACTTCTTTATACGTTCAGTCGCCAAACTGCCATTTTTTTGTCGCTAAATTCTGTTGCTGAAAAAAAATGTCTCTTCCTAATTCTGTTTCTGTTCTTTGTCACTTGGTGTCTTAATTAAGGCACATAGTGTATATAGTAACGTAAAGTTGCCACATCCCTGGTGACACTTTTCTGTTTTGAAAATTTGGACCGGAAGAAGTTAAATATAAATACTCACAAATTGAACTATACATCTTAGTTTAGAAATTTATGGCTTTATTGATGAAATTCGAGCAACGCAATTGGAATCGGCTTGGTAGGGTAAACGTAAAGTGGTACAAAAAATTACTGGGTCATCGCCATCGGCTTTATGATAGAAATCATGAAAGATCGTTTATAATCCAATTGTATTGTGTTACACCTGTGAGAATATTTTTTCCTTTTGTCATCATTTTGCCAAGTCATATCCTTCTACAGAAAAAATTAAAAGACAGGAACAATAGTAAAAGAATGTGGGTATCATGTTCGTGAACAGCTTATACGTCTATACATACTTTCGTAGCTTATCATTAGCCTTTATATGACATGTCAATTATTATGCTTTTAATTTTTAATGTGATTAGTAAATGTAATGCTTTGTTGCTGTGCATACATACTGTTGTTCACAAACGGATTTTGAGTCAATTGCGCGGGCAATCAAAAGAAAACAACGTATAACTCATCTATATTTTCTATAAGCAGTTCGTCTAACTTTACTGGGAATTTTTAATTTTATGAAGCTGAATACATTTGGCTCCAAGAGTCTAGATCTATATCTTTCTTATTATTATAATTATCCTTTGCACCGATTACAATTAAACATACCTACATAATGTATACAGTAGATAGATTCTTATTAGTTCAAAATATCACCTTTTCCATTGTCTCCAAACTCCAAAAAAATGTTGTTCGTTCATTCCCTCAAATTCTAATACGTAGGTATTTAATCTCTTTTGTGGCGCTGATGATATCGATATGTGGGTATTTTGAATAGGGAGACCTGAACCGGCTTGGCAATCCCGCTGCTGCGTTGCAACGCATGATGTGAATCGAGTTTAATAGTGTTGGTGTAGCTGTAGACTGACAAATGGATATGTGAATTATGACAGGTTATTTATTTTTAAGCAACTTAAATCGTTATCGAAAGGTACGAGAATATTAATAATAATGACAATATTACCTGTGTATGGACCATGATCATGAAAAATGAATTAGACATCAGCGGAACTTGGCCTTGACTTGTTCTTTTTTTACTTACAAGTTATTCAATTTTACTTATACGTATACCTCTTTTGAAAGAATTGTTCTTTTTGCACATGCGAAACTCGCTAGAAAAGAAAATCTGAAGCTCACTACCGCGATATTTATGTATATGGAAAATATGTATTGTTATTGAAGTTCCTTCATTTTAAAGTCGAAATCGAATTATTATAAAGCCCCTTGCGCGGTACTTGAGAGAAGGTGCACACAAGAAAGCGCTGCAGCGCAAGGGCAGCGAGAGAATAGTACCGCGCCAGGAGAAGGGAGGAAAAGAAGATCCTGCGTAGAAAGAAGAGGGCTTACGCAGCTTCCCAGCTCAAGGAGATCGAAGAGTCGCGCGATCGTAATGACATCCGAAGGTTTTATAAAAAAGCCAAGCAACTATGGCTGCTGGCTACAAAACCGGAACGCAGGCTATTCGAGACAGCGAAGGAAACCTAGTCACCGAAGGGCAGGGAATAGTAGATGTGTTTAAGCAGCATTTCCAGCAGCTGCTTAATGGGCATCATGTAGAGAGAGTGATAGGGCAAGAAGATAGCCCACGTCCAGTCAATGAAGAACTAGTTCCACCACCTAGTAAGAAGTTGGCCTAGCTATAAAAAAGCTTAAGAACAACAAAGCCGCAGGCTCTGACGGTTTACCAGCGGAGCTCTTTAAATACGGTGGTGATGTTTTGGTAGGGAGCATGCACAAAATCATCAACCAAGTATGGGTGGAAGAAAACATGCCCGATGACTGGACTATCAGCTCCATATGCCCCATCTATACAAAAAAGGCGATCCTATGTCTTGCTAGAACTATCGAGGCATATCCCTGCTTAATGTCGCATACAAGATCCTATCCAACGTACTGTGTGAACGCCTTAAACCGTTCTGCAACACACTAAGCGGCACGTACCAGTGTGGCTTTCGGCCCGGCAGATCGAGACTATAGACCAAATTTTCACACTGAGGCAAATCCTGGAAAAGACCAACGAATTTCAAGTCGAAACTCACCACCTATTCATCGACTTCAAAGCCACGTATGAAAGCATACATCGTCAGGAGCTCTATATGGCGATGGCCGAATTCGGAATCCCGGCAAAACTGATTCAGCTGTGTCTCGTGACGCTGGAAAACACGCGCTGCAACGTGCAGTTTGGAAGCAGCTCCTCCGATCTATTTTAAACTTGCACCGGATTTAGGCAAGGAGCGACGCGCTATCATGCGATTTCTTCAATCTCGTACTGGAGCAGATAGTGCGCAGGGCAGGTGTCAACACGGAAGGCACTATCTTCAACAGATCCGTCCAGCTGCTGGGCTATGCGGATGATATTGACATCATCGGTCGCTCCCAGCGTGCCGTGATAGAAGCGTTCACGGCGATTGAAGAACAGGCGAAATCCGTTGGCCTTGAAGTAAATGAGGACATGACTAAGTACATGCTATCAACAAACAAACAAGCATCTAGAAGCAATGTCACAATAACATGCATAAGCGAGACGCGATTACTAGTCTCTGATATGGAATTCAGTGGGTAGACCAAATACATTTTTGACATTTTTGAAGAGCAGAACACATTACTCAAATATTCATATCGAGAAAAAGGGAATATCACACTCTATTAAGTACTTTCATTCATTATAGCCTGCCTGAGTAGAGTATGCCTGTTCTTAATCCTTATTTGGAATTTGAAGTTTAAAACACCCGTTTATTTCCGCATACTGAATGACTTCTGAAGCAAAGCGGTCACAATGGTTCGCTTTGAATTATATGCGCCCACATACTACTACAAGGTTCAGAATATTTACCATGACGCGGATGCTCAAAATTACTGAGAGATACGATACACAGGGTACAGGGTAACTCATATCGATTGCAAGAGGTTAGATTTTTCATCTATCCCAGACATCTACCTATAAACAGTTGACCAAATTTGTTCTTAAAATTACATACATACATATTTCTTTATTGATTTTGTATATCTAAATTAAATCTTATTGTGGTAATAGCGTCGGTATATTTGTACGCAAAGCTCTTTGTCCCAAAAAACATTCTAATTCATTTATTTGTTACTCTTTTTCATTAGTGTTTGTTATTTTACTTCACAGCCACTTGAGAAAACGAGATCATAAATAAAGGAAATCACGAAGTGATTTTAATCTGATGCTACAATGGCCGTTCAAACCACTCAGTTTCTTGGAATACGTTGTTAGCCTTATGGCTGGCATAGCATCCAAATGAAAGCACTTAATACTCGTACATTAGCCTACACCCGGTCTACAAAAAATTGAGCTTGATTGGGTCGCACTCGCACGTACTTGTTCGCATGTTGTGCAATGTACGTTTTCAAATTGTTAATCCACATATCACAAATTTACAAAAAATAAACCAAATAAGCTGGTTCCACTCTTGTGTTATTTCGAAGCTTATTCAACCTCAAGAAATAGAAATCTTGAAAACCCGCATTCGATCATAGTGCGTAAAGACTACAATATGAACTTCCACGCTCAACATAATAATAGATTCAAGCATGCCGATGCAGAACAATAAAATTGAAGTGTAGTCGCTTGCGATGCGATCCTCAATTTCTGTGCCAGTGTGTGTGCTGCCTATGATTCATTGAGTGGTATAATAAAAAAAAAATCGTCCGGGAAATACTCACCGTCACCATCAGTGCCGTTCGGTTGTTATCTTGAACAATTGCTTTGAAAAGTGAATTAGCGCTGATTTTTAATTTAAATTAACACTCCATTCATCGAATGCTATTATACCCTCGCCATGTTTGCACCCATTCATGTGCCGGTTGATCAAATATTTGATATTTTTAATTGAAGCCTTCTCGTTCTCGTTTTGGGGCCCAGTAACTTGAGATTTTATATACATCACATACCTATACAATATACATATACATAATATGATGATGATCACCGACCAGACCAAGTAGTAGACTGATTCGCAAACGAATTTCTAAAAAAAGAATGGTGATATAAACCCGACGCTAATTGCTCGCAGTTATCAATTGATACACTCCACTGGGACAATTCGACAGAGTGTTTCTTTGGATTGCTTCAGCTTCAATTACTGTAAATTAAGCAAATTGGGCTTAAATACCGGAGGTCTGATTATTATCCAGACTATTGATAGACATTTAAAATGGAGTATGTTATTATGGAAATACATTTATGTATATCACGATCATTGGTATATTTGCGAAAACTGTTTGTAACTCTGGCAGTGGCCGTCGTCGGTCGGTTCGGTTTTTATGGTACATTTCCAATGACACCCAAACTAAGTACGCAAGATAACAGAGATGTTAAGTACACCTAAAATACGTGACATAGCCGGCATCTCGTTTACGTGACACTAATTATAAGTTCAAAATGTTGATATTTTTATAGCAATGCTTTCCTATAAACTAAAAATGCTTCAATGAATTTATTAAAGAATGGTTGGTAACATTGAGTATTTTAGATAGATTATTAATTGTTTTTTTAATTAAATTGTATTTCTCCTTGGAAAGCTCCATATCCAAAAATAAGACTAGCGCAGTCGGATCATCATATTTTTTAGGATTTCTTTGAGTTGAAGCGTACTCTTCTTCATCCGTATAACTCTCGTAATGGGCTTGCTTATAGTTTTCAAACGATTCTGAGTATATTCTGAGCATTCATCATAAGATTTTCAAGGCTTTCTTCTTGATGCCAAACACTAAATACATATAATCACCCTCATTCCGAGATTCGAGTCGAATCGAAAGTCATGTCATTCGACTTCAGCCGTTCCATCTTTCGATTTCGATGGAGATTCGTATTTTGTTCATTTCTCCCCACATTCTCAGTTTTTGTCTAGTATGTATGTTTAAAAAAGAATTAAATAAAAATGAATTAAAAAGTCGAAAAAAGTCTCAGTTTCGATTGGATAAAATGTCAAATTTTATTCAAGCGAAAATGTGTGGTCGAAATTTAAATATTTCAGTTAAGTAGGTACTTTTCGGTTCTACAATTACCTCGCAAAACGACATCGGCGTAGAAATCAAACGAAGAATCACTCTTGCTAATCGCTGTTTCTTCGGGCTAAGAAGGCATCCAAGAAGTAAAGCCCTCTCTCGCAGAACCAAGGAAATATTGTACAAAACCTTAATCATCCCGGTCCTGTTGTATGGTGCATGGAAGCATGGACCTTATCGAAAGCTGATGAAAACCTCTTGGCACGCTTTGAGGGAAAGATTCTTCGATTGATTTTCGGTCCAGTTTGGATCGACAATTGAGAATCTGACAGCTAAATATTTATACAGCTGATTTCGAAAATATATTCATCCAATGAATTCATGAACTTCTTTTCCTCGAAACTTGGAATGCGAGGAGTTAATTCGAGTGAAAGTCTTGAATTCGAGGAATATATTCGATTCGATCGAATCTCAGAATAAGCGTGAATATGTAATAAAAAATATAAATTTTTTTTTATTTCGACAACGTCTTTTGACATTTTAGACTACAGTACGGTGACTTTAACTTTTTTTTAAACCTATACAAAATGATATATTGTGAGCTGTGACCCAAATTTGACGCTACATGTCAAAACTAAGTAAAAAATCGACAGCAAACAAAAATAAACAGTACATTCAATATTTACGCACAAAAAAAAACGATAAAAGATAATTTATTGTCCAAAAAAATGTGTGAAAACAGAAGGAAAACTTTTAATTTACACTGAAGAAATATTACAAAGAAACAATTAAGCAATTTTCGCAATCTTCGAAAAGCAGACAAATAAAACATTGCAGTCAAAAGTTTAGTTGTCTAAACTAATATAATTATTTTTATTAGGTCAACATTGCGAATTCGTGAAATTACAATTGGACATTAAAATGATTGGGTAGGTTATGCGCACTCAAAAGTTTGAGTTTATAATTGAAACTTCCTGAAGCTCTAACTATAAGCAGAAAACACGGAATGTGTTACGTATACGTATATTTCGAATACAATTTAAATGTATATAACGAAATATGTACAAAGTTGTGATAGTACACATATAACCCTTTTTGTGTTCGTTATATATTAGATTCTCAATTCTAGAAAAGTGTAATGTGTAAAGATTATTCACAGACCCAAGTAAATTTGTTAAAATTTATGAATTCACCTAAATCACAACCAAAGTTGAAATCTCTAGATTAGTGTTTTACCAAAACAAATTCCTTCTATTTCTTTCTGACTTGCTTACAAGTATATGATGACTGCAACCTATAGTTTGAATTAGATACGAGAGTATGGGTATGGGTACACTCCCTTTCGTAAAGGGATGAAAGACCTTTATATACTTGATAGGAATACCTTTTCTCTACTAATATGTAGTAACGCGTATAACTAAATACGCATGGACAAGTGAATAGGTACAGTTGCTTAGTATAATAAACGTAAATGTGGTTTCTTTCAAAATATTATTGATTTTATTTCTCCACCATACGCTTTGTGAGTAGAAACTACCCCTGTTAAAAAACATTTCGCACCATTTTCTCCCCGAGGAGGGTAAGAAACACATTCTTGGCTATACGGTATACGCTCACCCTGAAGAAGGAGGGTTACTTACAAATGGCCCGCTATGCGTAAATCCACAGGAAATTGCAAAAGTGTATTCCATTTAATTTATCAAGGCGTTAAATTTTTAATAAATATTACGCCCCGAAAATTTCTCAATATTGCAATTCTATTATGTGTTCAAGTTCGTTCTGGCAGATGTTGAGAAAATCTAATTATGAATTCATAATCGCGCAATTTTATTTTTAAAACAAAAAAAAAACATTTGCATCCTTTATTTCGATTGAGTGGGGTATAGGGATTCAAGAACGGAAATAATCTTTCATAAGCAATAAATACACAACCACAGGCGTCCAGTAGACGTCCTGAAAATCATTATAAGCGCAATAAGAATAAAATAACTTGAGTCTAAAATAGGCACACAAACCACATGTAATTGCATTCTTAATGCACTCGGGAACGCACCGAATGTATTCACAAAATGGAAGTATGCAACTCTTTTCTTCGAGTGTGCTTATTGTGTTACGTTGTTACACGTCTTGTTTATCACATCCTTGCGTTTATGCATTTTGCAAACACAACATACATACAAAAACGAGTACAGAAACAGTCAGCTCAGTTTTAGTTACTTTTTCGGTGCTCCACTGATGCCTACAGCTGCATACAAGGGAATATACATGACCACAAAATGCCGGCAAATAAATAACTACATGCGTGCATCGTTTGGATTTGGATAGTATTTGAATGTTTAGTTTTCGGTATGTCATCTGTCACTTGGAGAACATATTTCTATCGGTTGTGTAGGCCAGCAGAGTTGCGGTTGCGTTGCGAGCATAGCTTTCTATGTGGATAAATATTTACCTATCTTAGACGCAGTTTTACTGTATTTTCGTTGAGAAAATATCTCACTGCACACGCATTGATTGGTGGCGATAGAACATAAATTGTCAAGCACCTAACACTCATAACAGAAACTACATTCGTTCATTTACAATAAACAAAGCGCTCATGAAAGAGTTGTTAAGTGTTTCCGACCCTGGGAATCTTGAATGTTGGATGCTGAAGAAAAGAAATGTTTGCGCTTCAGGTTTTCCTGACCTCTCTGCTCCTCGTCGCCATCATCACCCTCATCATCATCATTTCAATCATTTCAGCGTGTTTGCCTGTGGGATGTGGCTTCTTTTTTTTTTCTATATAACTTACTACATATACTATATAATATTTTTTTCTGCTTTTGCTCTCTTTAAACAGAGGCGATTGTTTGCATTCATTAACCCCCGACGTCGAGTGTGCGTGCGTTTGCAGAGCGAGCTCAAGGAGTTCACAAGATTTGTTTGTCAGTAGAATGTGTGTGCGCTGTGTTCTGTTGCTGCTGCAGTGGTTCTGACTGTCGATGTTTTTTTAATTACGTAAAAAGTACCAGTACAATTTTCTCCTGAGGTACTCTGGAATTTCTTAATCTAAACAATGTGCGGCTGATCGCAGCATCCGTCCAAAAGTTTCTGTATAAACATTCGGTTTAATGAACGAGTGTTATATTGGAAATTTCTCATTTTAAACTGTGATCATGTTGTCTTATTACACCTAATAAACATATAGAGGAGAAGCTATATTTGGGTCTTGTTATATTAGCTTATTAAGTTTGTACAAGTAGTAGTACATTATGGACACTATAATAGAAGCTTTTAGTAATTGTAAGCTTAATAAAAAGATATACATACATATGTACATATTACAGGGTGTCCCAGTAAAGAGGTAGATATAATCCTTTAAGTAGAAATTCTTATGCCCAAAACACATGTGCAGAAATTCTGAATGCTTCACTGCAAGCAGTACTGCAGATGAAACAGATGTGCAAAATTCAATTTGCATTGGTTGCTGTCAATTGCTGTCTCTTTTTTCCTCATATGCATCAGCGGCTGAATTTAAAAATTCGATGCTGCCAAGTCTATTTAATTTAATTCACTGCGTTGCTATGCAGTGGATTTAGAAATAGAGACATGTTACAGTGCTGCGATGGGTGCAGAATTTACATTATTGTATCACCACATAAGAACATGACGTGTGTATTCTAATCCTGCTGCGCAGTGAATTCTGCACGTGTGTTTTGGGCATTTAAGCTCCGGCGAACAAAGAATCACAGGTGACCAGGGATGGTATACATATTTGTACCCCATTTTAAGTTGGGGGATCGATGGTCTAGAAGTGTGAAACTACGATTTGGGGGTATGTACATACTATGTAAAGGGTTTTTTTTAGAGGTATACAAATTCAATATGAAATAAAAAAATTGAAGCTAATTCGGGCATATGCGCGCCACGGCTAGTTGGAATGAGACGAATGAATCGTGTGTTGAAAACCAAAGCTCAGTCGCGGTTCAAGCTAGATCTTATAAGGCTTTAAGCCAAGATCTTTCCGTAAAATCTTCCACAAAGTGGATGGGCATAGCTCCAATTTCTGTACACGATGGCGAATCGACTCATTCCGATTCTCATCAACACTGCGCTCCACAACGGCAATAACTTCTTCTGTTCGCACTGTTTGTCGTCTTTAGGGATGCGTATTATCCACTAGAGTGTACGTGGTGCGAAAACGATTCATCGTGTTCCGAATAACTTGCTCAGATGGACGATTATGTCGACCGTAAAATGGACGTAGTGCACGATAAGTTTAGAGAACCGAACCATGGTTTTCAAAATAAGTTTGCACAATTTACACGCGTTGTTCTGGCGTTAATCTATTCATCGTAAAATGGAAAACGTGCTAACCACAAATCAACTTTCATCTGTTAAATTGACAATCTGTACAAACAGTGTTGCCAGCTTAAGAACCAAACCGCTAAAAAAAACAACCTTTATAACAATTACAAAACGATTGTGGACATTTTGAAAGACAATTCAGTGGCGGATAAAATGTTGAAAATTTTGTGTAGGTCATTTTATGCAGACCTAAAAAGATTATGTATGGTTACTAAAAACTATAGCATAATGATAATGTATATATGACTGAAATGATATGGTAAAAACCTTAGTCTCAATATCATTATGTGAGCAGTTCCTTGTTCTTTGAAGGAAATTAATGTTTTCATCTTACCCTGCGACCGGTTAACCATCAGTTAAGAGAATTTACACGAGCCGACTACGTTCCAGTACCTAAACCGGGGCAGGTTTGTGTAGGTACAAAAATTAATTTAAAAAAACCATGTAACCGATTGTCGGGTCGTATGTTTGAAATTGACCTAATTCTTTTTTACTTATGCTTTCTTTTAGGACGTTTAACCTATCTTGCGCTTTCGTATAACGTGATATGCAAAATATCTGTATTATGATACCGCTAAACCAGCGTGTTATTTTTAGCTCCGGTTTTAATTCTTTCTAAATTGATTTAAGAAAATAAATCAAAACCCCCAACCATAGAATTCATTTCTTTCATTAATAAAAAGATTAAAACTTAAAATGATTTGTATATTTTGATAGTATGTACATTATGTACATAATCTATTCCAAAATTAGTCTACAGGTGAAAGATGAATGCACGCACACAAAGTATGTAGCATACCATTCATTGCTTCCTTCTTGTTTGAATAATTATTTTTGTAAATAAAATTACTTCACACATGATTATTCCGTCTGTATGTTAGGTTTAAACATCATAGATTTGTTAGAGATACAGGTACCTATGCAGATGCTGCATATATGAAATGTAGGTTCGTGTGTATATTGTATATGCCTATAGTTTTATTATTACGGAACATTGAAACATGATGCAAGAGCCAAAGTAGGTACCTTACATACATAAATATATCTTTTTTTAAAGGAATTGTTTATTCCATTTTTGTATGCAAGCTATTTTGATTTTTAATAGGCACCAGAGCTACTTTTAATTTTTTTTGTATACAAAATTCAGTAGTAGAGTAGAATTTGTATTAATCTCATTAACCTGGTTGTTTTTTGTATTTTCAGAAATGGTTCTTAGATACTGTGAATCACCATCAGTTGGAACGTGTTGTACGTACAGTATGGAAACAAAAATGGCCATGTCTTCGAGACTACATCTGGAGAAAAATTCCAGAGAAGAAATAAACAGACTATCATCAGTGTTGGGAAGCAAAGCACATAAATTTAATGGTGAGTGAATCATTAACAATTTGTAAATAAGTCTTATTGTTTTAGTAATTGTGCTGCGAGTTTTTCTTCGCCCACTTTAAAAGGATGTGCTTATTCTCTTCAAAAGCATGGCGTATGAATATCGCTGGTTGATTTTGTCTCAGTTATTAAGACAAATGGATAAGGAGATGATTTAAATAAATTGTTCAAGTGCAGTAGGAATACTGTTTGTACATATGTACCTATATTCATTGTGCTTTGTCACGGTTTTAACTTATTTATGCCTGCAGATTCAATATTTTTTATAATTCGAATGAATGTACATTTTATATTACACTTTTTATACACTTCTGCCCCGGGTGGCAGACTAATAGGGGGTGCCAGCAGTAACAGTAATATAACTATTTTGCACATTACACAAAATAAAAACACAAAAAAAATTATAAAACTAGTTTTGGACTTAATTCATTTTCAAAAGTGCAATAAAGTCCAAATCGAAGTGCTGAAGGGCTAGAGAGGTTATAGTGATTGAATCCAAGCTGCTTAGCTGTCCGATATCTTTAGCGGATATCACGTTTTTTTTTTGTAGCCAAGGTAGGACTTCTTTTTTCGCCATTAATTCCGCCTGGAACACGCTACAGTAATTTGGTAGACGGAAGGAGAGCTTAAGATTAAGACTTTCGGAGAAAACACCCCCACCAACTCCGTCTTTGGTTTTTTGAACCGTCAGTGTAGAAGTGAACTGATTCATCTTCTGCGAAAGTATCCTCATTTCATATTGCTCTGGAGGGATAGTGACGAGAAAGTTCTTGTCAAAATTTAGAGATGGGGTGGTGTAGTCAGTGTTTCTTTGGTGACTGTGAGCTAGCTTTAGGGAGAATGGCTGCAATAATGATGAAACAATATGTCCAGTGTCGCAGAGGGAGTTGTGCGTATAGTGCACCGCTTATACACACCGCAGGCTGTGCGCTGGGCCTTGCTTAGATATACGCTATTTATGGCTTTCTCCAAGGCTGTCCACCAGACTATAGCCAGTGAGTTATTCGAGGTTGTAGACCCCATTTATTACCAATAGCTTTTTTGCAAGAGAAGAGTGCTACTGTAGCCTTCTTGACTCTTTCTCGGATGTTAAGTTAAGTTTCCAACAGTTGTTTGTTGGCCACCAAATTCCTAGGATGGGGGGGATAGACCACCAACTTGCAAAGTGCCTCTACTACGCGTGGAGTTGATAACCCGACCATTAAGCAGTAGATTAATCAGTTCGCAAAATGTGCTGTCGACCTTCAGAACTGATAGCGCATCTGCTATCGCTGAACGGCGTCACATGGTAGCTGCAAAAATAAATTTAAAAGATGCAAAAATTTGAGCAGCATTTGAATTTTTAAGCTTCATTGTTAATTGGGACTTTTCAGACTCGTTACCGAGTCTGTCATTGGCGATGAGAATTTATCTACCAATTTGCGTGTCAGTGGCATCTTGTGAACGAAGCTTTTCAAAATTAAAATTAATTAAGACTTTTCTAAGATCAACAATGAGCCAAAATAGGTTGACTAATCTGGCTATACTTTCAATCGAAAATGAGCTCACAAAAAATATAGATTTTAATAATTTTATCGAAACATTCAGTGCAATAAAACCTCGAAAGCACCTAAATAAAATCTTAGTTCGTGTTTTTTTCTTAAATGTTTAAGGGGTGTAAGCTTGCTTTACCGCCCCGGGTGCCATTGCCTCTTAGTCCGCCCCTGGGCGGCTCTACAGTTCGGGGTGAACCGAGACTTCAACTATAACAAGCCCCTCCAGTTAGCCCGGTCCTTAACTAACTGCCTCCAGTTGCGCACTCCTAGTTATGGTCGCCTTCTAATTGCGCGCGCCACTTAAGACGAGGTCTTCCTATACGGCGTTGTCCCTCCGGGTTAGACTCGAAGACTCTACGGGCCGGAGCATTTGTGACGTTAACAATCAAAACGGTGCTAAAGTCGATTTTTTTAATATATGGAGTGTGATATACCAAAATGTAGGTATCAAAGAGAGCTATAGATTGTGGAAAAGTTTTCATTCAAAACACTCTAATTATGAAGCATATTACTATTTAAATTTTGAGTTTGCTTTCAAAACGAGGCTATATTTATGTTTTGTCTAACAATCAAAAGGTACCTATCTTTCATACAAAGCTAGTAATTTTCAAAACGGCTCTATTTTTTCTCTTAATGAAATCAAATAAATATGATTAATTTTCAAAAGGGTACTATATAAATAAGAATCCTTCAGTTCAACAAATCGAAGTAATTTTTCCCATTGTTAGCCATTAATTTTTACCGCCGGACAGAGTCTTCGCTGGGATAGAAAAAAAAGTACAACATGAGGAAGCCATCCTTCTTCCTGAAAAGTATCACGAAATTTTTAGTGAACATGGAACTGTTATAAAACTTGGAACGGAAGAGTGCCCGGTAATGGACTGGAAGGCAGCCGCCCAAGAAATCTTAAGGCAACCAATAAATGGCATTTTAAATTCAAGCCCACTAAGCGGTTTGTCCTTACAAAAGTCTGTGGCGTTATAAAATTTAGAGGCGAGATGAGCTACAAATCTGACGTTGGAGTTTTAAGGTCCGTTATACGTCCTGGTCAAAGAATTGATCGGATGGATTTAAGATCATTGCCCTCAGGGGTTCCTATTGCAGAAGCTAAAAAGAATGATGTTGACAAACTCCTTAAACATCATTGTGGTGAAAAATGGAGAGAAATCGAAGACTTGCAATTTTATAAATTTATATTATGGATGCAGATGTTGTGCAAGATCCTGAGGATCAACCTGATGTCTGTGAGTTTCTCGAAGAAACTCAGTACTGCTGTGTTTAGTTTTTTTTTTTTTTTTGTACTTTATTTTGACTTATTTTCATGCTTTCTTTGTATCTAAAGTTCCTATGATAAAAAAAACAAAAAAAAAAAAAACAAAAATGCTGTGAACTATTATTAATGAATACTTTTATTTATTTTATTTATATTCTTTAAATTATAAATAAATTATAAATAATTTTTAATGAATTTCAATAAAAATAAACTTTTCGTTACTTAATTTTTCTCTCCCTTTCTTAATTTTACATATTGTATGTATTTGAGGATCAAAACGATACCATTTAAAAAACTTATTTACAAAATGCGCTAAATATAATTTTAATAAGCAAAACTGCCTAAAAAGGAAAAACGTTTTACCAAAGGACGAAAATAAAAGGTCCTTATATTTATTTTTTTGATCAATCTTATAAAAAAAACGTCCACACTTAAATCAAAATTTACTGTATTCAATTTTCTTGAATATTTTAGAAGTTATACGTTTTCGCCCTTTTACTCGGTTTCACGTTCGACTTTTTTAGCCTCTGTTTGATTGTTAACGTCACATTTGTTCCCATCCGCTCTACATGTAGCCATCTTAAAAGGCTGACTCACAGTTTATTGACCAATTGATGTCACAGTCTAGGCAGATGTGATGGTTCGTCTACTGATGAGCCCACCCAACACATCGGGGCGAAACGCATTTTGGAGCATTATGCCACACATTATTATTATAACTGTACAGCTTATGTATACTTCGTCGTTGAATCTGCTTCTCCAAAGACCGTCAACGCAAACGGGACCGAAATCATATGCTTTCTATTATTCATTAAAGTGGATTTTAGATTACTAAATAAGCATTCTTAACCTTTACATTGGGCCTTACCAATAATCATTTTTAATCTTGAACTTAAATATTTTGACGGTCACAATGGATAATTTTATATGGAAATTTTCGCCATTGTGACTTCGTAAAACTTAGCCTGGACACTAAAAATGATTATTAGTACCGCGGATTAACTTTATTGTAGGTCACAATAGCTCTATAATTTTATATGGAATTGTCGGCATTGTGATTTCATAGAGTTGCACATGGACTGTCTTTTACTTTTATTTATTATAAAAAAAAATAAAAACCAATTTTGGTAATTTCTATTTTCAGACGTTTTCAATCAGCTTCTTGCAGAATCTAAGAAGGGATTTCATTCGATGTTTAAGAGAACATACGGTGTCATATATGAACAAAATGCATACGTGTTTTCAGACTTATTCACCGAACTGGAAAAGTATTATTCCCGCGGAAAGGTGGACCTTGGTGAAGCGATGGATAGTTTCTTTAACACCCTTTATCAAAAGATGTTCACCGTCTTAAACGCACAATACGCATTTGATAATAAGTAAGTTGATTTAAGGTTTATACCGTTTATACCATTAAATCACAAAAATACATATTTGTTTATCTCGTAATACACTATTCGAAATAAGTCTACAGAAAAGAGTTCGACTTTTGTTGTCTCTTACGCGGAAAAGATCAAAAGATTTATAATCATAATACAAAAGATATAAAATAGAACAAAGAACAACATCCGTATCTATGCGTATTTGAAGAAGTTAAGTATTGTTAGAAGCCGACGAACCTGTTGCAGCAACTTACTGTGGTTTGCTTACTTATTTCACTTTTTTAAATAGGAAGCGGTTGATACCAATGACAAACAACACGTCGAGAAACTTGTCTAAAAATTTCTGCAGACGCTCATAACTTTATGCGGTCACACATAAGCACATCAGAGGTGGATGTAAACCACCAAGACAACGTCTTCCGTGGTGCAATATTGGATATCGGAGTGGAGTTACTATAGTTAACACTGTAAAGCGTCTTTCGCACCTTGAAGTGCAATAATTATACTTTGCCTCTTTTATGTCAATTGGTTTGCTGCTGTTGGAAATTAAAAGAAGACTTAGCACAAGTGCTTATGTATTTTGCAAAATAAATGCAGGGCAGAGAAAGCTGACACCCGGAGTGCATGGCAGACATATAAGTGCAATTAAAAGTATTCATGCAACACCAGCTAAACTATATGTGCAACTTGGATAATGTATGTATGGGATTTATGCATGAAGCCTATTGTTAACGATTGCGTTCGTGCATTTGACTTGAAGGGTTAACAGCGAGCATTTAACTTGAGGAGTTAATTAGTTGGCCAAGGCATGGAGTTTGTATAATTTAAATGTTATCCAAAACTGAAAGCGTTTCAAAAATTTAGATATTGCCCCCAAAAATATTAAATAAATAGCAATCAAAGTAAGAACCATACAAAATAACATTACATTACTATTCCTCTTTTTTTAGGTATTTAGGTTGTGTTAGCGAGCACATGAAGGAACTGAAACCATTCGGCGATGTACCCGATAAACTATCCGTCCAAATAAAGAGATCGTTTGTTGCAACACGTACATATGCACAAGCACTGATGACAGCTGCTGATGTTACGAAGAAAATTAATAACGTAAGTTAGAAATAGTTTTTATACAGAAAAAAATCGTAATTATTTGTTTCCCAACTCCGTAGATCCGTTTAAATGCTGACTGTACTGCAGCACTTACAAAGATGCAACATTGTGGTGCTTGCAAGGGCTATGTAGAGAAACCTTGCACAAACTATTGTGTTAATGTGATCAAGGGGTGTCTACACTACTACCATGAGTTAGATATGGAATGGGATAATTTTGTCTCGTCAATGGAGAAGGTATCCGAGCGATTGTTGGGCTCCTTTAATATTGTCATGGTTGTGGAGCCAATCAACATAAAAATCTCCGAGGCAATCATGAACTTCCAGGTAAGCATTCATTTTAACTTAAACCCGTATACATACTACGCATTTGGTCACACTGCGGTTTTGTATAATAAAGGTATAGTAGTAATAGTAGTAGTAGTAGTTATTTCGGCCTCTATGCTTTTGCCAAGCAGTAGCGCAGTGGTTAGTGTGCTGGACTGCTGTGCGAGGGGTCGCAGGCTCGATTCCCGGAGAAACACAAATTACATCTTAACGTTTTTTCTACTGCGCCACCTCTCACGAAAGTCTGACAAACATCCGAGAATATGACTGTCCTGAAAAAGCTTCTCAATTCAGCCGTTCGGACTCGGCATAAAATTGTAGGTCCCTTCCATTCGTCCCAAAAATAGAAACGCACACAAACGAATGGTTGCGAGAAGCTAGGCCTAGGGTGTCTACCTTCCTGTTGCGCCACCTATTTATTTTATTTTTTATGCTTTTGCCAATTATTATAGGAGAGCCGACTCTACTATACTACGCATAGATCCTTGTGGACCCATTGTAATACAGTTCCGTGAGCATTAGCCGGCGTTAGCTATAGCCTCGTGTCCCTCGATGCTGTCAAGCAGTCCTGATCCTGATATTCTTAGAAGCCTTTAAATATTGGACAGTGGAATTGGGCAGTCCAGATAACTTTTTTATCTATTCATAAGTCATCGTCCTTGAGATTTTTATACGAGCACTTACCGAAAACTGTGGGCTTTTGTCATATTCGACATAAGTTGTTAATGTCCTCCACCTGGCGTATTCTTTCGAGTCTTCCGCACTCTTCTTCGGTGGTTACAGAGTGGTAGCTAGATCAACTTACTAAAGTGCCTGCAGACCCCTTCTTTCCAGCTGATCAACCGTATCATTGTCAACTTTGACACTGTGGCTAATATTTTGCTACGCACCAAGAATTTTAAACTAGATTAGATTTAATTTCAGTATAGCACAAACTACTTTTATCGCTCATGCAATGCTCATTTCGGCTGTTTCGTCGGTTCCCAGAACCTCGCCTTGAAAGACACTGCTGTGAATCTGTGATCTGGAACCCTGAGCAGTATAAGTCGTTGCTTAAATAAATATGCTTTACCCGAACCAATATCATTGTATCACTTTTGAAGTGTTAAATTCCTAAACTGGTTTGTTTTCACCTTATTTGAATTCTTAGAAATTAACTTAATATCTTATCAACTTTCAATGCAATCAATATTTCTGGTCTATATATACCTGTCAACTAGCTATGGCACGACCATGTCACCATTGCTTGTAGAACTGTTCTTAAGTAAATATTCGCTGGTCAAAACATCACATATCTCAAGTGGTTATTATCTTTCACGTCATAACCTAACACCGTGCTTACGAAAAAAAAAAAAAAAAGCCTGGCGCATAGCATAGGTACATAGGTTATCGATTGTCCACAAAAACACACTCTCAAATCAATTGCAGTGTTCTTTTGTATTTTATCATTTCATCATTTGGCCCACAAACTATAAGTAGGAAAATATGTACGATAAGATATGATTATGATGTTCAACGTTGATTACAGAATTTGGGATTGATTTGTTAATATTAGAAAAAAAAAACTGATGTGATTTATAATGTGAACGTTTGTTAAACATTTACAGGAAGCAGGGCAAGATATATCAAATCAGGTATTCCAAGGCTGTGGTCGCCCCTCTCTGGGACGAAGGAAACGTACAATAAGTCCAAAGTTCTTAGAACCAAATAGTAAGGTGACGACGAATGAAAACACTGACAGTGATATTCTCGATATCGATGCTGCACTCGATAATGAAATTGTTTTAAAAGAAAGCCGTATTAGTAAACGTGCAGTTGAGTCAGACTCCGAAGACACCCCTGCCTCCGATCAAGAACAAAATAGTCAGCCACAGAAAAATAGCGGTAATGGTGGTGGTGGCGGTGGACGAAAGAATAAGAAAAAACAACGGAATAGAAAGAATGAAGACAACGACTATGTTTCTCGGGAGCCAGACTTAGACAAGCTTATTAAAGAAATCAGACAAAAGGTTAAGGACTCAAAGAAATTCTGGTCGAATTTACCGCATCAAATATGTAACAGTGCGGATATAACCGCCTCTTCAGATGCAGACAACATGTGCTGGAATGGTCACACGGTAGATAGGTATACTTTCTTCCTGTATCTTCTTCCTTGTTTACTCATTTTGATTTTTTTTTTAAAGGTATATGCACTCAGTGACGGCAGAACATGGATCATCTAATCCTGAATTTCCTGGCAATCCGACATCGCCCAAACAGCAGTCTGCTGTAGCGGCTCAACTCTACTATTTAAAGACCGCTATTAGTCATTTAAGAAATGCTTATAACGGTCAAGATGTCGATTGGTCTGATCAAGGTAAGTCTAAACGACGAGTTTTGCTATTTAGTTGACGTCACCATCAAGTGAACTTTTACTTGATTGCACATTTAGCAAAGTAATGACTTTATAGTATACTATTGATTTCCGTTTAGCAAATTTTCACTTACAAAATGATTTACTTATTTATTGCAGAAGAACCCTACTATGGCAGCGGTTCAGGATCTGGTGGCGGAATTGATGACGAAGATGATGACGAGGGCTCAGGCTTAAGTCCAGGGTCATATCCGCCATTCCGTAAGCCATCCACAACCAGTGGTAATACTGAGCATCCGTCAGTGCGAGTTAATAAAATTGACAATAGTGACGATGAAGATGACGATAGCAGTGATGGCGGTCTTGTTGACCACACGTCAGGTCCTAGTCACAATGGAGGTGCCGTCAACGGTGATACCAGTAGAAATAGTCACGAAGAAGAAGATGAGACAGATGATAACCATCTGCAGACGGATAAACCAAAGAGCAGTAGTGCCACTCGACTGAAAAATATATATTCTCTGCGGTGGTCGGTATATACATACCTACCTCCACTTTTTGTTGTGATTTGGTTTATTCAAAGCAAACACAACCTAGCTTTGCTGTGATTTTAAAGTCTTCAGAAAGTCGTGTTTTATGTTTCTTGAAGTGATGAACAAAAATATTATTGCTATGAAAGGGTTTACGCTAGATTCGAATTATATACTATGTATCATTTCAACTATGCAAGTATGTATCTCTGCGTGTTCAGAGTCTGTTCGAATTCGAATAACTGTCAGAACCTAGACAAAAAATATTTATTAAAACTGAAAATTAGTGATGTAGGACGCATTTATATGATTTTATAAAGGAAATAACTAACAGATATACGTAATGAGTAATAAGGATAAATCTAGATCTAGAGTATGCATGAGCGTGTATGCGAAATAATGTGAATGAGAACGTTTATATTTGTTTTTTTTTTTTTTTTTATGTAAAGTGTCAAATATTAATAATATATGTAGTATATTTTGGATATATATACCAGAGGAAGATCAGGAGTGGTTGTATGGTTTCAGGAAAATGGCATTGCAGCACAATTTTTCAATACTTTTTTACAATATTATACCTACAAAAATAAAATTAAAAATGCATACATATGTACGTTTCTCTGTACAATAAAAGTTAAAAAAAAAATATATATAAAGGGAAGGGTTCATGTTCATGTTAAAACAAACAAAGACCTTCAGTCCAACACAGCTTAATAGGTTATGTCTCTGACTTTTATTATAAATCAAAGCAGACACCATACAACACAATAATGAAAACATATTAAATGTGTTTACAATATTTACACGTTTGGTAAATGACAGTACGAATAAATGCAGCCACATTTGCTAAGAATAGTAGAGAAGACCTGTAACAATAACAGTCATTAGAAAAGAAACCCGTTGAAAATTGATAAAATCAGTAGGTAGAATTAAAACAAAAAACATTATTGTACTGAACATGATTGCAATTTATTTAATATTTGCTTTGGTATTTATATTTTGACTGAACTATATTTTTGTTTATAATTTTGTTTATATGTAGGTGTTTTTATATCGTCTCTTTATATTTTATTATTATACACTTTTAAATTGGATGCATAAATGCTTTAAATACTTAGTTTAGAAATTAAAAAAAATAAAAATTAAAAATTTATAAATATGTATACATACATATATATGTACGTATATAGGTATGTATATATATATATTAATAATTTAATATTATAATTAGATTTGCCTGCAGCTGCTTAAGAATAATAATAAATTAATTATTATTAAAATTATCTTTAATTAATCATTAACCAAACTAGTTTAATTAATAGCGTTACACAATTAGTTATGAGAACAACATTTTTTTCAATTTATAATGCAATAAAAGAAAAATTGTCAAGTTTTTTTTTAGCGAATTCTGTTTTTATAATTAGGTACCTATTAATTAACAAATTGATATAGCTATACATAAATTATATTTTAAAGCTAAACTTGCAAAAATAATAGAAAAAATATTGTTTTTATTTTGTTTTATACACATTTTGTGCGCGAAAATGCTAAATTATTATTTACAACTAAGAAAAAAAAAAACGAAAACTACATTGTAATAGAATTCTGAAAATCAGTGAATATGTTATTAATAATAATAAATGAAGGATGTGATTTAAGTATATTAACATAAAGTATGAGTTTTATTAAATTATTACTATAATGAACCCTTCAAGTAGGTATACTGTCAAACATCCATTTTTTGTCAAATTGACAAATAGAAAAGGCGGTTTGATTAAACTTTCGAGTCGAAATACAGAGTATGGCCCCAGAGCAACGTTTTCGTAATTCTGTGAAATCTCATTTATGTTCAGGGATGTGGCCATTCAGCCTCTGCACAAATATAAATAAAATATTGGAAAACCTTGAAATCGACAAACGACAACATGTAATTAACATTCCTAAAGTTTTGTGAGTTTGGCCCTAAAAATATGGTAAATTTCAAGTCGAAAAATATAGTATTTTTAAATTGCCGGCTTTCCGTCTTCAATAACTCTCTTTGCAATTGAATATAGATACATACATACCTACTACAGAACAATACATAAAAAACATAAACCATATTCCTCAGATATACTTCGGTTATCAGGAAAGTAGAGCTCGGGGCTGCAGGGCCCCACCAATGAAGAGAGACAATTCTAGCCCAACTTCGTTCATGGATCTGCTCGGATCACCAACGTAAATAACAGATGTCCTGATTGTAACAACGGCCCACATGATACTCAACGTTTCAACACCTCTTCAACTGCCCGCCCAAACCAATATAAAACATACATCAGTTGAATGGTCCCCAGAAATGTTGTGGACCCATTCAACTGATGTGGCCAAATTCCTACGAGATGAAAACCACTGACGAATGCGAATAAAATAAAGCTGCACAACATATACCTAGTTGAATCAATAAATTGAAATAAAAAACATTTTACAGATAATCATTGTAGTTTTATTGCAATTAACCCTAATTTATACACAGCACAGGAAACAGTAAAGAACGTTGCAATTTCTTTGCACATAGGTAAGGTAGGTATATAAAAATTAACTGAATATGTAATACGTTTTACAAATACATATAACATTCACTAGGACTCCACTGGACGAGTTTTAAAGTACACATACAGGCCAATTAAAGCCACGATGCCACCTAGAATGGGCAGCACAAATGTGGTAATTTTCTTCTGAATTTCGGCGTTCTCTAATTTACGCTCCTTTTTTTGTTTGCGAGTTTCCTTAACTTTTCCTTTTAATTGCCGCATTGTTATCTGCAAATTATATGAAAATAATTATGTACTTATCAACCAATCAACTGTGGCTACATTTAAAACAGTTTCTTTATCTTGAAATGAAATTACTATAAGAGGTACTTTTTAGAAATGTATTATGTACTAGTTAAAACAAAACTTAATTTCTTACCTAGATTCTTTTATTTGCCGTCACAAAAACATACAAATAGTTTTGTTTGCTAGCATACCAGTGTGCTGTTGAAGATAAAGTGTTGACGTGACGTTGGTTGACGTGTAATCAAAATAATAAAAAAAAATATTCAAATGCCAAAGCTAAACGGGAATGCCGTGGAACTGGACAAGTGAACCATCTCGTAGTCGTAGATTCAGATGTAAGCACAGTAAATGGGTAATTTTTTAACACATCAATTTTATTGAAATCGTCTTCTAAATTTACATGGATACTAAAACTAATTCACGCACTGGCATGAGTCCTCCTAGTCTCATTTGCTATTATCTAACAAGTCCTTAGCTTCATTTATTTTTGCAGCGAGGTAAGGAGAACCTCCACGGTCGGGATGATTCAACAGCATAATTTTTTTATGTGCATCTTTTACCTGAAATTTAAACTTTAGAAATGTGTGCGCAATAGACTGGTTACCGATTTTACCTTTCCCTTTGAAGCTGTTGGACTAACGCCGAGAATAAGAGATGCTTCTCTTTTGTTCATCTTGGGGTCAAAGCCGCCCTTGTAATATTTCGAATTTGCTATTGACTCGGGATCGAATTTAGGAAGATTCTTCATGGCTTCGTTAATCTTTACGCTCATTGCAGGCATTTTGCGCATCAAGTGCTTCCCAGCAAAGCCTACGGCAGCCACTCCCAGACCAGCTAGAATGACCGAACTAGCCTGAAATTTAATGGGATTTATTAATATACAAGCTATATTTTATTTCAAATAGAAAATCAAACCATTTTTCCAATAAGACTCTTCGCAAAATAAATAAAGATTACAAAAGTCTCGTATTCGTATTTCGTAAGACCAAACTTTGACAACCACGTGTATCAGCTGATTTACCCTGAATTTGGTATAATGGTAAGGGTATAAATTATATTCCAGTTCCACGGCGGTCTATATTATACCAAACTCGTATATTTTGTTTTTACACAAACGTTTAGAGATTATTTGTATTCAAACGTACATACTTTGTATGTATGTAATAAAAATATCTTTAAAATGTTAAATCTTTGGATTATTCTCTGATAATACTTGAATCTAGACGTTAAAGTGTTATGAGATTGTCGCCAATCACTTCAACAGTCGTACCCTTCATTTCCATCGAAAAAAAAAACAATTTGACGTTTTAATAAAGAAACTACTGCGTTTATACTTGTTTTGTTCCCAGCCCTTGTTCGCTCACTGACGCTTGGCAAATTGGTAATTTGTAAAGGTATACGTGGTTAAATATATTGGCACCAAGCACCGGTAGCTCGTGATTTATTTGTAAAAACGATGTTTTAACTAATAGTCTGTAGTCACCATTACTTGTATAAAATTAAAATGAATCCTTTAAGGTAATTATAATCATATTACAAACAAGAACAATTTTATAATCGAGCTCTTCTTTCCTCTCAGAAAACTTGTTACCTGCCTTTTGTGGGCTGTTCTGTGTGTTTCGTCGATAACCTTAATAGATTCCACATCTAAAACCTACCCTATCACTACCCTTATCAATGCGAAATGGGAACAGACGCCTTTATATCTGGAAATAGCCGAATATCTTGCTGATGAGAATCCAACACTGTACTGGGATTTTCTTAAAGATGTTACCCGACTGGAAAGTCCACTTTCTGATATTGGTAAATAATACTGACATCTGCCCAATGGTCCCTAACTACACATATTTCATATTACCTCTTAGACACCGAATCCAAGCAATATATTACATCTATGAATGTGGTAAAAAATCTGCTCGGAGTTTCCCAGCTTCCCTTACTTAAGCTGGCAGTGTCAATGCACAGCCTAACGCCTAGAATTCAAGCGCATTTTCAAATAGCCAAAGAAGTACTCTCCAACGGAGATTGTGGAACTAGCAATTTCGTAACGGTAGATAACGAAATTGCATGCACCCTTGATGAGATGCAAAGCAAACTAAAAATGACTTCATCTCGGACCGATGAAAATCTAAGCTATGGCTTCGATCATATCTATCCGGGATCAGAAAATTCAACTGGAAAAGTTGTTGTTCTCTATAGCGACATCGGTTCAAAAGAATTTCGGGATTTTCACAAACTTTTAGAGAAATCGGCTATGAGTGGCCATATTAAGTACATCTGCCGACATTACTTACGCCAGTCGTCGGGAAAAAAAGTTCGTCTCTCTGGATACGGTGTAGAGTTACATCTGAAATCAACAGAGTACAAAAGTCAAGATGACTCACAAAAGGTAGCAGACGAGGAAGCTAAGTCCAATGAATCGGTGGAAATGGAAGTAGATGGGTTCGATTTTAACGCATTAAAGTAAGTGCAGATGTCAATACCTTAATGAATCTTGTAACGTTTTTTTGGTATTTAGAGATAAATTTCCACACATGGCACATGCTTTGGATCGTCTTAGAAATAATTTGCTTGAGAAAAGTGAGGAAATCGCTCCGTTAAAAGCATGGGAGTTCCAAGATCTTGGTTTGCAAGCAGCGCAGCGAGTGGCTGAAATACAAGGAGAGGAGGCATTACAAATCCTTCAATTCACAGCACAAAATTTTCCAACACAAGTGAGCATTGTGATTTTATAGTGGTCATCACTTATTGGTTTACCATTACAGGCTAAATCTCTCTTGCCACAAAAAGTAAGTGAAGGATTGCGACAAGAGGTTAAACACAACACAGAGGCATTCGGAAGAACTTTGAACATTGCTCCGCCAGACGGAGCTTTATTTATAAACGGATTGTTTTTTGATGCTGACACCTTGGATCTTAGCTCTCTTGTTGAAACATTTAGAGCCGAAGTCAGAGTCTTGGAGAATCTATATAACAATAGTGAGTATTAGTGAAATTGAATTTTAAATTGCTTTTCAACAATCTGCAACAATTCTAGATGTTGAGGGTAAAATAGCGTCGTCCCTTTTGACTTTGGATTTGTCCAGTTCCTCAACGAAAGACTTTGCCATTGATATTCGAGATACAGCCATTATTTGGGTGAATGACATAGAAAACGATGCCCAATATCGTCGTTGGCCAGCCAGTGTAATGGATTTACTACGTCCAACTTTTCCAGGAATGCTAAGAAATATTCGAAAGAATGTGTTTAATTTGGTAAAATAGAACTGCTTTTAGTTTAAAATAAAATTCTTCAATTTGTCGATCTTTAGGTTCTGGTGATTGATCCTCTGTCTCCGGATAGCCGAACTCTAATCAAGCTGGCAGAAAGTTTCGTAATCCATCTGGCACCCATTCGACTGGGCTTGGTATTCGATGCCAGACAAAAGTCTAAAACTTCCGCTGAAGACTACTTGGCTATCTTTTGCGCTTATAACTACGTTTCACAAAAGAAAGATCCTCGTGCTGCTTTAAGCTTCTTAACAGATGTAAGTGAGTGAGGATTGCCTTATTTATGGTGAATGATATCAACCGTTTCTTAGGTATTCGTTTCAGTTAAGTCGACCCAACAGGTAACAGAGAAAGACATCCGCGCGCAATTGAGAAAGACATTTGACAAATTGTCTGCTGCGGAGCTCGACGAAATCCTTAGCGAGGACTCTGACTACGATTATGGGCGTAAACTGTCTGAAGAATTCGTCGAACGTCTTGGCTTCAAGGATACTCCTCAAGCTCTCTTAAACGGTGTTCCAATGCAGAAAACTCTCCTAAACTCCGACGATTTCGAAGAGGCAATACTAACTGAAATCATTCAACAGACAACTACCGTTCAGAAAAGTGTATATCGCGGTGATCTAACTGACTCGGAAAACATGATGGATTACTTGATGAACCAGCCCCACGTTATGCCGCGTCTCAATCAGCGGATTCTTTCCAGTGATGATGTCAAATTTATAGACCTCACAGGAAATGCACATATAGATCTGAATAATGTAAAAGCCTTGTCGCATTTATCCGTTCGTGATATGACCGCTACTTTAATGGACAATTTAAAATACTTTACGGGAAAACACTCTTCTGAAAAAATCGGCGAAAATGATATTCACTTTTTGACTTTGTGGGTTTTTGCCGACTTAGATGATCCTAAAGGAAGGGAACTCTTGGCCAGTGCCTTGAAATATACGGTACTTTAATAGTTTTGCAATTTGTTTGGTCATCTAATACTTTGTTCCTCGTAGAAATCAACAACGAGCGCAAGAGTTGCATTCATACCGAATGTCGAGAGCGGACTCATTTCGAAGAAGGACAACTTAAATCGACTTGTTTGGGCTTTGTCTCAAACGGTCCCAGGACATCGTGGCCTGGAGTTGGCTTTGAAATGGCTGAAGTCGCCTGAGGGACCTTTTAATGATTTGCCGGTAAGGTGTCAAAAAGCAGTTTGTATGAAAAAAAATCTTTAAATCACCGTTTTTAGGAGTCAACAATAGAAATTATGCCTTCAACAGAACTACATATGAAAATGCTTCGAGTTTACACCCAAAGAGCTCTGGGTGCCAAAAAATCAGATAGACTTGTTGTTGCCAATGGAAAAGTGTTCGGACCACTGTCAAAGGAGGAGCAATTTAATATCGAGGACTTTGGATTAGTAGATCGTTGCAACACTCATCAGTACGTGGACAAAATACGAAAGGCATTACTCAGTCATAGCGATGAAGGTCAGTAGGGTGAATAGTTTTTAACATTCTCTAACAATCAATTATTGCCTCCGTATTAGATTTTGAATTGTCCAGCGACACTTTGTTGAAGATTCTGTCTACTCTCCTACCAAGAGAAACTAAAACCAGGTTTAATATGCCATCCGATGTCAAAGACGATCACTCAGTTGTGAAACTACCTCCAAAAGAATCGAATCAACTGCATTTTGATATTGTTGCTGTGGTCGATCCTGCGTCTAGAAGTGCGCAAAAACTAGCACCGATATTGATTCTCTTACGTAATACCATCAACTGCCAGATGCGTGTATTTATGCTGCCAGTTTCGCAGCATAGTGACATGCCTGTTAAAAAGTGAGTATAATATTTTACTTTTCCTATCCCACATTATTAAGTTCGTTTCTCTTTCAGTTTCTATCGATATGTTGTAGAGCCAGAAGTCCAGTTCCTACCAAATGGTAAGCAATCGGAAGGACCAATTGCCAAATTCAACGGACTTCCTGCAAATCCATTATTGACTCAGAACTTACAGGTAAAATCTTTGACACAAACTCAGTATTATAATTGCACAATTAACTGCTACGTAGGTTCCGGAGAATTGGCTTGTGGAAGTGGTGCGATCAGTGTATGATCTCGACAACATTAAATTGATTGAAATTGGCGGTCCCGTTCACAGCGAGTTTGAGTTGGAATATCTGCTTTTGGAAGGTCACTGCTTTGACTCAATGACCGGAGCGCCACCAAGAGGGCTACAGGTCACCCTGGGTACCAAAGACAATCCCACTTTGGTTGATACAATTGTCATGGCCAATTTGGGCTACTTCCAATTGAAAGCAAATCCAGGTATTTGGGAGTTACGTCTACGAAATGGAAAAAGTTCAGAGATTTACGATATCACCAAGTAAGAGATGTAAAGCTATTTTTTTAAATGTTCACATAGCTAAAAAGGTAAACTTTCCCATAAAGCGCTGAGGGTACCAACACCATACACGCACACAACTCGACGCGAGTAATGATAAGTTCCTTGCGCTCCCATGTGATTAAATTACGAGTTACAAAAAAACCAGGATTAACCAATGTAGACTTGCTAGGCGATGATGAAGAAAACTCAAAGGGGATATGGAACTCAATAACAAGTTCATTCAGTTCAGGCTCGGCCGATACGGATACGGAGACCATTAATATATTTTCTGTTGCCTCGGGACATTTATATGAACGCCTTCTCCGCATAATGATGGTTTCCTTGATGAAACACACCAAGGTAATGTGAACAGTATCTGTTAATGAATTTGTTGAATAAGTTTACCTTTATTTTTACAGTCTCCCGTGAAGTTTTGGTTCTTGAAGAACTACTTGTCACCGCAGTTTACAGACTTCTTACCTCACATGGCTAAGGAATACGGATTTCAATACGAGCTAGTCCAATACAAATGGCCCCGATGGCTGCATCAGCAGACGGAGAAGCAAAGAACCATCTGGGGGTATAAAATTCTTTTCCTCGACGTTCTATTCCCCTTGAATATTCGAAAAATTATATTCGTCGACGCTGATGCTGTAAGATACCCATCAATTTATTAACGAATGAAATTGCATTGTTACCTTGATATTTTGTAGATTGTCCGTGGGGATCTAAAAGAACTCAACGAGTTGGATTTAAATGGTGCTCCCTATGCGTACACTCCTTTCTGTGATTCTCGAACCGAAATGGAAGGCTTTCGATTTTGGAAACAAGGATACTGGCGTAGTCATCTAATGGGCAGGCGCTACCATATTTCTGCCCTGTATGTGGTTGACTTGAAGCGATTCCGAAAAATAGCAGCTGGTGATCGTTTAAGGGGGCAATATCAAGCCCTTAGCCAGGATCCAAACAGTTTGTCAAACCTCGACCAGGACCTGCCCAACAACATGATACACCAAGTGGCTATTAAATCTTTGCCAGATGAATGGCTCTGGTGTCAAACATGGTGCAGCGATAATTCCTTCAAAAAGGCGAAAGTCATTGATTTGTGTAACAACCCACAAACTAAAGAAGCCAAGTTAAATGCTGCCCAACGTATTGTGCCTGAATGGAAGGATTATGATCTCGAAATAAAAAAACTAATGGCTAGAATCGAAGACCACGAAAACAGCGAACACGATGCTCACTCAAATATCATTGATGATGAGGTCATCTCCCATCCAACCAAACATAGCGAATTGTGATCAGAAGAGTGAATAAACCGAAGAGATTCCAATTAATTCCACACACATCAGTAAAATAAATTTAATCCCTAAGAATAAAAAAAATTTTCAAAATACTTCATACACACAACTTCTTTATTAACACTTTGTTTGCAATACAATTTCCTTACTTTGCAACAACTTCTAGATCTAATACTGTCGGGATTGGGAGCCAAAGCCCAGTCCGACACCCCGCATGGTATGTGTGACCTGTCTGGCGACCTCATATTGCTGTTCCATGTTGGAAAACATAGCTTGTCTGGACTTTACATCTGGGCCAGTTTTTTCTACAGGACTGGTACTCGGTCCACTCTCACCTGGCTTAGGTGTTGATTTAATGCCCATTAACCGCATAAATTTGGATGCAACTTTGCCATCGGAATCCTCTGAGAATGTAGCATGGCCCCATTTGGCAGCAGTATCCTCGGTCTTTTTAGCTCCCCATATTAGTTTCCTTTTCTGCACTTGTTCGGCATATTTTGTCGGGTTGATGATGTTGGGGTTATAATAAGTTGGAAGAGCGATTGGGGCTCCATCAGATTTGTTAATAGGATTTGGCATCGTTAGAGGTACATCATTTAGGGGAAGGCTAAGAACCGCTTGTAAATTGGTTGAAATCTTGGACTGAGATATTGATGGTGTAGATAATTCCTCCTTATGGTCCAATGTCGGTTTTTTTCCTACTCTAAATGTGTGCTCCGAATTGGGTGTTGATGCATTTGTTTTATTATATGGTAACTGGTGTTCCTTAGAGGAAGAACGCGACCGAGACCGATTACGACTGCGATAATTAGTCGAAGTATTGCGATCTTTGCTTTGCGATGGCGGAGTTTCTGATCTTTGACGACGATCTTTGTCACGATGACTGTTATCTTTATCATGTCTCTCTCGACGGTGTGTGTCAGAACGGTCGCGACGATCTCTGTCCGCATCCCGACATTCGTAATCACGATCACGATCTCTGTGGCCAGCTCTTCGTTTTCGATCATCTTTAGGGTCTCTCCTTTTATCGTAAGCTCTGTCTGAACGCCGGTCACTGCGATGATAATGGTCTCTGTTGCTAGTAAACCGACCAGCAGTATTACGGCTGCTCTCTTCTTTGTGACTGGTCTGTACAAATCAAAAATGAATAAATTAGTTTTATCCCCAGAGAATAGTTTCAATAGTAACCAGAGAACATTGTTGGAGGGAAAATTATGAACGATTGTGGAAAATTTTAAGAAATCAATTTAACGTTCGAAATTTTCTGTTTTTAAAGTGGGAACATATTTCCAATTAACAAATTAATATATCGTCCCAACGGAACGATTCTTGGCAAGATTTTGAAGACCTTGAGACCAGGATTTAGTAATATTTCGTAAAACGTATCGTTTTTAACAAAAAAAAACCTATTATAAATGTAGGTAACCTTAAGCTTAGCGATAAACAAAATATAAGGTTGCAAATTCAGAAAACTAGAATATCAACCAAGTTTTTCGTGAAAAATACTGAACTTATGTTTCATAAACAACAGGGATTTAAAATAATTTTTAGCTTATTATGAACAAGTTGACTATTCTGGTAGACTAAATGCGTATTGATTTTCAAGGGATTTGTTATAGATAATGTGATAGAATATGACTTTATACAACCTTTCGAAAACCACTATGCGACACATCCTTGTCCCTCTGCGACGAACATTGACCACTGCGTGTGTTCTAAAACCGAGAAAAGAAAGTAAGAGAAAATAACACATTATTAATTTTCCGATTGCTTGAAACTATACATTAATAACTGTGCTTGAAAATATATTATAGGTATTATGTATAGTATATGTCAACTTCTGGGTATACGTATAACAAGCTTAAATTCAAGTACATACATCCCTTTCACTTCTTCTACACATTATAGCATCTTTTTATCCTGGAATAAAACAGTTAATAAGAATTTACTTTATACTCACGTTCTGAGAACAATTTGTTTTTGATACAGGTTCAGTACACAAACGAGTATAATGTTCTGGCAACAGTAAGTCTAAATCTTTTGCAATTGCATTTGCGTACAAACAAACTTCTATTAATCATCTTGTGTGATGTGACAGAGGTGGGGTAGTAGTTGATTTGAGAATTACACATAATAACACAGTGGATTTTTGTTAATATAATCATTTTTAGATGGTTTGTAATCTTATTTTCTATTCTAAATTGTATATTTTAAACAGTGCGGTGTACTTTGTTTTAAAATAAATAAAAAAAAAACAAGATACACCTATCCTATATACAATTTTTATATACATTATTATGTCCTGAAGTTACAATAAATAGTATTACAGTCAGGTTGTTGTTATATTCTAATACTCGTTTTCAATTTTTTACTAATACAAAATAATGATAATTAAATTAAAAGCGATTACCTCTTCTCTGGGGCGACGGCTAGAGTCTCCTTTACTCCGCTTATTCGCATCGATTTCAAGCGCCGGACAGCGTTCAGCCTAAAGAATTGGCAACTATTCAGAAACAGCAAACTGTGTTATTTACTTTAATACTAATTGTAAAGTTTATTTTATATTGATGATTTATTTGATAAAATGGGGGGAGATACATTATCATGAATCTCAAGTGATAGACAATAGCCTTGCTCGAATAAAATTGATATAAGAATGCATACACCCACAACCAATGTTGGAAAGATCGCAAAATTTAAAAAATAATTCAACATGAAAGCAATTTTATTGATTTTTTCCGAATTTTAGGGAAGACGCCATTTTACCATATTTTCCCTAAATTTTATTTTTGTAACAATCCTATCTGGTAAAATGTTGTATACGTGATTAAATATTTACCGCATTCCTTTTTGGGGAGTCCTCGCGCTCATCTTCACTGCTGTAGTTTACAAGACTTTCCATGATTATAAAATGTAAAAAAGAAAATTTTTTTCTCCAGACCGATTATTTATGTGGTGCGATATAATGTTTCATTTCAATTCTATTTTTTACAAATGTCAGTGGTATCGTCATGACATCCACGAACCGAACCACGACCACGATGTTCCGTGAATTGGTTTATACCAATTGGTCGTGGTTCGTTCGCAATTTGTTGTATTCAAGGTAACAAAATGCAACGTGAACATTCAATAGATGTAATAGACGCGATTCCTTTTTGAATATTTTAAAGATAATCACCCTTGTGCTGAATTCCGACCGAAATTGAATTCGTGAGGATTTCGAGTTTTCTGTGTGATCAGTAGTTCGCTAAATATTTAAGAATATGCATTTTTTAAGTCATAATTAAAATGACATTTTTGCAATTGACGTGAATTAGCTGAGACACTGATAATTAACAGATTAAATGAATCTAATGAATAAGGCTTTTAGTTTTTTTACAATAGCTAACTTGATTTTTTTGAATTAAGAAACATGGAATTAGAAAACAGAAGTCAATGCGACATAAGGTCATCAAAAATGCATGTTTGGTACACCGAAAATTCGAAATCTGCACGAATTCAATTTCACCCGGAATTGAGCATCCAATAAAGTTAATCCGTTTTTATTATTAAAAACAGACAAGTATACATAGTTTTCGTAATACTAGAAATAATGATACTTAGATTCTAGAAAAAGGGAAAGATTGGCAGAAACAACGCACTTTTTATTATGGAATCGAGAGCACTATTGCGAATGTTATGCCAATTTCGATTGGCAATCTCGGATTTCTGTTTCAGATGTCAGATTTCGTCTGGCCAATCGAACAAAAAAAGTATTCTGAGCTGTTCCTTGTTGGTGTTGGAGGTGTAGCTGCCAAAATTTGTTTACCTTTCTTTTGTTGTGAAGATTTTTTTTTCGTATTTTTTTTTACAAATAATAAATACTGCAACTGGAGAAATTGCTGGTATGAAGAACGAACCAGTGCTCTCGAATCTGAAAAAGATTGCTTTTTTTTGTACCAAACTAACGAAAAAGTGATCTCGGCCAAGAAAAAGTTCTTTTTTTGCCATTCTCATTAAAGCTAGTAAAAAACCATATTAAAATAAATACCTGCCACCAAAATTGGAACAAATATATTAATAATTTTGTTTGTATACCTAGTTTCGTCGTAATATTCTCGAGTTCCTCGCAGAACCGAGTTAAATTTACTGAGTAGTTTAAAAATTCACATAACTATTGAATTGTGGAGGAAGAACAACAATCACCACAGAATCCCAATCCCAATGGGCTATGCCTATCATCTTTTTTGTGGGAGTTATAATGCACTTTTTTCGATTATACAGAGGAAATCTGGAAATCGGAAAGCAGAAATCGAATACACCTACGCTGCTGTTGAACGAAATAATGAAGAACGAAAAAATTCGCTCTCCTCTTCATGTGGGTAATTGTAGCAGATTGCTTAATGCAATATTTCATCCTCTTCGCACACAATTTATTGTCCGGGACATTGCTCACGAAGTGGACATTATTTAATCAGGAAGATGACTCACCACCATAAGCACAGTTCCATCAGCAGCACAAGAAAATCCGATTTCACATCAGAAGAAGTAATAAATGCGGTTGCGGCAGATATTATTGTTGTTGTAATGATATCGTTTTTTTTTTTAATTGCAACGATGCCTTCATTTTTCTGTACCTATTATAGGCTTCAGTTATAGCTATCCGTAAAATGCATCCGTAAAAACACGAAACAGAACAAAACTGAAACATTTAACCATAGCATATCATAGGAATTCAGTGGAATACTTCGTGAAAATGGTTGAGAAGTTGGGCAGAAAAAGTTTTTCGTACGGAAAAATTAATAAATTCATTTTCAAGAAAAGTTGTAGATTAATTGCTTATTTTTTTAGATGAACTGACTTTATAATTCAAAAGCAACATTTTAAGACCAAGATTGAGTTCAACGATTAATTTTAAGTGGTCCAAAAAAGCAAAAAAATATTTTTTCGGTTGCATTTTACTGATAGCTATAATATAATCTTGCATAGGTAAATATATTAAAAATATATTTGCCGATCTGTATGCACTCATATATTTTCCAGAGCGAATATTTAATCTACTACATTTTTTGAAAATAGATGAAATGTCAAAATTTGACTCGGTTCGGTGCTGAATGGATTGTTATCTTAGGTGTTGGTTGCGTGATTCATTAATAAAGTTTTGAAGTCTTTTTTATTGAAAATAAACACATTTTTATTCAATGGCTGCAACATTGAAACCATATTTAACAGCTGTACGGCATACATTAACTGCAGCAATGTGTTTAACCAACTTTTCATCACAAGTCGTTGAGCGGCACAATAAACCAGAAGTGGAAGTTCGGAGCAGCAAGGAACTCGTTTTAACTCCAGTTGTCATTTCTCGTAACGAAAGGGAACGCGTATTAATAGAAACAAGCGTAAACTCGGTTCGTGTTAGCATTGCGGTCAAACAAGCGGATGAGATAGAGAAAATCTTGTGCCACAAGTTTACCAGGTTCATGATGAGGCGAGCCGAGAGTTTCGTTATCCTGCGTAGGAGGCCCATCGAGGGATACGATATAAGCTTTCTAATTACCAATTTCCACACTGAACAAATGTACAAGCATAAGTTGGTCGATTTCGTCATTAATTTCATGGAAGAAATTGATAAGGAGATAAGCGAAATGAAGTTGGCGGTCAACGCCCGAGCACGTATTTGCTCCGAGGAATTTCTGAAGCGATTTTAAGATGAAAACATTCTGTCTTTCCATTCATGAAACTAATATCCTTACTAAATGTATTTGAAACAGCTGCCCTTGTTTCCTTTTTTTTTTTAATTTCATAGAGAAATAAAATTGTTATTTAAACTGAAAGATATTCATTTACTTGCATTGATAAGCGACTTCTATAATACACCAACTTAAGATCTAGTTCGATTTCGAAAAACTACGGCGACGGTGGGATTCCTAGCCCCTGGAATTCTATAGCAGCACTAATTGCGTGTTGATCGAAGTAATTCAAACTATCATCAGCACTCGCAGCTTCTATGGTCTGAACATTGGGAAAGATTACTCTTTGATGGCTGCGTTGTATACCATGCGATTCGATTGCCATATTAATAGCTGATTCCTCTAAAATGTCCGGTACATCATCCTGCAAAGCACTATCAATGATGCTATTGAGAAAATTGTCGAATTGACACCAAACAACAGCATCACGTTGCCACTGATGCAACTCTTCGTCTGTCATCATATCTGGAAAGGTAAAAGTAAATCACATTATCTGTTTTTATTCGTTCGCAAACTTAATTATTTCTTAAGTTACAATTGCTTTTCCGTATATACCCAGCTAAATACATATCGAAATTGAAGATTTGTTAATTAGTAAATTTAAAGAAAACAATAAATTTGCCTTGACAAACAACAAAACTTTGTTTTTTTTTTGTTTTGTTGAAAAAAACTGTCAAAATAAGAAGTTCCGTTTGCTTCGTGAAGATATCAAAGGTCTGTTCGCTAAAATAATCAGCCTGTTCTGTTCTGTTGATCGGCAAAATGTTTAGCTCTATTGACAGTAGGAATGTTTTATTGCACATCTGCCTCAGTGAAGTAAAGTAAAGTATTTATGTAAAGTACAGTATGTCATGCGCCATCCATTCATTGTCAGATTCCTTTAAGTGATTTTTTTTAAACAGTTGAATTCTGACATCCTTAGGCCGTGTGTCAATTGGGCTAAATAATTATGTATCCTCGGATAATTTTATGTCACTATCGTTGTGGAAAACGAATTTTCAGCCGTCAAAAAATTGTCCTGCTCCGGGAACAATACCTATAATAAACTATCCTATAGGACAATTGTTTGACGTGTTCTTTTGCTAGAATATTGAAGAGGATAATAACCCTGAATTTCAATTAATTAATTAATAGCGTAAAATTCGATAAATCTCTGTTTTAAGATTGGAGTTTGGTGAACTCTCTTTCATAAGTGTCAGAAAATTATCCGAGGATAATGATTTAGACCAATTGACATACGGCCGAAACTTGTTACCCATCTAGGATCTACGTAAACATTTAATTTTGACATTCCTCTCAACTTTGTGCACATAACCTAACCACAAATGTTAAAAGACATCTCTCTTACGGCAATACTGTTTCTTTCTTATAAAAATACGAAATGTTTTCGCGAATTGTAAAATATCGCACAATTTCTCGGAGCTTTGCGTTATTTACTCAAAATCGCTCCATAATTGCTAAAAGACAAATCTATCAGCAATCACGACTTGTTAACAATTCACGATACATCGGCGTAATCTGTTCAAGAAACTTCTCCAGTGCAAAAAAAAATGATGATGAAATAGCTGATGGTAATGGATATGTCGTCAATAAGGATCCGCAGCTTCCAGCCACTGTTGCTGTTCCTGAAGTATGGCCTCATGTCCCACTCCTAGCCACAAGAAGAAATCCCGTCTTTCCAAGATTTATGAAAATACTTGAAGTAAGTATAAACCCTCCTAAGTCTCTGGAAATCACGTTGTTTTTGTTTGTAATTTCATTTTTTCAGGTAACGAATCCAATGGTAATTGATCTTATTAGAAGAAAAGTTAGACTAAATCAGCCCTATGTTGGAGTTTTTATGAAGAAAGACAGTGAAAATGAGTCAGAACTAGTTGAAAAGCTAGATGATGTATATAGTTTCGGTACATTTGCACAGATACAGGAGTTACAAGACTTGGGCGATAAATTACGAATAGTGGTTGTTGCACATAGAAGAATAAAGATTACTGGACAAATGCTGGAGGATTTAACACAAGAGCCAAGAGGTTTGTTGTTCAAATATTTATTGTTAAGTGGGGCTAGTAGAACGCATAATCCTATTTTCTACATAAGTGTTATGTGTTAATCTAAACTTTAGAAATGACTATCCATTATCCGGTGTTTAATGTTAAATTGAACGTCTCAGTTGATGAAATAGATAACGATCGACGGAAACGAAAGACTAGGCCTGCCCGAAATAATAAATCAAATCGCCAGGATGCATCTGCAACACCACCTGCATCTGCATTGCCACCATCAGACAAAACAGCGACTACAGCAAAGGAGCTACCCAAGGAAGCTCCCGCATCGCCACAGCCTGTTTTAATGGTAGAAGTGGAAAATGTAAAACATGAACCTTACACACAAACTGAGGAGGTGAAAGCACTTACTCAAGAAGTAATCAAAACGATTCGAGATATCATCACTATGAATCCACTGTATAGGTTAGTGACACATTTTATCTTTCGAAAATCTTCATTGAGCATAGTTATTTTGAAGGGAGAGCTTACAGCAAATGTTGCATCAAAATCAACGCGTGGTTGACAATCCAGTGTATCTCTGTGATCTAGGGGCTTCTTTGTCAGCAGCAGATCCGGAGGAACTTCAAAAAATTATGGAGGAAATGGATGTTAGATTTTTTAAAAATAGATTACTAGAAATTTCTTATTATATTTTGCCCATTTACAGATTCCAAAAAGACTTTTGTTAGCCTTGGGGCTTCTCAAAAAAGAATTAGAACTGTCTAAGCTGCAACAGAAAATTGGTAGGGAAGTAGAAGAGAAAGTAAAGCAACAGCATCGGAAATACATCCTCCAGGAACAATTGAAAGTAATAAAAAAAGAACTCGGCATTGAAAAAGATGACAAAGACGCTATTGGAGAAAAATACAGGGAAAAACTCAAAGATAAATCTGTTCCAGAGAACGTAATGACTGTTATTGATGAAGAGTTGAATAAATTGAACTTCCTTGAGAGCCACAGTTCAGAGTTCAAGTAAGTGAAGAAATATCCGTAATACCAATCGTCTTGTTTTATAAACTGTGTAATTGCAGTGTTACGCGCAATTACTTAGATTGGCTAACATCATTGCCATGGGGAGTGATGAGTCAAGAAAACTTGAGTCTCGACCAAGCCGCTACCATTTTGGAGGAAGACCACTACGGAATGGAAGATATAAAAAAACGCATCTTGGAGTTTATTGCAGTTAGCCAACTAAGGGGCAGTACTCAGGGAAAGATCCTTTGCTTCCACGGCCCACCTGGCGTTGGTAAAACGAGTATAGGTTGGTAGACCATCTTATTTTAAGTTATGTTCGTTCATCTCACGGAGAATACAATTTTAGCAAAGTCGATTGCAAAGGCGCTAAATCGCGAATATTTCCGATTCAGCGTTGGCGGAATGACAGATGTTGCTGAAATAAAAGGCCATAGGCGTACTTACGTTGGCGCAATGCCCGGAAAACTGATTCAGTGCCTAAAGAAGACCAAAACCGAAAATCCTCTGGTTCTTATCGATGAAGTCGATAAAATTGGAAAGTAAGTTGACTTTAAGGTTTTTATTAATTTTGAAACACGCTCGTGTCTTTAGAGGCTACCAGGGCGATCCAAGCTCAGCTTTGCTGGAACTCCTTGATCCTGAGCAAAACGCTAACTTCTTAGATCACTATTTGGACGTGCCAGTCGATCTGTCTCGAGTATTATTTATTTGCACGGCCAATGTAATCGACACCATCCCAGAACCACTTCGTGATCGAATGGAAATGATTGAAATGTCAGGTTAGTTACTGTGACTCAGGCCGCTGAAACAAATCTTCCTTGTAATGATCAAAATTCATTCCAGGTTATGTTGCTGAAGAGAAAGTTGCGATATCAAGGCAATATCTCATTCCGCAAGCAATGAAAGACTGTGGTCTCAACGAAACACAAATTCAAATCTCAGAAGAGGCTTTAAATACACTTATTAGAAGCTACTGTCGAGAGTCGGGTGTTAGGAATTTACAAAAACACATTGAAAAGGTGCGTACGAATTTTCGAAAGTGGACGGGCTATCTAAAGTTAGTTTGCAGGTTGTACGTAAAGTGGCTTTTAAAATCGTCAAAAACGAGGGTCAGAACTTTGAAGTGAAAAATGACAATCTATCAACTTTCCTCGGCAAGCCGATATTCTCACAAGAAAGAATGTATGACAAAACGCCCGAAGGCGTAGTGATGGGACTAGCATGGACTGCTATGGGGGGCTCTTCGTTATACATTGAGACTGCACAACGTAAGGCAGAAAGTGTCGGCAAAGATGCAGGTGCTGGATCGCTTCATCTTACGGGTCACCTGGGTGATGTTATGAAGGAGTCTGCACAAATTGCGCTAACAGTCGCGCGGAACTATATTCGTGAGGTTAATAAGGACAATAGCTTCTTGGAAAAGAGGTAATTTCTTTCAAATATCTATGAATCTCTAGATTGAGCAACGCTTTATAGTCACATACATCTCCACGTACCTGAGGGCGCCACCCCAAAGGATGGACCAAGTGCCGGTATAACAATTGTTACTGCCTTGATGTCACTGGCAAATAAACGACCAGTTCGACAAAACATCGCCATGACTGGCGAGGTGTCGTTGAAAGGAAAAGTTCTGCCTGTAGGAGGAATTAAGGAAAAAACTATAGCTGTAAGTTTACCTTTCTGTTTTTGTCCCTAAACGTTTCAAAAACCTCTTTTTTTTCAGGCAAAGCGAAGCGGAGTTACTTGTATCATTCTACCAGAAGAGAACAAGAAAGACTTTGCAGAACTACCCAGCTATATTACTGATGGCTTAGAGGTTCATTTCGCAGCAAACTATGATGATGTCTACAAAATCGCTTTTGAATCAGTTTAGAGTAAAGATGCATTTTTTTTAGTTTACTAGCATAGCTACTATTAGTTGACCTTATATTATTATTGTTGAAATATAACGTTTGTAAAAACATAAAAAAACAAATGGTCAATCCAAGATGCCGGTGAATGTTAAATCACAAATTTACAACGTTCAATTTGATGTATTTTCTTGCAACTTAAGCATATGGATAGCGGATTAATGTTTATATAAACTGAAATACATAGTTTATATATCAGAATTTTCTATTATCCACGGCAGGTACTTATCTACCCTTGTGTATAATCCGGGACGATTTATTTCTCCACATCGAACACCCCACGATACAACACCAATAACAATCCATCGGTGATTGGGTAATTGAACCAACAGAGGTCCTCCACTGTCGCCTTGACACGAATCACGCCCACCCTCTATGGCCCCAGCACACAGCACTGTATCTTCCACACGCTCCACAAACAGTTTTTTGCATTCACTTTGCTTCAAGACAGGCACGGTGACTTCCATTAAAACCTTTGAATGAGGACCACCAAAGAACTGGGTACCCCAGCCTGTAACAATGGCGTTCCATCCTTCCCAATTCTCTCCAATCGGTGGAATGCAAATTGGCCAGATGTATGTGTTAAAAAGAGTTGGTCTTTCCACTCTTAAAAGTGCGATGTCATTCTCGTAAGTTTGTGGGTCGAAATCAATGTGATAAGCCATGTTACCAACACGAAAGTCTCTAGACCGTGTTTCGTTGTATTGCTGAAAATCGTATTCGCCCAAACGAACAAAAATATCGTCCTTTGTTAGTCTTTGCACACAATGCGCTGCTGTTAGAACATGCCTATCTGTTACAAGAACACCTCCGCAATGCACATGAGGAAATCTGTGGCGCAGAATGGCCGCCATCCAAGGCCATTCGTCGGGCTCAGCAGGCCGACCCCCAGTTATTCTCGGAAACTGTTTTGTTGTAATACCGCAACCTCTCTCTTCGGGTCGGTTAAGGATTTTAGTTTCACCGTTTATGCTATTTTCGTTGATGTTTGTTATGATTTCTGGTACGAATCGTGCATTTAAGCTTGACCGATAGTTATCGGGACAGCAAATACCGAAAGAACTGTAATATAAGTTATTATAATCACATCCGTCCGGATGTTATGTTCATTATTGAATACTAACGTTTTTTCGATTATACACAAGTGATCTATTATTTTCCAGACGTCATTTTTAAGTTCCGGCATCCTGCAGTACATGGTGTGTCTGCAGTGTCCCGATTGTCCACTGGGAGTAATACATGCTGAGTATTGTTTATTTGACTAGACAAAATATTTATTTATTACATTGCCTTCAAATGTGAAAAAAAAACTACACTACATTTTGCAGAACCACTTGCCGTTTCAACCTAGCTGTTGCATCCTCAGTTTTGTCCTGATTTAATAGAAAATTATAGTTGTCGGGTGTTTCTAACAAATCTGTAAACATGTAACAACAATAGAACTTAGTTCAATAAGCGTACAAAATGACTCACCTATATATTTCTTTTTGAGTCCGTTGGTATTGCTTACAAATAATAGGATAGCAATTACCAAAGATACATAGTTTAAACGGTTTCTCTTCATTGTGTTCCTCTAATTGAAAACACTTCAATAGTACAGCTAAACTGAATTCGTATCAACTTAAGGAGTATTGATACCGAAAAATCTCTTATCGCGTTAATGTTTCCGCTAATGTTGTGGTTGTATACCTAAAAAAAATACAACTACAACACAATGCCTGCCTTTCAATTATAGGTCCAAGTGATTTCCATTGTCATTTCTCGCATTCGACAAACTAGGTATGTATTGTAACTATATACATAAAAGTCGCACTTGTCACCATCACCATACACGCCCGTACCGCTGATACAAGTAGCGAGCTCCCATGGCCTAGGAGTACATCTTGAAAGCTTATTGAAATTATTTTAGGTTGTTGTTTCGGTGCATGCATTGAATAATAATTTATATGCATACGATTCAACACATTTTGTTTTTATTCTGTGGCTTAGTGGAACTTAACTTCTCATACATAATACAATCTGCATACACAGTTTGCAAAGTTTGTCTTGTCATATTAGCAGTTATTTGAACCATTTGTGTGCTAATATTGTTAAAAGATTTTCCGGCCATTCTACAAATGAGAATTTTTTTGTTTATTTCATTTCAGATTTGTCATAAAAAATGTATATTGATCGATCACCATAAAAAATGTATTTCTAAAGTAAAGTATTTGTAAATTTAATAAAGAAATATTTTTAAATTCATTCTTGGCCAAGCCAAAAATATAGGCTATCATTCGATAGACCATGTCCTCTCTACTTCTGAATGCACACAAATACGAATTCAATAAAAGATGTTAAGTTTAATTTCGAAACGTATATTCTATCTTATATCCACATTAATACACAAAGTAACAACAACTTAAAACAAAAAGCCCTAAAGATCACAGTACAAAAAACTAATCGCTATTATTTGTATTGCCTTTTTTGGGATGGCAGCCAAACAAATTTAGTAGGAAACACAATCTTTTTATAATAATGGTGGGAAGAGTTTAGTGGTTCTTTGTCGCAATAAGTGCATTATAGAAAACATATACGGTATATTAAATGTCTCATATAAAAAGTATATCATTACAGCTTAAAGATTATAAATATTGGTGGTGCAAGTTTCCAAAAACAGCTAATAGAAAACTACAGTACCTACAAGAGTCTGCTTACATCCAAAAATACACACTCGCAGTTGATTTTTATTTCGAATTGTTGTTTTTGATTGTTCTTATTACTTTTAAAATTGCTTCTGATAGAAATCACCACGAATCAATTGCAGTGCCTTGTGTATATCTTATTACTTGGGTTGAGATGACCGCTTCCGACGCATTCTTTGAGCTGGTGCTGCTGCCGTATTTGCACAATTACAAATGGCATCGAATAAACGAACCATCAGACCCCTGGCTCGGTTGACGACTTTTCCGTTTTTCAAGTCGCCTATCGCAAAATCTATTCGAAGAAAAAAATTATTATAAAAGTAGTAATCGAATTGATAAATAGTTATAGTCACATCGCATCACATCAAAGAGTGTTAGATTTGTCACTTAATAGTAGGTAATTAGCAATGATGCATAGCTTTCGTGACAAAGACGTTTGTCATTTCTTAACATGGCAGTCGTGTAATTAACAGAAATCTTTAATTAAATCGCATTACCGCCCCTCAGACATCGTAAGTCTATAAAACCGTTGGTATTAACTTGCGTTTTGTTTTTCGAATGATGCATTTTACGCGTCAACTTCCTGAATGTCAAAGTGGGAATCGTTTTCGAGCATAAAATATGCATAAGGAGTGTGTCGTTCAGTTAATTGGTTTAATCCTTTTGGCACTACTAGTTGATTATAGTTTCCCGGTTACTTTGAAACAATTTGAGGCTTCTCTAGATATGATGCGATCGGGATGTGCACCAAAGTTTAAAGTAACTACAGAACAACTGGACAATATGCGAATGGGCACATTTGTGGAAAACAACATGGAGTTGAAGGTACATATACTCATCATATTTAAAAGTAATGACAAATCTTTATATTCATCATAATCTATTAATTCTATAGTGTTATTCGAAATGCATCGCACAGTTAGCTGGAACAGTAAGTATATCAAAGTCGCAGTGTGTAGTGGTGCGCTTTTATTTTAACGAACAGATAGGTATTTTGTATTTAGCATGTCTCGTTCAGTCCAAGTTAAAATCACTTAATGAAAACATTAATTTATTTATACTTGCAAAGGGTCGAAGATATTCATGTACCTACTCTTATTTCACTAGCTGACAAAGAAGGGCGAATTCAGCTTTCAAAAGGCTTTAGCACAAATACCTATTATATTGCCAGCAGAACTTCAAGAAACTGCCATAAAAGCATTAGAAGCCTGCAGAGAAGTTCGTGAGTAAACGCCTCGCATGACAAATTAAACTCAACAAATAATAAGTTTTATTTTTCAGAGAAAGGCTACAGCGATTCTTGTGAAAAGGTGTTCTACACAACAAAATGCGTTCACGATTTTAATCCGAGTACTTTTAAATTTCCCTAATATAGTATGTATATAATTATGTAGGCAGACTTGTAATAAACTTTGTGGTACTTACTTTGGTTTGGAGATTTTTCTTTCGTGTTTGTCTAAATGTAAAAAAAATTAAATTATGCCTTAGCATAGAATTAGCATATTTTACCTGTTGCAAATCTTGAGAAGTCTTCTGCTGGGCTTCGAGCTCAGCAGTTTTGATGACATCTTCAATAAATTCTGATAGCACCTCCATTTTGGCCGAGTCATTTTTGAATTCGTTAATTCGAGCCTCAAAACATCCGTTTTCTTCCTCATCCAGTGCAAAATGAGCTTTCATGTTTCAAGATTCTGTACGTTATACTGTTAGTAATTAACTGTTAAAATTTTAGCGAATTTAATGTGGAAATATGTGAACTTCTTGTTTCATATGTTTGGACATTCACTACTTCTAAACTACTGATAAGAAACTTTTGGGGAAGGACGTCCAAATCAATAAATTGAATCATGCGCACACTTACCAAGTCCTTATAGACTTTGGACGCATCAACATTTGAGTTGAATCAAGCATAATGTGGAAATGCATAGATACATATAAGTTGCGTTATATTTTTATTTATTACAAATAGATAGGTACATATTCAAATATTAAACGGTTGTTTCCTCGCTATTCCAAATGAGACAGGTCATCTAAATCGGGGATCTGCCTTACTTCACTGTCAATTAATACCGAGTTTGGATCAACAGCCATCTGATATAACAAGATAACAATAAAATAAAATATTTATTTATATTTATAAATATTTACCCTTTGCCCCCCAGGAGTGGTATTTCCGTTCTGTTGAACCTGTAAGATGCCTGAAATAAGCAATGTTATGTTGGATATGCCTTCGATATTAGCAGAAATTGATAGGAATTACCCGATTGAGGAGTCGATGGTCGTTGCTGCGCGACGATAACGTATTTCTGTGGCACTGCCTGTACTTGGGACACTGTTCTGATCTGAGGCATGTTCACATTAGGCCTAAAAGCAAGTTACATATCAGATATGGGAGTTAAGTTTTCAAAAGCATACATGTTAGAACGCTGTGTAGTTGTAACTTGTGGTCGTCCCATTGTCGATGCTGTTTGAGCAGCTGAAGTTATTGGTGCGCTCGATATGGAGTTGCTTATGTTGCACGGAACACTTGTCGATAATGGTGCATTCCGAGCTTTAATAACAGCCTGATGTAGAGTTGGTCCCAAGAAGCCGAACTCAGTTCTATTTAGACATATTCAATATAATGTATCATAGGTACGTAATAAAAAAAAATAATATTACATACTTGTATTCTTCAAGTACATCTGGTGGATTGCGCATTGCCTTTAGTACAGGCGCACAGCATTTTTGTAGCATTGCCCTAATATGGCCGGCTGCTATTTTGTCCGTATTACTCAATGCAGTACCTTGCAAATGTACTTCAATGCGTTCCGAAATGAATTTCAACCGTGGAACAATAAATACTTTTATAACTTCACCACCAAGCTCTGAAAGACCGGCGATGGCCCCATATAATGAAGACAGATGAGTCTTATCGTTTTGAAGGGCTTTGCTGAATATTCTGTAAATATTTTATATTAATTCAAAATGACCACCTGAACACTAATGTCGTTTTCGATTGGTAATCCAGAACCGTCCGGAAGCAATCCGAACGCTTCTGAAAGCGTTCGATTGGCACTCAACTGACAGTTCTTCTACTGAAAAGAAGAGAAATTTGCTTCTGGATTTGAATTCAGAATCGCGGAGAGTTATTCCGGACGCTTCTGGATTACCAATCCAAAACGACATAGATAAAAGACAAACGGACCTTGTTACTCTTGTTTGAAGATTGTTCGTAGAAGTGTTAAAATTTTTACAGATTTGAGACATAAGGCGTGCAGCGAAATCGCGTAGTGCCCAGTGATTGTCCAACTCAGGTCGCATACATAGTTGTTTTGAAACGATGCAAGTTGAAACAGATGGAATTAACTCGTGGAGCTGTAACAGAATAGCAAACCATTAGTACACCTTCAAGAGTAAAGTTAAATCTTACATATTTTTCCAAATACAATGATGGATTGTCCAGCAGAGCCTTAACCATTCTCATCAAATATATAAGCAGAGCCAGATTATTTTGTACGACATTAACTTTAACACCTTCAGCAATAAAAGTGCACATACGGGGCAGCATTTCATGTAAACCCGGATCAGAAGCCAAACTCTGCAAAGCTTCACCTCTCCTTGGCTCATCTGCACCCACACACGCTTCGGTTATCTCCTTGTAGTACAACTGTTGTTCCACAGACAACTCATGAGTAGCTAATTGCTTCACGTGAACTGTTTCGACATTTTTCAACTTGTGTATCTTTCCCGTAGCGGGCTTGCCTGCGGTATCCTTTGTCACGCCCTGATCTAATTTCACAACCGGATTAACAGAATCAAGTGCTTGCGAGTCTTTTGAAAGTGGCGGCGGGTTCTCAGGAATAGTAGGCTGTATTCCATCAACGCATAACCAATGCGAACGTAGGGTAATATCCAGCGGAATTTTCGGTGCGCCAGCCTGAACGATTTCGTTTAGATCCATTTCCTTGTCTTCAACAAAGTGGAGCTCCCTACCCCCGCCGGATGCAAAGCGAAATGGTATGAAGTCATTTGATGTAAATCCGTACTGAGGTTCAATATTTCGCACTTTGATTGCATTATCAACGTCGCTAAGGCTAAGCTTTTCACGTTTTGAGTGATGCATAAATTTAGCTGCATCTTGTACAATTTTCTTTATTTTAAGGGAAACATCATCAGCGAGTTCTTTAGCTGCATCGTCTGGGAGAAATCCTACCCCTATGCTTTCTGCAATAACTTTAATAGATTCGGCTGATAAAGTTGTACCGTATAACATATTGGACCCACTCATTGCTGTTTCTTTTTAATTTAAAATGTATATTTTATTTTAATTTAATTGAAATAAGACCTATTTTACAATCAACAAAAACAAAATAAGAAGTCAGGTTTATGGCGTGTTCTTTTGGGATTCTAATGCCGCGTAGGATTGGGTAATGCCGATTTCGATTGGGATTCTCAGATTTCAAATTTCGACTGGCCAATCGAACAAAAAAAGTAGAAAAGAACACCCCAAATAGCTGCTTGCGTAAATGATCAGCTGTTTCACATGAGAGGGAAGGAACGAATTGATAAAATGCGAACATACCACTTTTGATGCAATTATAAAGAGAAAATTGCACATTTTATTATTCCAAGTGTAGGTTAATTAGTTAGTCCATCAAATTGTATTAAGAAAACAAGTTTTAAAAGGGTTTAAATAACGAAATTTACAATACCAATCTTTTTGCCGCGAACGAAAACTCCATTTGTTTGGAATTGGAAATTTCGTTATTTAAACTATTTTAAAGGTTGATGGATTAATTAATTATCCTACACTTGCAATAGTAAAATGTGCAATTTCTATTTATAAATGCAACAAAAGTATTATAAATGCATGCAAAGTATTTTTTTCTGATTTCGCGCCTTTATTTCAAGTGTGAAATGTCACAATAACCTCGTCGTAAGTTTACCATCTCGGTTTTCCACACAAATTCGCGTAGTAAGTTTACCATCCCGTCGTAAATGATTTTCCATACAAATTTAGACAGTTCATTTACCGCGTCGTAAACTTACGACGTTTACGACGTTGCATGAATACCCCTAACTATATCTATTATTTGTTCAGAGCAGTTTTTTTGCTCTAGAGATCAGCGTCTGTCAAATTCGTTTTCCATTAGGCAGAAAAAATCCCTTTTTTTCAGATTCAGAACACTTTTGTGAATCTCGATTCAAGACCGAAATTCACATAATATACTTTCACTAATACCAAAGCAAGTGACATTTGTAAATACAAATTGCAATTTAAAAATAACTGACTGTCAAATAACACACCAACCAAAGTGATATCATTTCATGTTCCATTTGGGCAGGAAAAATCTGAGATCCGAGATTAAAACGCGAATTTCAGACATCAGTTTTTACCCGCAATGTCTAATTTGAGGTTAAGTTCTATGTTTTATTCGCTAGTTTGTGGAACGCGAATTAAATGATGTGGATTGCGAACAAACTTTGACAATTCGCGCCAAGGGTGTTTTCGTTCACTGCCAAATTTTGTTTTTTGTTATTTAAATTTGTTATAAACTTGATTTCTTAATACATTTTAATGGAATATTTAATTATAATCTTCTTGAAATAATAAAAAGTGCAATTTTCTGTTTTTAAATGCATACAAAGTGATGTGTTCTCATTTCATCAATTCGTTCGTTCACTCCCATGTGAATGGTCCTTTAAAAGCCCAATGGAAATAAACATAGCACGAAAAGTGATCTGGGACAAAAAAAAAACAGTTTTCTTGCCAAAAGAACACGACATAAGTGAAATACTTCAAATTTGACACACAGCCGTTTTGCTTTTGGCTCCATGCCAAATCGGAACGCATGGAATAGAACCAATTTCAGCGCCAGTCAACGTTCCATGTTCATCTGTTCATCATCATCTAATGACTGATGGGGTGGGTAGTTGAGTGTAATTTGTTTTTTATTTTATTTTATTTTTAAAAAGGGATTCTAATAAAGTTTTGCAATTTGTTCACCCTATTAAGATCTAAAAAAGTAAGAAGCCGTTAAATAATTATGCATCTAAATAATCAACTACAAGTTAGTGAAATGTGTTGTGAAAGAAAGTGTCCTCTACAGTGTTACTAGAAATCTATTTCTTGACGCTCATAAAACGGCGCCATTTTAGAATGTGAATAATAAAAATTAGATAAAAACATTTTTGCATTTGTAAGTTTTGTAAACAAACCTTTCTTAATTGTTTATATAAATAATTTGAATCTAGTTTGGTTAAATTAAAAATAATCAGTTAAATATAGTGCTGTAGATGTTAACTGAAAGTTCTTCAGCTGAAACTTGACCTACATAAGAAGTCGTTCTCGTGCAGTATAAACTTGGAAAAATATTTTCATTAAGAAAAAAAAAATCGAAAAGGTTTGGCCCATCGAGCAAATTTTGTATGTGCATTCATTTTGACATAAATTTAACATTTCGATCTGACGGACAAGCAATTTATTGATCATGGAGTTTCTACGTAGGTATTCCTGGCGATGCGTAACTTTTTACTTTCTAAGTAGCTAATTACAACTCTACCAAATAAATTGAGTCTGCCAATGCTGCTCAAATTGAATTGACGACGGAGACGCATTCAGTGTCGTAGTACCTACTGCATTTGTAATACTTGACACTATATTCATAGCTAAAAGCAACAATTGGTAGTGGTTATTAAATAATTGTTCTTAAATTGTATTCACTTTCAACAACTAAAACAAACATTTTAATTTTTTGCATACAATTATGCATATAAAATGGTATTGATAATTATGTGCCCTTAGGTTTAACTTATTGACAGATTTTGTTAACTTTAAAATTATTGTTTTAGGGCCCAAAAACATGAAACATAAAAGCCAATATGAATCGAGGGTTATGGATCAGAAAGCCTCACAGTCGAGTGAGAATGAAGTATGAACACTATTCGTAATCCTGTGTTTTTATTTTCGATTTAGTTGTAACATAAAACTTTCTGCTTTAGGGGTCGGATTACACGGCTACAGAAACTAGCTCAATGTCGGAAAGTTTACGCAAGAAAAGTCGGAAGAGTGCCACCCAGTTTAGCGTTTTAAGGTAGAAACTACATTTTTACACTAAGAAACATCATTTACAAAATATTTCAATTTAGGTCTGATACTGATGGTCTGCGAATGAAGATATCAGCGATTCGACGAAAAACCACAGACTCTAAGCAAGGCGACACAAGAAAATGTTTGGAAAACAACAATTTAGAAACAATAAAGATAAACATTATAGGAAGTTCACCGATGTCAGCGCCGCTTAAAACAACAACAGCTAGCAAATCGACTAGTTCAATGTTCATAGATGAAAGTGATTCCCGGTCAGAAGCTAGTAATAATGGCAAAATTAAGAAGATTAAACTTAAACGAAAAAAAGTAAGTACACATACTCAGGTATAACATTTATTTAAATCAATTGATAGATATCTCATCTTCTTAACGTAAAGGCAACTAAATCAGCTGAGACATCGAGTAAACCACACTTATTTTTTGCTGAAGAGAAGAGAAAAAATATAAATGACAGTAAAGAGCGTTCGTTAACGAGCTTAAACCAGCCACCAGCTCTTCCAGATGACAACATTGGCCTTTCATCTAGCGACAATGAATTGCCGGCGCTAGTCAATGCGGCTATAAAATGTGTTGAAAGTGATTCAGACTCACATTCAACATCTACTCAACCAAAAATACAATATACTTCATCCTTATTGCAAGATTTTATGGAAAAGACACAAATGCTATCGGCCGGCGCGGACAAAGTAAAGCAAGTCAGTGAAAAAGCCGCCACTTCCAACAGTACAAATATTTTAAATGGCTTAGAATTTTCTACAAAAAAGAAACGCGGCCGACCTAAAAAACTTCAAAATCCTGCAGTAATTGTTAATGAATCAGGTGATTCTGGAGTGGTTTCAACAGCTCAAAGCACTTCACCCTCTCCAAAGATTCACATTGAACAATCGCGTTCGCAAGGAAAAGCGGACAAAGAACGAGACACATCACCCCCAAAAATTGACTTTGTTAATCTGGATAAAAGAATGTATGCCATGAACGAGCGTGTTTTATATCCTCCGCCGAGGAGCAAACTACGAAAGCAGTCAACGACATCAAAACAAGCACATGTTGCTTCTACAAGTGCCAGCAGCAGAGCATCGCCAAGTACAACTAAAAAGGAAGATGTTCTCGATCCAGTTTGGCGGAAGATTGATGTTAATTCGAAATTTCGAAGGCCCAGTGTCAGCGGGTACAAAAGTGACGGCGCGGGGGGATCTACTACAATTTGCAGCAAAATATTAACAGCAAAAAGCGGATACGCGAGCGATTACGGGTTGAGAACTAACCATTACTCGGGATACAAAAGCGACGCTAGTGGCAAGAGCCGTTGCAGTATGAGAAGTTGCTACAGTCGCGTTAGCAGGGCAAAAAGCTGCGATGGAAAGCATAGAACAAAATATCGTCGAAAACGCAGACCCACTATAAATCATTCAAAATCAGTTGGGAACTTAAATGAACAGGACATTCTGCAATTGGCTGGACTAAGTCTCGGTCAAAGTAGTGAAGAGAGCAGCGGGTCTGCGGTATGCAAACCAAAGATTTTAGCAGAAGAGGCCGAAGCGTCAAACGTTTATAAGAAATACGGCGAAATAAATCGCTACATAACTACTGGCGAATACTTTGGAAGGAATAGGGCAACCAACTTCGGTGGAATAAAGAACTTGGACACCCACCATGCCGATCAAGAGCCACAGGATCCGTATACTTTCTTAGGTGCGATGGGTAGTAAGTTATATGCCCGTTCCAGAAAAGGATCGGTCACCAATGCAGAATTACCCATACACCTGGGTACGACACGTAAACTCAAATCGCGGCGTTCATCAGTAGCCAGCTTTTGTAGCAGTAGTTTTTACTCGGGAGTATCAAAGTCAAAGAGGCGCCGTCGAAGAAAAAGCATAAAATTCGGTTGCAGCAAGATGGTGGTTGTTGACTCTAAGTTACTGACTGAAATCGAAATTATAACAAATTCGTTTCCTAACATGTGCCGTATTCATTGTGATAAGCCAGTTTCTGGTAGTTATGTAAAAGACAAAATTGCTAATGAACGCGCTGCTGTGCAAAAGTCAATGTACCAAAATAAGAGAAATCTAAAAAAGCGGAAGCTAAGTGAGAACGTCGATTTTGCCCTGTCTAATGGAATAAATATAACCGCAAGCACAACAAGTAAGCGACGTCACAAGAAGATGTGTAGTTCTAGTCCTGACGACCACAAGTTGCCCCTAAAGAAGAGGCACTATTTGTTGACGCCAGGAGAGAAAACAGAAAAATCCCACGCCGTAGCTTATGTTACTGAAACGATGAAATCTCAAAAGGAAATCGTAGAACCAAAGACAAGTATCCACGCGCAAAAGCCCAATGTAAGGACTGTTTCGACAAGAGCTGCTATTACACCGAAAAAACGCCATCTCCTTCAAAATAGTGCCCCCGAATGCGGAAATAACTCACCAAATTACTTCAATGATACCAAAATGGTTGGAATTAAAAGTACAGCGCCTGAAAGCGCTCTACCGGAGATTGTAAACAACAAAAAACGTAATAGGTTGGAGGGTCTTGTATCGAAAATCGCAAACGCTAGTAGCAATTCCTCGAGCGAATTGGTAGTATCATCGGCTGGAGCTACTGTCAAGGACCAATCCGTGTCTTTGCAACGGTGTCAAGAATCCTCCTATCCACCACCAGGTATTTTCGAACCATCGGTGGAGTTGGAAATCCAAATTCCTATTACAAAGTTAGGGGAAACATCGATTATAACAAAATCCGAAGTTGAATCACCCTTGGATCTGCTAGATATGCACAATAAAACTTTTCCAGAAAGCTCTTCAAGCACCAAAGTGGAACGAGTAGTTGAATCTTTACTCAATAAAACTGGCGGCAATCTCATATTAAAGCGTAAACGGAAGAAGATCAATAGAACCGGTTTTCCAAATGTAAAGCGGAAGAAGAGGAAAGTTAGCGAACTGTCCATTGCTACAGAATCGGACAAAAAATCAGAAGCTGATTCGAAAACCGAGACGATATGTGACCGCGTTCCGCATGCAGGCGAAACAAGTGCGACTTTTTTGGAACGCAATCGCACCCCAAGACTATCAGTTGTAAGCCTGGAACGTTTGCAGGGCACTAACAAAAAACAATTATCACGTGAGGATCTAACGCCAAGTAGAACTCGTTCCACAAAATTAACGCCAGCAAATAAGACTAAAACGGAAACAGTTGTTTCTGATGTACCGAAAATAAGTTCGACCAAGCAGCTGGCTAGACCTCTGTCTAAAAAGAAGGACCACCAAGCAAGTACTACAAGGGAACCGTTGCGGGTTGCAGTGAATCCGCTTCTACATATCAATTTCCCTACGTGCAAGATCCGACTTAAGCGCCGCTTGGAGGCAACATTACTAAACACCACTGCACTTGTTGGCACAGTGAATAAAGACGCCACTGTTACTGAGACTACCAAGGCAGTACAAACTATTGAACAGGCAAAGAAATCTGGATCAGAAACTACCGATTATCTGGAGCAGGAACCATTACCACCTGCATTTTTTGATATTGCAATTGATTCTGAGTCATCATCGTCTGCATCTGTGCTAAGTGAGGACAGTAAATCTACCAATCGGAAGCAGAAGTGGAAGAAGAACTTCCTTGTTGCGGGTCTTTTGTCTGAATATTACAAAGTTAATAACGGTAATGCAAGGCCAAAGAAAATGATCCCCAATCAAAGTAAGGAAAACAATAGTGAGTCTGGTTTATGCACAAGTGGACCTCTTTTGCCACCCCCTCCATACTGTGAGAAGTTCTTTCGACGCACAGAATCTGATTTTCAATTGCCTTACGATATATGGTGGGCATACACAAACGATAAGTTGCCAACCAGGGTAACAGTACCGAGCTGGAATTATAGAAAAATTCGAACAAACGTTTACCGATGTGCCGATGTGAGGCCCAATACGACCAACATTGATCGGCCCACATGCAACTGCAAATCAGACGTGGGCTGTGGTGATGACTGTCTCAATCGCATGGTTTATACAGAGTGCTATCCATCTAGCTGTCCCACAAGGGAAAAATGCCAAAATCAAAAGATACAACGGCATGAGGTCGCCCCTGGCGTTGAACGTTTTATGACGGAGAACAAGGGATGGGGAGTCCGAACCAAGTTACCAATCAAAAAGGGAACATATATCCTTGAGTATGTCGGCGAGGTTGTAACAGAAAGAGAGTTTAAAGAACGCATGGCCACACTGTACGCAAACGATACGCATCACTACTGCCTGCATTTGGATGGTGGGCTGGTTATAGATGGTCATCGAATGGGTAGCGACGGACGTTTTGTTAATCATTCGTGTTCGCCCAATTGCGAAATGCAAAAGTGGTCAGTGAATGGTTTGTCGCGGATGGCGTTATTTGCTGCGCGTAATATTGAGGCCGGCGAGGAAATAAGCTACGATTATAACTTCTCGCTTTTTAATCCATCTGAGGGACAGGAATGTCGTTGTAATACTCCACAATGTCGTGGTGTTATTGGCGGAAAATCTCAGCGCATTAAACCTTTAATTGAACCTCCGAAACAGGTTGATGTAACTGCTGGAGTAAATAGTGGAAGACGGAATGGTCGGCAGCGGAAGAGGCAGGGATCGGCACGTAAAGACGTTGCTCGTCTTCAGTCCAAAGATATTGTAATGACTCAGTTAATACAACAGTTGTCCGAAAAGGACAAACGATTGATTAAGTCACAGAGAATATTCTTGATTAAGAACTTTGAAAAGGTAACATACATATTTTGAGAATTCCATATAAATCATTGCTAACAATTTCCAAAAACTCACAGGTTCGTCGTATAAGGTCCAAGTGTGTATCATCGGATGCCAGTAAACTTGAACAAGCGTCACAAACGGCGGCAACAATGCAGAGAAGACCGTCAACGCCATCTTCCCTAGCTGTGCAGATATCTGCATTACGTTCGCCGCGAAATATTCAAACACGAGGCTTAACACAAGCTGTTCAAGATCCAGAAGTTGAAAAGATGGCCAAAATGGCTGTCGTCTTCAGGGAGATATGTTCCACATTGGAGACTATAAGAGGTAAAATTCGTTTGCTTGTATTTTGTGAATTAGTTACTAATAATATTTTTTAGACGATACAGACAAACCCCAAATTGTAGGGCTTTATCCAAATGCAGTCAAAAGGAAAGGAAAACCGGCCAAACAACACGGAGATACACCAAAGCGTAAACACGTCGAGTTTACAGCCATTCAAGTCAATGTCGAGAAGGGCTTCTACAAAGACCCAAATGAATTCGACGCTGACGTCGAACATTTCTTAGCAGAAACGCGGGAGCTTAACAAAAATAAAGAAGAGAAGCTCGAAATAATCAAGAAACTCTCGGAACTGTACACTAAGAAGAAAAACGAGGTGTATGATCAACTCTTGGAATTAGCTGCCGACAAAAACAGCCTCAAAAATTTCAGAGCCAGTCCTGAGATAAAGGCACCTCCCACAGGTGTTGTCAGTAAAAACTTCTCAGCTAAGGGCAAACAGTCGAAATCATCAACCGAAGATATTATTGGTTGCATATGTGGCTTGTTCAAGGATGAAGGCCTTATGATACAGTGCGCCCGCTGTATGGTTTGGCAACATACGGAATGTACAAAAGCCGACGTAAATGCTGATAGATATCTTTGCGAAAGGTGTGAGCAACGCATTGTTGATCGCGAAATACCCCTAGATGACTTCACTGACGATGGGTACAGATATTACTTATCTCTTATGCGCGGTGATTTGCAAATTCGGCAGGGCGATACTGTGTATGTCCTTCGTGATATCCCCGTCAAAGATGAGAAGGGCAATGTATGCCCTACTAAAAAACACACATACGAGACAATAGGTGAAATAGACTACTCTGAATGTGATATATTTCGAGTGGAGAGGCTGTGGAAGGATAAAAGTGGAAAGCGTGTTATCTTCGGCCATCATTTCCTCCGACCTCATGAGACGTTTCATGAACCTACCAGGCGTTTTTACCCAAATGAAGTTGTGCGGGTTCCACTGTACGAGGTTGTGCCTATTGAGTTAGTAATCGGTCGGTGTTGGGTATTGGACCGCACCACCTTTTGCAAAGGTCGTCCTGCTGATTGTACCACTGAAGAGCATGTGTTTATATGTGAGCTTAGAGTTGATAAATCTGCTCGGTTCTTCTCCAAGGCTAAAGTAAATTGGCCTACTTGTACGAAAAATTATGCCTTCAAGAGGTTCGACGAAAAATTAAAAGTCTCCAAGACCTATGCGGTAAATAAAATTTGTTTTTCTTTGTTCGCAAATCGTTTACGTTTATATTTCTTTTTTTTAATTTACACTTGTAGCCGCATGATGTTGATCCTTCCTTACTAAAGCCAAGAAAACAAAAATCAGAAGCCGGAGAAAGCACACCAAATGCGGCTCAAAAATCAGCAACTCCTGTGTCATCCACAAAGAAGACAGCCATTGTGATGCACAGAAGTAAAATGATCCTGCCCCTTCGAGTGAGTGCACTATTCTATTTAATTGAATTATTAACTAAACTTTATAATTATTCTGCAGACAAGGAAGCAGAAACGAAATCATCTCGAAATAGTACTGGCAGCTATAAAGAAACTAAAATCGAAGAATACTCACATAAATGCATGCGTTCTAGATGTATCATATTTACTCTCCGGTCGTGGGGCCAGGCAGCGTAAATCGATTGTGTCAAATGTCCCCACGTAATGAAGGAATATATAAAAGAATCTCATGTTCGATTCATTTTTTGCGTATGGCAACGTGGAAGCATTATCTGAAAATGTACTTCTCATAAATTATTCGCCGTGGGACGACACTATGATCAGAAAAATGAATCAACTATTTTTTTGTATGAGATGCTTATTATTTATATTCTCAGTACGATGCGACTCTTCTGCTCGGAATATTTTTATAATATCTAAAATGTAATTATTTTTATTGTTTACGTTTTCAAAATGTTGTTAATTTATTTAACCGAAGCAACAGAATGCATGTAGATAATGTTTTATTTAACTAATTGCAGCTTATTGTTTTAAAATTGAATTTATTTTCTTTTTTTTTTTTTGATTTTTTTCTTTTATAACTTATTCTTATAGGGCATGTTCTTTGTTATACATATTCATACACAACTAATTTATTTGTTTACGCATACACCTCTTTAAAAAAATAAATCTTATTTTTTTAAGCGCATTGGGTTAATTTGTGTACTTCAAAGAGTTGAAAATTACTTTCTTCGCCCATTTTTGTCTAGTGGTAAGTAACTGGTGGACGAGTTAGCTTTGCGATGGCTTGTATTCTGACACTGCGTTAAAGGGTAATTTTTCAGATAAGAAATAAATAGTTGGGGCAACAGATCCGTATAGGTATCCTCAGCCTAAGTTTCTCGCAAAGATTCGTTTGTGTGAATTTTTATTTTTGGGACGAATGGAAGGGACCTCCACTTTTATGCCGAGTCCGAACAAATGAATTGAAGACCTTATTCAGGACAGTTATACTCTCGGATATTTGTCAGACGTTCGCGAGAGGTAGCGCAGGCGCAGTGGAAGAAACCTTAAGATGTAATTGAATTTTTCTGGGGATCGAACCGGGAACCTCTCGACAAGTCCAATCGGAACACTTTTGCAGCAGCATGGTTATTTACATTTTTTGGTAAATCGCATCATTGCAAATGATTAATCAAATTGGTTTGGCAGCATCGGATCTTGAAGCTTTCAAGGTTCGGGGAAAGAGAAGCTGTCATCGGCATTTCTTTCATTCCCATGAGGTTGTCGTGTCGCTACACACAAAAACAAGACTTCCAATGAAATAAAATTTGACAGATACAAGAATAGTGAAATCGAAAACACAAACAAATTATGAGTTCTGCGTAAACTATTCTCCATACAGAACACAAACCAGTAAGAACTAGACCGCCGACTTTCCGTGCACCTACCCGATTCTCCCCGGAAAAATGACATTTCAATTGCCCTGTCTGTGAATACGTGTGAAATGTCAAAATTAATGGCGGCGTGGTGGAATTAAATTTATCAAAATGCTGTCATGGCGGTATGGTGAAATTTTACAATTGCAAAAATAAAAGCATCTTTGGTGTCGCTATTATTTCTAAAAACTAATTTCTTACTCTTTTAAAAGCGGAATATTATTGTAATTGCAGTTCTTAGATTTCGAGTGCCAAGCTGAACGTAAAAAAAAACATTTTCTCTTATTTTTTGTATTATCGTGTGTTTTTAATTTGTGCAAGTAGGCGTCGACGTCAAAATGTCAACAACATTCGTAAATTATTAAATAATATAAATAATAATTGTCTACAGTGCTGTTTCATTGCGACAATACCAAAACTACTTGGGGAAACAACTTTAAAACAAATTGAAAAAATGTTCGCATTTGCTGTAACAGGTAAAGTTAAATAGAATAGAAATTAAAACTGAAATTATATTACGTTTTTTTAGGTTGGAGCAGCAAGGACTTGGCGTCACTGGAGAGCTATGGCCAATGTGATACGCAGGGATCAAGCCAACAAGTGGCAACAGGAAAACTCCACGAGCCTCCAGAACCTTCATCGTAATGAGATCTCGGAGATGACTGATCCATTCCATGCGGATACATTTCTGCACGCGATACAGGATGTTAGTGCAATATTCGAGGGTAATCAGCAACAGGACGCATATGAGTTCCTGATGTGCTTGCTGGACAGCATACGTAAGACGTGTCAGTCGTTTATCAGTCGTGTGAAATGTCACAATGACGATGTCGTAAGCTTACCATATCTTGTTGTAAATGAGTTTCCATAAAAATGTTGACACTTCATTTACCGCGTCGTAAACTTACGAAGTTTTACTACGTTTGCGACGGTTTTACGACGTTGCATAAATACCCCTATTATATCTGTGGATAATTGCATTTTTGAACATAATTTAATTACATATAATATAATTTATATATTAATACTGAATAAATAATACACAAAAAAAAAAAAAGAAAACTTGTACCGAATTATAAAAAAAAGCACGAAACCAAGAAAATTCTGTACTGATGTCAAAGCAAATTAATAAATATAAGTGAACAAACTTCGAATTTGAAATTATCCTAATCCATTTCATTGGATTCTCTGATTTGATTTCCGATTTCGAGTGTCCAATAGAAAGTAATAAGCAGTAGGTATTGTTCTACCTACTGTAAAAAAAACTGTAAAGAAAAATTGTTCTTTCTACTGCGAAAATAATAATCTTTACACTACCTACGTTTTAAAAACCATTTCAATTTCAATTTTTTCAATTTCGAAGAATAAACAAATGAGGGTTTTCTTACATAATATTTACGTTCTCTCAATTTTGTTGAAATAATTTGTCAAAAAATTACTTCGAAGCATTTTAATTACAAACATCTACGAAATGTATATTTTCTTTTAATTATGTCCTGAAATTCCGCAAAACATATAAAATATTGATTATTATTAATCAAGGTGTTTGACGTCGTACCTAATTTATATTTTGTTTTATTTGATACAATTTTAAAATTCTATAAATCCTCAAATTACACTGTGATGTGAACTCCGTCTAACTTGAAGGACGAAATCTGCTGAACACAGCCGCCCATAATTGATATCTCACCACAAATCACTGGCCAGGTGCAACTACCATAGGATTTTACTATGTATGGGTGAGCCAAATTTCATCCCTTTGATTTATACATGCCCAACACATAAATAAATCCTATGGTAGCCAACAGCTTGTAGGCAAAGTCCGTTATGTGGGAGGAGTCGACGGTCTATTTCTTACTGGTTTGTGATACAGAATCTAACAGTTCATTTACGAGGTGGTAAATTTATGCAGTTTACGCAGTTTATGCGGCTTTTACGCGTTTAAGTAAATACGTTAAGTTAATATGCTAAAGCCGAAGCGGACACCTGTTTTTTACCTCCTCTCACTATCAATTATTAAGTTTATTCGGTTTAAGATCGTCAAAATACAGCCTCTCTTATATACAAAAAAGAAAAATGAATACTATTTTTAAGCAAACTGTGTAGTCTTAATATTCAAAATTGTCAATATGAATTTAAGATCGTCAACCAGAATAACGAAAACTACCATTTCCCAAAAACATCGGTATCTCTTATGCCCAAAACACATGTGCAGAAATTCTGAATGCTTCACTGCATGCAGTACTGCAGTGCGGTGGCTGCAGAATTTACATTTGTTTCACCACATAAGAACATGTGTATTAGATATTACTTATCTGAATATATATATTAATGTTTATTGAAAACTGAATTTACATTTTACGTAGCTAGATATAATTTAGTTGAATGGCAGCTGCAGACATCTTGAGTTGTTCTAGTTGTCACACATAGAAGGACTCGATCAATACATCATTGCCAGATGTTAATGTCCGCATTAGCATTGCCAGATCTTCAGTATGCAACATTCCTCCCCACCTAGATATCGATCTCAAACTCCTGCAGATGTGCTGGAGCTCGTCGTGCTCGTTTTGGTCTTGCTGGGCTCGGTGATTCTATCTTTGCATCCATTCCGCTAGGATAACCTGATGGTGTAGGTGTTGCCGTAATACGCTCTGCATCCTCATATATTGATACCTCGTCTGTGCCTGATTCACTGTCATCTGTTTCTGTGGCAGTGTTGGCTTCTTCTTCACTCTCCGTCGTATTATCTTCTTCAGGAACCTGTGGATTATACAACAAATCGTTATTAGCTATCCCTGGTATTACCCTCAGTTCCGTTTCGGCAGCATAGCGTTTTCGTAGTTGATTAATATGTCTCTTTCCTGTACGCCCATCAGCAACCCGGATTCTGTACGTCACAGGAGCAACAACTTCAATTATTTTTCCTGGTAACCACTTCTCTCCACGTCCGTAGTTACGAACATACACCAAATCGTCGACCTCGAACTTTCGAACTCCCTTTTTATTAGACTCGTGTCTTTGAACTGGTTTCTCTTCTTCAAGTGCGAAAGGATGTATCTTGTCGAGTATTGACCTCAACTTCCTCCCCATCATCATTTCTGCTGGCGTCTTTCCAGTAGTTGCATGAACTGTTGTATGTTGCCTAAACAGCAATCGTTGCAGCTTCAGTTCTATATCCCCATCCGTGAGCGTTGACAATGTCCTTTTTGTATATTGAACCATACGTTCAGCCTGTCCATTGCTTGCTGGATGATATGGTGATGAAGTTCTAAACTTGACCATATTGCTTTTGTAGAATTTTTGTATCTCTTCAGACACAAACGCAGCTCCGTTGTCTGATATTATCAAATCCGGAATACCATGTACCGCGAACATTCTCCTTAGACTTCGAATAACTTCGGCTGATGACTGATTTTTAACCATTGTTACTTCCAGCCACTTCGTCATAGCATCGACGACTATCAGGAAAATTTTCCCTTTATATGGTCCAGCAAAATCCACATGCAGAGTGGACCATGGATTGGTAGGTTTCTCCACCGCTTGTAGTGGAGCTTTCTTCGGACTGTTTCGGTTTGATTGACACATAACACATCTATTCACACATGCTTCAATGTCCTCGTTTAGATTCGGCCACCAGCAGTAACTCCTTGCACACATCTTCATCGCAACGATGCCTGGATGGTTCGCATGCAGCAACTTCATGATGGTATCACGTCCTTCCAATGGAACCACAACCCTATTTCCCCATAGAATGCAGTTCTTATGCAGCGACAACTCCCCACGTCGTGAAATATACGGTTGATATTCCTTTTCAACCTTAGCCGTAGGCCATCCGTGCAGTACCCAGTGTCGAACCCTTTTTAACACCGTGTCTCTGTCCATCATGCTCCGTAAACTCTCAGCCGATATGGGTTGGTTTGAAGATTCCAGCAGTAATATATCTCCAGGCGGATAAGGTTCATCAATTGTCCCTGGTATCGGCAACCGACTTAACGCATCCGCATTCCCATGACTAATTCCTTTTCTGTAGTTAAGCTCGTAGTTATAGCCACCTAACATCAAACACCAACGCAGCATCCTTGGCGAAATCATTACAGGTATAGACTTCTTTGGTCCCAATAAACCCAACAATGGTTTGTGATCAGTGTAGATATCAAACTTTCTACCAGCCAGATATTGATGGAAGTGCTTTACTCCATTAATCACAGATAAAGCTTCACGATCTATTTGCGCATAGTTGCGTTCAGCTTGACCCAACGTCCGCGAATGATATGCTACCGGACGTTCTTCACCATTAACCAGTTGAGCCAACACAGCACCAACGCCATATGGTGACGCATCACAACTTAATACGAGTGGCTTTGATTCATCGTAGTGCACCAGTAATTTGTCTGAATGTAGTAGCTTCTTCAACTGTGCAAACGCTTCGGAATGTCTATTCGTCCACGTCCACTTCACATTGTTATCTAGTAGTCGGTGCAATGGTTCTGCCACCGTAGCTTTATCTTTCAGAAAACAACTATAAAAATTTAACATACCCAGAAATGCTTGTAGTTCCGCTTTATTCTTTGGTCTTGGTGCTAGTTGAATAGCTTTATAGTGTTCATTCGTAGGTTTTATTCCATCGGAGGTCACCTTGAATCCCAAAAACTCCATGTCCGTGACTCCAAACATACATTTGCTCTTTTTAACTGTCAGCCTTGCATTACTGAGCCTACTGAGTACCTCATGTAGTCTTTCCTGATGTTGGCTTTTGTTGCGCCCAACAACAATAATATCATCTAAATACGCACCTACTCCTTGCATACCAGCAAACATTGCATCCATCACACGTTGGAATTCCCGAGGAGCAGCAGAAATTCCAAATGGCATGCGCTTCACTTTAAACAAGCCCTTGTGCGTATTCAGTGTAAGAATTTCTGCCGATTTTTCCTCCATCTGTAGTTGTTGATACGCTTGCGAAAGATCCAGCTTACTATAGATCTTTCCTTGTCCAACAAGCGCTAACATCTCTTTTATAGTAGGTAGTGGATACGAGTTATTTTTAATCACTTTATTTACTGTGCTTCGGTAGTCTCCACACAATCGAATACTACCGTCTCTCTTTCGGACAGCAACCACCGGTGTACCCCATTCGCAGTATGACACTGGCTCCAAAATCCCTTGACTTACCAGCTGATCTATCTCCTTTTCTACCTTGGGTCGAATAGCGAAAGGTACTTGCCTGTATTTCTGGAACTGTGGTTGAGCATTCTCCATAAGCTCGATGTTCACCTTCGGGCCATTGTACACACCTAACTCATCGCTAAAAACGTCCGGGTAGGCATCCAATAGTTGAGATACATTGCAGAACGTAGATATGTTTTGAATCCCATCTACGGATATCTTTAACTCGCTGAACCAGTTTCTGCCAAGCAAGTTCGAACCACTCTCAGCGGCAACAACAACAGCCAACTTTGTCGAAATGTTCTTGAATTGAACATTTATTTTCGCTTCGCCAAGTAACGTTAACCTGTCAGAGTTCCAAGTAGTCAAAATCAGTTTCGATTTCTTCAAAGTCAATTTCCCCTTATTAATCCTATCCCAAGTTTCCGAATTAATAATGGAACACGCAGCTCCAGAGTCAACCTCCATTGGCACTCGCAGACCATTTAACTTTATTTCTACCATAATTTTCGCTCTTATAGTAGAGTTAACCTCATTAACCGTATTTAACGTATAAAGCGCTTCGTTTGACTGTCCAGCCTGAATTGCATTTGCTTTTCCTTTTTTCCTAAATTCCTTGTGACCACCACCATCATTCTGTTTTTTTAAACATGCTTTAGCAATATGACCTTTCTTGTCACAGTAGTAGCATTTGGCATTCTTAAATTTGCAGTCCTTTCCTTGATGTGATGACCCACAGTGAAAGCATTTCGTAGATGTTGATTTATACCCCGTTTTAACATTGACTGCAAGCAGTTCGTCTTTCACTGTCGCATTTGCACGGACCTCAGCTACATTATGCCCAGCTGTTTCCGCTGCAATGCAGAGTTCCAACGTACGTTTTAAAGTCAACCCTACTTCTGAAAACAAACTCCGTTGAACCCTCTGATCGTAGACACCGCATACAATCCGGTCACGTAGCATATTGTCAAGCTCAGTGAAATTGCAGTGTTTACTAAGCTTTCGTAGATCATTGACAAATTCTCCAATGGGCTCGTCCTTCCTTTGCACCCGTTGGTTGAAATGAAATCTTTCGACGATTTCATTTGGCTTGGGGTTGTAGTAGTCCGATAAATTTACACACAATTCTTTGAATGTAAAATCACCGGGGACTTTTGGCGTAATTAGTGATACTAGCACATCGTAACCTGCTTCGCCCAACTGCACCAGAAACAGCGCGCGTTTCCTTTCCTCTGTGGTGATGTCATTTGCCTCAAAGAAAAACTCTAGTCGTTGTAAATAATTGGGCCATGACGACTTAACGTCGAAGGGACCCACCTGCCCAATCATCGTAGACATACCTACCAGCAGTAACAAATTTTATTCGTAGGTGTAGTAAATTTGTAGGTGATGCTCTCTTAGAACAATTATTGTAGAATCCTTTGCCTCGTCGCCAATTTATATTAGATATTACTTATCTGAATATATATATTAATGTTTATTGAAAACTGAATTTACATTTTACGTAGCTAGATATAATTTAGTTGAATGGCAGCTGCAGACATCTTGAGTTGTTCTAGTTGTCACACATAGAAGGACTCGATCAATACATCATTGCCAGATGTTAATGTCCGCATTAGCATTGCCAGATCTTCAGTATGCAACAATGTGTATTCTAATTCTGCTGCGCAGTGAATTCTGCACGTGTGTTTTGGGCATTACTGATAAGATGCCAAATAAAAACACGTCCGATCCAGATAAATTATTTATTTAAAAGGCGCAGAACAATCGCAAAATAGAAAGAAAGATAGCAGATGTATCTTATACATAATAAGAGATGAAAATACATCTGCGAGTATTAAAATATACAAAGTATTTATTTATTATATTAAATGTATACAAAGATAAAGTAAAAATTCGTTTAACTTTTCATATTATTATGTACCTACTTAACCTACATTTTTAGGAGAAGATTGTTGTTTTCCCTATATTTTTATAACTTGTAACTAAATGCAAACACTTTGTCGATGTAGTCACCCTGTAGTATGTACTGTAGCACATTTCAATTCCATACATTCTGACAGCTGTCAAAATAATTCGAACCACATCGCCAAGAAAAGTCACGAAACACAAAAGTTATCCGGTAGATCCGACATACGACTATTAACTTACAGGTGGAAATTGAAATTTCATTTCGTGATTTAATTCCCGTCGTAATTTGTTTATTGAAAATTGTAAATAAATTGCAAGCTACATATTCTTGTGAAATTCCACACATTTGCGACAAACGAAATGAGTGCTTTTACTGATATACTGCGAAAAGAATTTCCCGCAATGGACGATGAATTAAAAGGCTATGTGGAAGGTATATTAATTTTTACAGATGTAATTAATCATTAAAATTAAATAAAAATATTAAAGGTGTGCTCTGCGGGAGCCTGGACGATTTTGAAAGTTGCGATGATATTTTCGAAGCGGTCGGCGATATTTTACAAAGTATTAATTCAGAGAAAACTGAAGACAATATACGGTAAGCATGGTCGTAGTCTTGGTTGTAAGCATTTTTTATAAATAAAAACCACCAATCATCTTATGAAAAACAACACATTTGGCAATTTCGCATCAATCCCCACTAGTGTACCAAGAAACTACATAAAATAACGTGGGCATAAAAATGCTGGCTGGTCATTTTGCTAGAAGCTGTCTTTTATAAATTTTTTATGAAAACAGATTTCGAGATTAACTAAATACTAATTTTTACAGAGATCTTTGTCATCAATTTTACAACATCATCAAATTGAATTCCTCGATCGAAACTAAGAAGGTCCTTAATGCGCCGGTTAACATAGCAGAAATGGCTGCTACTATGGAAGCAACTGATAAAGATGTTTCAAGTATATGGGTCGTTAATAAGGATGCCGGGAATGTATGTTTTAAATTCACCATTAAAAATTTGTGAACTAAATATCTCTTCCGCGATTTTAGAAAGTAGACTCCAAAAAACTCGAGAAGGCGGAAGCAAAATTGCAGCAAAAATTGGAAAAGAGACAGCTGGACACAAACAAATTTTTGCAACCATCTCAAGTCAAGCTTCAAACAGCCACTGCTTCACAGGTTATTAGCAAAAAGAGCAACAAAATGGAGCAGAAAGGAACCAATCGGTCAATGGATATTAAGATAGAAAACTTTGATTTGGCTTTTGGCGATAAGTAATTGAAGAAGTACTTTTATCATTCCTCAACTCTTAATAATTTAATTATATTTTGTACACAGGGTGCTTTTACAAAATGCCGACCTGCTTCTCTCATTTGGAAGAAGGTATGGTTTGGTTGGTCGCAATGGGCTTGGCAAAACTACTCTTTTGCGAATGATATCGGAGCGTCAACTAGCCATACCAAGTCATATTTCCGTTCTGCACGTTGAACAAGAGGTAGTTGGCGATAATACCCCAGCGGTAGACAGTGTTCTCGAGTGTGACTATGAGCGAACAAGACTGTTGACAAGGGAGAAAGAGATACTTGCGGCGCTCAATAGTGGTATACAAGATGCGGAACTAAGTGCAGAGTTGAGTGATGTCTACATCCAGCTACAGAATATTGAAGCTGATAAAGCAGTCTCAAAGGCATCGGTGATTCTTAAGGGCTTGGGCTTCACCACCGAAATGCAAGCCAATCCAACGAAGTCATTTTCCGGAGGTTGGCGTATGCGTCTGGCTCTTGCACGAGCATTGTTTTCCCGACCCGATCTTCTACTGCTCGATGAACCCACAAACATGTTGGATATTAAAGCGATCATTTGGCTTGAAAACTATTTGCAAACGTGGCCGACTACTCTCCTTGTTGTATCTCACGACCGTAACTTCTTGGATACAGTGCCTACCGATATAATACATTTGCATTCCCAAATCTTGGATGTTTATAAGTAAGAACTCTTCAAATGTTGGTGGACCAGTATCAACTATTTTAAATTTATTATAGGGGCAACTATGAGCAATTTGAGAAAACTAAAAATGAGAAGCTAAAGGCACAGAGGAGAGAGTATGAGGCCCAAATGGCACATAGATCACACGTTCAGGAATTTATAGATCGCTTTCGATACAATGCTAACCGCGCTTCTTCGGTGCAGTCCAAAATCAAAATGCTTGAAAAACTGTAATCATTATTTATTTATTTCTGAAACTATTTTTAACTTATTTTTATCACCTTAGACCAGAGTTGAAACCTGTTGAGAAGGAAATAGAGGTGAAGCTGAAATTTCCAGAGGTTGATCCGCTGAATCCTCCCGTTCTCGCATTATCGGATATTGAATTTCGTTATAAGGATACTGATCCCCTGCCGGTCTTTTCTAATGTAAATCTGTCTGCAAATTCAGATTCCCGTATATGTATTGTAAGTTTAATTGATTGGCGTATGGAACTGAATAATAATGTGGTGTAATGCAGGTGGGAGAAAACGGTGCTGGTAAATCAACACTCCTGAAAATCATCGTGGGACAATTGAGCACAATCCATGGAAATATAGTAATGCATCGAGGCTTGCGAATAGGTTACTTCGCACAACACCACGTGGACCATTTGAATATGAATGTAACGTGCGTGGGTGTATTAGAAGAATTATTTAAGGGCAAACCTGATGAGGAATACCGCCGTCAGCTTGGTAGCTTCGGAATCTCTGGTACTTTAGCTTTACAGAGTATAGCCAGTTTATCTGGAGGACAAAAGTCAAGAGTAGCTTTGGCAAAGATGTGCATGGGTAAGTGATAAGGATAACATATCCTACACGACAATAACATAATGTTTGTTTTATAGCTGAACCAAACTTCCTAGTTCTGGATGAACCTACGAATCATTTGGATATTGAGACAATAGACGCCCTCGGAAAAGCAATCAATGCCTTTGGGGTATAGTATTTTATCGTTTATATTGACTTCAATTCTCTACATAAATTTTCCTTTGTAGGGTGGAGTGATTTTAGTTTCTCACGACGAGCGCTTGATAAAAGTGGTTTGTAAAGAGCTGTGGGTATGTGGAAATCGGACTGTGCAAGCTATTGAGGGAGGTCTGGATGAATATAAACAAGAAGTATACAAGGAGATTGAAGCAAATAGTTAAAGTAGTTGTAAACTTGATATAAAATTACTTATAAAATGCCCTCAGACATAATTTGTATAAATTAATTTACGAGATGGCTCCTTGTAAGCTAACAACCCTCTGAAAAAAAAAAAACAATATAACTTTATATCCCATACGTGTGAATGTTTATTTGGAGAGGAAACATTTCATTTAACAAATCATTTCTTTTTAATTCAGTGTTGGTAAAACTAAAATGCACTTTTAAACCTTATATCCCTTAAATCTTGCTGATTCCGATAACACCGCAACCAATACGAGCCCCGGCGTTTCCAGTGGACTTGCTCAATTCATGGCCACCCTTTCCTAAATCATCGGGATCAGCATGAACAACAACTGTGCGGCCGATAATACTGTTTTGGCCGTACAAGGTAATGAGCTTGTCTGTAATCTCAACCTGCAAAAATATGTATTAAAACAAGTGCAGGACGGTTTCACAATACATAATATAAAAACTTGCCTTCGTTGGGCCATTTCCTGAGGCGATGATGTTGCCCAAATCGCCAAGATGCCTGTTTTCATCTACAGGAGCTCCATGCTCTTTACCGAATGGATTAAAATGAGGTCCAGCAGATGTACAGCCGTTAGTATTGTCGCCGAACTCATGTACATGAAAACCATGTTCCCCTTTCGAGAGTCCAGACACCTCTCCAGTTACTTTAACTGGAGCGTTTTCATTCTTCAAAAAATATAAATATGTAAAATAATTACTATCTATAGAGTTTCAACCGCATGCAAAAATAGTAGGTATATATAAACAACGATGTGGTGATAAGTTTCGTATATAAACAGTAGGTAAGTAGAACCATGACTTGCACGACTTGTACATAAGCTTATCATGCTATGGGTACGACTTGGTACCTATGCATGAACATCAATACAGACTAGTGAGAGTACAAATAGATAGATATGTATACATAATAAACTTATATAATAAACACATCTGTAGTGTCCATTTACCATATATATATATGTAATACTAAAAATGATAAAACGTGATTAAAAACACATTCATGTACCTACCTGTGATGTCGGAATTTGGAGTCTTTAGTGGTTCTAATAAGAATATAAAAATCAATGCCGTGTACTTACCTCCTGCTCGAAGAAAACGTTTCCTTTTGCATCGCCATTAATTACACAAACAGCTTTTACGGGCATTATAGATTATTTTTCTTGATCAAAAGTATATATAGAAAGAACTTCGAACTCGATTACGCCGCAACAAATCTGAAAAATTGACTGTCTACCTTACCTCTGGTAGAGGATGACCAAACCAAAAAAAAAATTATAGAGTGAACTGCAACTTGGGTAACAATTGTGAACCATTGTGAACTATTTAGAAATCAAATGGAATTGGCAGCATTTATTATTCTAAAGGGTCAACCATAGACCTTAACTACAGAGTGCCTTAACTACAGCACTCAAATAAATAAGTGCTGATTGTTTGGAAACAAATATGTAGCATGTAGCCTTGAACGTAAATGAAAATAGTAGGGGTATTCATGCAACGTCGTAAACTCGTCGTAAACGCCGTAAGTTTACGACGTGGTATATGAACTGTCAACATTTGTATGGAAAATCATTTACGACGAGATGATAAACTTACTACGCGAATTTGTGTGGAAGACCGAGATGGTAAACTTACGACGAGGTTATTGTGACATTTCACACTTGAAATAAGGGCGCGAAATCAGAAAAAAATTACTTTGCATGCATTTATAATACTTTTGATACATTTATAAATATAAATTGCACATTTTACTATTTCAAGTGCAGGATAATAGTTAGTCCATCAAATTGTATTAAGAAAACAAGTTTTAAAAGAGATTAAATAACGAAATTTCCAATTCCAAACAAAGGGAGTTTTCGTTCGCGGCAAAAATATTGGTATTGTAAATTTCATTATTTAGTATCTTTTAAAACTTGTTTTCTTAATACAATTTGATGGACTCACTAATTATCCTACACTTGGAATAGTAAAATGTGAAATTTTCTCTTTATAATTGTATCAAAAGTGATTTGTTCGCATTTTATCAATTCGTTCGTTCCCTCTCATGTGAAACAGCTGATTGGTTTACCACCATTTACCACAAACAGCAAATTGGGGCGTTCATGAAACGTTTGTCGTAAACTTACCATTTTACGCAAATGGTAAACTTACGACGTTGCATGAATACCCTTAGTATAAATGTAGGTGCCCAATCACTATTTTGATCAATAATTTTACAATAAGGATATTTATGTAACTTTGTCATTTGTGTAAAATTTGTGTTTAACCCCCTCAAATACCAACCAGCTGTTTTCGTTCGCGGCAAAAAGTTTAGAATTGGGAGAATTCGTTATTTATAACTCTTTTAAAACTTGTTTACTTAATACAATTTAATGGATTAACTAATTATTCTACACTTGGAATAGTAAAATGTGCAATTCTCTTTGTATATGTATAAAAAGTATTATAAATGCACGCAAAGCAATTTTTCTTTTTCTGATTACGCGTCTTTATTTCAAGTGTGAAATGTCACAATGACGTTGTCATAAGTTTATCACGACGATGAAGATGTGGCACATGATGAATATGAAAATAACATATCTATTACTCCTTCCATATTTATACATTTTTGCCCAAATAATTGCCCAGATAAATATCGGGGTTTACTTCTTAGCCTAATGTCGTAAATGACATCTGACATCACAAAATTCGTTAAAAAAAAATAAAAAATCAAAGCAGTTTGCCAAAAATATGGGTATAAATTACAAAATTTTTATTTTCCCTTGCATTTTCAATGTTTATAAATTATTTTTATTCGCGTATATTTCGTTTGTGAATTTTGTATTTTTCTTTGACTTTTCAGAATTTTTTCTTTTGTGAATACTACTTTTTTTGTGTAAATCGAACATCAAAAACTTACTGGGACAAAAAGAGCAGTTTTTATTGCCAATAGAACATTGCATTATATATACTTGGGGTTTGGCATCATAGGTAGTTTCTACAGCTGATTTTTTTGACATTTCCCTTAAAACTGCTCCAGCACCTCGTTCTTCGTTGGTACGAATAAAAATTAATCAAAATACCAAAAATGAATAATCTGACGAGGTTATTTGCGCAAAATATTCGTATTTCAAGTAAAAATAATCTCGTTTCCTGTATTCAATTTCGCGAAAAATGCAAATTTGTCGAGAAACCTAAGCCGGGCGGTGGTAAATCATTTCGAAGAATAGTTCATTTCACTAATGAATACACCGTTGAACCACTGAAAATTAGCCATCTAGCCGGGCGAGATCCAAAGAGTGGTCGTTTGGTAGCAAAGGGCATTGGCGGAGGAATAAAGCAAAACTATCACTGGGTAAAATGGGTACGTGATGGACCGTTAGAAGGTCCTCCCCAAATAGAGCGAGTTGTCGATGTCATAAACGATGGATGCCGAACATCGAAAGTAGCATTAGTTGCATATGGCGACGAACTTAAATATATTTTAGCTACGGAGAATATGAAAGTAGGTGATATAATCAAAACATCAAGATTTATTCCTAGAATCCCAGGTAGGTGCTTGTTCGCATGTACTCTTATATAATTTTGGATGTGGAATCATTATTTTTAGTTCGACCTAATGAGGGAGATGCATTTCCACTTGGCGCTTTGCCGTCTGGTACTAAAATCCACTGTCTTGAGAAAAATCCAGGCTTCCCGTGCCATTTAATACATGCTGCGGGTACATTCGGCACAATTTTAAGAAAATTTGATGATAAAGTCGTCGTACAATTGCCGTCAAAGAGAGAATATGCGTTTGATAAAACGTGCATGGCAACTGTTGGTATGTAGAGTACATGTTGTTATTGTCCGATCCGTTGATATCCATTCATTTTCTTATAGGCCGCGTATCTAATATTGAACACAATAAGGAGCACGTGGGTAGTGCACAAAAAATGAGAGAAATGGGAAACCGACCTCGTTCTGGATTGTGGAAGCGTAAAGAGGGCAGGCACGGCCGAAAAATCAGAAGACTTCCTCCTATGTCGTTGATTAAGCCCCCACCAGCAGCACCTGAAGAAACTATTAGGTTAACTCTAAACTTGTAAAATTGAAAGTCTTTATTTAATTGAGATGTTAAAACATATAAATAAACTAAAGGTTTTCTTATTTTCTTGATTTCTTCATTGAAAATCCCTGTCCCTGAAAGTCTTCAGGCTCATTTGGTTCAGTTTCCTTCTTTTGAACGCGGTCACTGATTGCCTTCACATTACGATCGAATTTAAGCATCCCAAACTGATAATCGTAGTCGGGAACCCCTCGAGTTAAGATCTAAAATAAGAACAATCTTATTATTGGTATTTAGAAAACAAAAAGCTCTGAACCTTTTTCATCACGGGCTGTGATATTTGGGCGTCCTTCTTCTTTTTACCATCCAAACGATTTCCGGAACCGCTGAATGTGTTGACGTCCTCCTGCAAGTTTCCTGCGTCTTCTTCTTCGACCTTTTCTTCTTTTTTAGATGAGCATGGTTCTTTATAGCCAACTGGCGCTTCAAACTCAACCTAAAACAAGTTAAATGTATATTTATAATGAATAAAATAAAAAAATTGTAGTTGGCCCAACAGGCCCATATAGAATCCTAGGCCTAGCTTCTACCCTTCTCCGTTTCTGTGAATTTTTGTTTTTGGGACAAATGGATGCTTTCTCAAGACAGTTATACTCTCGGGCGTTTGTCAAGAGCTATCGCAGTGGTAGTGGAAACATTATTTTTGCTTTTCCGGGTATCAAACCTTTGAGACCCCTTGCACAATAATCACTTTGCGCCCGATATATAATAGTTTATAATACAAGAGAAGTATTATGTACTTACATTCATATCACATTCAATTATGCTCACAGCATTTCCGGGCTTAGTTTCAAGTACACAAAGTTCATAGATTTTCTTATTGTATTTGATTGCGATAACGTCGCCAGTTGTTAGGCAAGCGAAATTTCTCAAAGCATTTTCAAGAACCGCTTTAGGATTAGTTATATCCAAAAAATCTGTGTTATGGGGCTGAAATTTAGAAAAAGTTGCGACCGGCAATGAGACGCTCTCGATGGTAATGATGTCACCTTCTTCAAGAAGCAAATTATCCATCATCTATAAGGGAGTTCAATGAATGATATAAATGATTAACTAATCGGTCGTCTCACCCAATACGGAAGATACACCTTCCCCTCATCAGCAACAAATTCTAAAACGCCAGCATGGGAGTTCCTATTCTTTTTGCTGTTGATTAGCTTAAAAAGCATAGGATACTCCACATTTAAACGAGTCAATGCATCCAGCGCCGATGGGGGCATTATAACTAAAAATATAATGAAAACAAAAGTGGACATGTTATTTAATGAAAAAATACATTACTTTTTCCACCCTTTTCGACGTCATGTCGTTCATTTCCTGGGAGCATCGACACTGAAAAGCATTTGTATGATGATTGAAAATTTCTCCCGGAATCCGGAAATATATTAAATCCTCCAAATTGAAACTAAATAATGGAATAATCCGAAATTATTTAAATTTCCTTTAAAACAAAAGAACTAGGTACTCACCATGACGAAGCTTTGACGTTTTGTTAGATCGCAATTTTTGTAATGATAAACAGATTTCATTCACAATAGGTATAAACACTGAAACTGACAGCCAACTGACAGGAGCTAGTAGATACCACAAGTAGTAGCTTCTAGCTATTGGCTTTCTTTTGAAATATACATTTTTTCAATCCTCATAAATGCTTGAAAACTAATATATAAATCGAATAAAAATTGTTTAACAATTAACTAAGAAAAATATGTGCTTAAATTAAGATCAGTTTAATTTATTATACATTTTCAAGCACATTCGTTTAATTGTTTTCAGCAAGTGACAAAAAGGCGAAATTTGTACTAGATTTTGTGTATGTGAGCGCCAACGAATAATAATAAAATCAAATCCGCCAAAATAAGATATTGACGAGGGCTACGGGAAGGAAAACAAGCACTACATCAGCCACGAGCTTATAAATGTCGTAGGCAAAATTGGAATAAAAGGAAAGTGTAGAACAGCACCAATCTGTTCTATTGAAAATAGTTCGAAACGTACTCACAACTCAGACGCAGCGAAATATTTTTTTCAATCTCATATTTCCAAGTATGTATATATTTTTTCTTTGGTAAAAAATAACTGTTTTATAAGTTTTGTCATTATGTATTGGTAAAGGATTCTATTATCCTATTTTGTTATATAACTCATAAGTTCATTCCACTTCTCCGCATGGACATAGGAAAGCCTCGTGTTTGGAATTAAAAAAAATTTTTTTTTTAAATTTTCAATATTTGCATTTTGATGTAGGTACTTGATCTGCGTATATTATTATTGGTTTTGTGTTTAAAGTGGCATATTAATAAAATATGAGGTAAATTTTGTAGTTTTTGTAAAAAATCGATAGACTTCCCGTACGAGACGCGACGTAGAAAATCCCTCTCCACAAGTTCTTAACCCAGTGTACTGTCTTCAGGAATTATGCAATGGATCCTTGCTGATTCATACGTTGCCACTCTAATTATTATATTTCGGAAAAATATACAAATAGTGTAGCTGGAGTAGCTATATGAATTCGTTTGTTAACGTCCGTCGCAAAATTGCAAACAAAAACGCCGACATGTAAATTAATTGCCATGGCTGTGTCTGTCAGTGTTTTGCAACACATCAGCTGCAGTTTGTATAAAAAATAGTTTTGTTTTTCTTTTATTTTTTTTTACTTCCTCTACCTATACAGAATTTTTTTCTAAGGGTTGTTTGGTACGGAGCATTATACACCTATTGTTGCTATTTAATTACCTTGGGCAGTGTGGCTGGGATCGAGCTACATAATGTTTGTATCGTAGGTACTTACCTATTTATTTATGTACCTATATTATGTACATATAGAAATATGTATGTAGAACACTGCTACGATTCGCTTTCTTTTCGGTGTACATTGTGTAAGTTAGCAGAGGTTATTTCACAATACTTTTTAGAATTTTGCCTACCTAATCAATCAACAGTGTCAGAGTTAGCAAATAACCAAAGGCATCACGTGAACACAGTTTTTTTTGCATGTTCTTTATATAATGTACAATGTATAGTATATAGGTATGTACATAGTACGTACATCAATCAGACTGTACTTGCCACAAATTGACAAGTGAAAAATCCAGTATTAAACATTCTTAGGTACCTACCTAAGGCAATCTAGGTCTCTAGGTACCAATAAGCACAAACCTATTTTGTTTACATTTACATAAATGTATACCTACCTCATATACGCACTTCTCACATAAAATCGATTAAAAAAAAATCATTCATGACCAACTATACTGACTTAGTCACCAACTAGTAATAGGGGTTCCCTTTATTATCGCATTTTGTTTATCATCATACATTCAATCTAAGAACTTTGTCTCGTGCTTCACACATGTGCGGGCTCGGAGGTCGGAGAGCTATTTCGATGGCGAGAGTCTTGATTGGATTGCGTTATGTACGTTTTAATTCTCTTCTCCCCACTGGAGCAGGCAGCAGAGACAGTGTTGTGTAAAGCGCGATGATCTTTCATCTTTTCGCATGTGAATCGATAGGGGTATCTTATCTTGTCTTTATTTTATTTTATATTTTATGCATTCTTAATTGCCTACCTAATTTTGAGTTGATCATTGGATCAATGAATGAGACGCCAATCCCCTATTTGTCTGTGATTGATAATGGTGTTTCGAAGCCGTTGCTCAATTAATTTTACCTCAATGTATAGCATAGAGAAGACCACGGTATTGGCACAATGTTAATTTTTGTATGTAGTGAATTTACATCACAGTGTCAATTGCCAATTGGATTAATTAAAAAAGTACAACTGCGAGGTAGGTAGGTACCTAACACGTTAAGTAATGTTTAATTATAGAAGCAATTCGTGTAGGATTCACTCATGCACTTCGAGTTAGTAGATGATTTCATTTATTAGAATAATCATGAATAGGTGATGTTAGTAAGAATTATTTACTATTGTGATTTTTTGATGAGTCATTCATGTTGTTCAATTTATATAAAGTCTACAAATAGAGTGAGATCATTAAGTCATTTCTAAATCTCTAGGTAGGTATGTATTTACCAAATTAATATTATTTTAAATTATTTTGATCTTTACTATCGTTTGGCAAACAATTATTGGATAGTTCAATTTAACAAATGGCTATACGCTACACCCCAAAAACCAGTAAACATATTCTTCAGTTTAGAAATTTATATGTTTTAACTTTTGTTTGGCGTTCGACTAAAAATAAAACGATGGCGCAACAGGTCCGTATAGGCTAGGTATTGAAGGCATCCTAGGCCCAGCGTCTCACAACCATTAGTTTGTGTGAGTTTTATTTTTTGGTACGAAATTCAGTCCGAACGGCTAAATTGGAGAAGCTTTCCCATGACATTCACCCCTATTCCCGTTGGCGTTTGTCGTATACGACTCATGTTTCGTGTCGTTGTAAAACTATGTTCAAATTTTTTTTTCAACTTTTATTAACAATTTTATTTCCTTTTCTATGTGTTCACCATTATTTAAATTCATTTGTCTCAAAAAACCTAAAAACACCGACTAAAAAACGAAGTGGATTACAAGTTGTTTACAACAAACGCCAACGGGAATAGGGGTTATTATTTTATAGTCTCGGATGTATGTTTTTTGTGAGGCTGTAAAAAATATGAGTAGGGAATTGAGATGGCAGAGTGTACCTACATGTTGAGCTGGATTAACTAACTGGTAAAGTGGGCGCAGTAGCGCAGTGGTTAGTGTGCTGGACTACTGTGCGAGGGATCCCAGGTTCGATCCCCGGAAAAACACAAATTACATCTTAAGGTGTTTTCTACTGCGCCACCTCTCGCGAACGTCTGACAAACATCCAAGAGTACGACTGTCCTGAAAAAAAGCTTCTCAATTCAGACGTTCAGACTCGGCATAAAATTGTAGGTCCCTTCCATTCGTCCCAAAAATAGAAATTCACACAACGTTCCCTTTCTGCGTTAAGCACGTATCTACAAAACATCCATTCTTCAGGAATAAAAAAAAAGAATAGCTTTCCTTAATCGAACACAATACACATGTCAAAAATCATGACAATTTTTGACAGGCTGTCATCATATTGACCTCCAGGTTAGTCAAACTGTGAAATTAAAAATAATAGAAAGATTTTACTGATACATGCGTTTAATTATTCCTGAAGAATAGATGTTTTGTAGATACGTGCTTAACGCAGAAAGGGGACGACAAACGAGAATAGTTGCGAGAAGCTAGGCCTATTTATTTATTTTTAAAGTTTTTTCCAAAGGCAATTAAAAGAATAAAAATTTTCTGTTTAACGGATTCCTCCTCGTCTTTTCTTTCACTTCAAATCGGAGATATTTTCGTTAAGAAGAAAAAAAAGCTTCAAAGGTCTATTTCAATGATAATTTTTCTCAGTAAGGCAAAGTGAAGTAGAATCTTCAGCACACAATTAGAACTATCTACCTGACACTTATGCGATTCGCAATACCTATTTCCCACTTAAAGTGAGGAGCAATTCAATTTTGAGCACTTGGGGGAAGTGTATAGTTGGATGTAGATAACTTTGTGGTTTGGGTGTGCTTATGCCTTTGCTCTTATTCAATTGGTAATGGTATTCTCAAGCACCCACCAAAATGTCGAAGCACCAAATATAAAAGTTTATTCATTGCAAATGCTTGCAGAACTTCTGGCTGATTCGGAGCAAGTCGCTCTGTATTTGCTTTCGTTTGATATCAACTCTGGAACAGGAACACCCTAAGTTTCCCTATACTCATCCCTTCTATAGTTGTGTACCTGTTTAGCATAGGACCGTAGATGGGCAATGGAAACAACCTTAAGGTTGTAATTAGTTTTTCCGGGGTTAAACCAGGAATCCTTCGCCCATAACTCCAAAACATAAATATTAGTATGTACATATAAGACAAAATAACTTCCGGAAACGCTGAGAAAGCATCAATTTGCTTATTTTGTCATTGTAGGTACAATAATTCACTAAAACTTATTAATCATGTTTTACATTTTATATTGAGAAAAACAAAAATGTTTTAATATAATGAACTATGTATGTACATATTTTAAATTTTTTCTATGAATATGAGATCATTTTACATTTTTGTAACCTTATGAGGTAGTCTGTTGAATATAGTACATTTTACGACTACTATTATATTTATAGAACTTGAAGATTTATTATTTTAATTCCTATTTTATTACATTTTCAGACATGAAACTTCGTAAAAGTGCTATCAATTCATGCTGTCCTGAACGCCAGGTGCGGCACACCATCAATTGGCTTTGACAGATCTGCTGAGTGCATTTTATATTGAAATTTAACAAAACAAAATTTCATATAATTATAGATAATACAGTCAGCGTACTCAACGTAATACAAAGCATTCATATATAAATAAATCTTATATAACAATAATCAAATCTATAACTTATTAAAAAAAAGTACCAACAGCAAATAGAAGCTACATAATTTATATTTAAAAAAATTTCACCTGTTTTTGTACTTATTGTGTAAATTTTTCTTTCTGGCACATTTAACTTTCATACTTATCGCGTCGATTTTATATTTATTTTTTTTTTTTCAAAATTACAAAACTGTATAAGAATATTATTAATTTAATTCCAAATTTGTATTTCATTTTAATAAGGTCTCACATTACCACTTAATTTTGGTTGTTTTTATTAACATTAAAAACATAAAAGCAACCCTAAAAAACTTTTTGTTTTAACACATTTTTGTAAAAAGTATGAAAATCTCAAAGATGAAGTTCAAACGCAAATATGGCTGTTTAAATGTTTGAAAACGTTTCGAAGAATTTTCAAAATTTTAATTTTTTTAGTTATATCATATATTAACTGTTGTCAATCAGGTTTGCTATTTGGACACCTTTACCTACAATTCAATTCAATTCCCATATTCATTCGGTTTTTAAACTTTCTGTTATCCCCATCACTGCACTTTTTTGGCAAATAATTCACTTGATTATTTACACCACCGAATATACAGTCAGATATATCGATATATCTCTTTTATTGCTGAAATTTTCTGTTGGACACTTAATCTGAGTAAATAAAGTAATATATATAACCAATACTCGAACAAAATAACAAAGAAGCAACCATGGATCCTTACTCACCGGATCTTCTGTGGATGGTTATCATCGGCTTTTTAATTTCATTCGTTTTGGCTTTTGGTATTGGCGCGAACGATGTAGCAAACTCATTTGGAACAAGTGTTGGCTCTGGAGTTTTGAGTCTTCGACAGGCGTGCCTATTGGCAACCGTTTGCGAGATTTCAGGCGCGGTTCTTATTGGTAAATACATTTTAGATATATACCTTGTATTTTCCTAAGCAAATGTATATTTTATATATTTTCAGGCTATAAGGTTTCGGACACGATGCGAAAGGGAATTCTCGAAGTTGGTCTTTATGAAGGCTCAGAAACTGAATTAATGTTGGGTTGTATGTCTGCTTTGGCTAGTAGCGCATGTTGGTTATTGGTTGCTACCTTTCTAAAGCTACCAATTTCTGGAACCCACAGCATAGTTGGTTCAACGATTGGCTTCAGTTTGGTAGCTAGGGGAACGCAAGGGCTTAAATGGTCAACGTTGGGAACAATTGTTGGATCTTGGTTCATATCGCCGGTAATGAGTGGTTTCGTGAGTATTACGCTGTTTCTCCTTATAAGGAAGTTCATATTGAGAGCAAGTGACCCACTCAAAGCTGGGCTTGTGTCACTCCCAGTATTTTATGGTGTAACATTTTTTATCAACTTTATCAGCATTGTACTAGACGGTCCGAAACGTAAGTACATTGTAACATTTTTAAACGGAGGTTACAGTAATTCTGTTTTTTGTTAGTTCTTTATATGGACAATATACCAACTTGGATGGCATTACTTTCAAGCGTACTGTTGGGTCTTGTTGTAGCTATAGTTACTCAACTATTCATCGTGCCTCATCAAAGGCGTAAAATTACAAACAAGATGCGATCAAAAGACCCAGTTAAATTCAACTTTGAGGACTCGTTGGGTAATAATATTTCTTTAGTTTTACCTTGTTTAAAGTCTAAAAAAAAATAAAACAACAATTCTTATAGAATCTTCGCCATCTGGTAGTCCGCGCAAAAATAGACGTCCTCTTTCTTTAGTAAGCGATGGCAAACAGCTACCCGCTATAGCTGAGATAACGGAACTTGTATCACTGACAGACAATTCGCCAAAAACTTTCAAGATTTCGATCCCAAAAAGTTATACGAACGAGAATAACTACAAGATTAATCCAGACATCGTGAAAAAAGCTGAGGATTTACTAGGCAAGGCGAGCCTTGACAACACTGATCTAACAATCACTAGTTTGAATTTCATTGACGAGCAACATACAAATGGTAATGCAATATTATCAAATGGCAAACCACTGCAGGAATACTTTGTTAGCAAAGAGAATCAGCAAAAATCACCTGTTCTTGCAGGAACAAATCAAAACAACACTGCCAATACAGATGTGAAAGAAATACCCGTTGATAGTACGATAGTAAATGCACAAAGTGCTTCCAAGAGTAACGACGATTTGAAGGTTACTGAAAGTGGGTCGAGTTTAGAGTTGATGATTTCATCGACACTGTCACCAAATTCTAGTAAAGTGCCTCTAATAGAAAGCAAGGATTTACAGGAATATAAAACTCCTTCCAATGAAGGCGAGGAAACAGAAGAGGTATCTATGCTGTTCTCCTTCTTACAAATATTAACTGCTACGTTTGGAAGCTTCGCTCATGGTGGAAACGATGTGAGGTATGTACAACATATTTAAAACTCAAACATTCCATTTGGGTAATGTACTTGTTTCTGTTAGCAATGCTATTGGACCCCTTATCGCTTTGTATATGATCTATCGGGAGGGTTCTGTGATGCAGAAAGCGGAAAGCCCTATTTATATTTTGATTTATGGAGGAATCGGCATTTCTATTGGGCTTTGGCTGTGGGGTCGTCGCGTGATTGAAACAATTGGAAACGATCTAACGAAAATCACTTCTTCAACGTAAGTAATATTTTGTAAAGCGTAATTAAAAATTCCTATGGCTCCGGCTTCCGGCATAAGTAGCCGGATTTTTGATCTGCATAGTTATTAAGAAAATGCGATATGATAAATGAGTTACTTTACAGCGGATTTACTATTGAAATTGGTGCCGCAATAACCGTACTACTGGCTAGTAAAGTTGGTTTGCCAATTTCAACTACACATTGCAAAGTGGGATCTGTGGTTTTCGTGGGATCGGTCAATTCCAAAGGTAACAAAAGCAAGAGTAAAACCAGCAGTGACCCTGAGAGCAGTCTAGAGGTTGGTGGAGTAACACTTTCTGCACCCAACGATCAGGGAAGTGTCGATTGGCATCTGTTTCGCAACATTGCGTATGCTTGGATTGTAACGGTTCCCATTACCGCCGTTCTCAGTGCAGCAATTATGTTCTGTCTATGTAAAATCGTTTTGAATAGTTAAGCCTGCATCAATGTCTCCAAAACTGAAATAAAATTAAAAAAATAATAAGTAAATGTCCGTCATTGTTAGCTTAATATAAAATCTGATGCAGTTTTCAGTTGCAAAATTTTTTTGCGTTCCTTTTTGATAACAGTTTATATTTGTCTTTGTTTCCATCTTCGACAAAAATATAATACATTTTTTCTTTTTATTTTCAATACTTTATTTTTTATTTTGGAAATAATTTGTTACAAATTTAAAAAAAAAAAAAAAAAAAAATCAAGGTGTCGTAGAATTATTGTAAACAACATTATTGAAAATAGAGTGCAATATAATTGGCAGTTGAAAATATTCGTTTTTATTTACATTTCGTGTTTATGCACGTTGGGCATTACAAATTATTACATTTTTCTTTAGCACTTGTCAATTACGAGTTAAAATCATTCCAGTAGACAAAAAGAAAATCAACACTCTAATAAATTGTCACATCCTTTCTCAGTGATAGCAATGTACAGCAACATTTGTAGTTAGTTGTTGGAAAAATAATACAATTTCTTTTCGTAATTGAATCTCTCTACACCTTGGTGAGATAAAAATATGTTCCGTATACAGATTTTTTACCGTTGTTCTTACCATGTTAAATTTACAAAAAAATAATTATATATTTATACAATAAATAAAATCAAAAAAAAAAACCAATAAAATATTTACTACTATGTAATTGTAATAGTGGCGTGTTTTTAAAATGCCAGAGAACAATTGTATATACATACTATGTAGCTGAGTCTTTTCAAAGAGCTTGTGAGTAGGTACAATTGTTTTCGAAAAGTTGTGTAACTACCACCACATTGTTTCATTTCACGAACATTGTAATTAACTACTATTATTATGATAAAAATAAAGACAAATATTGAAAATATTAAACTGTTTTTATAAATAATTTTTTTTAAGCGATCGTTGATTGTTTCAATTGCGCAACTAAACATCTTAGTGCGAGCATTGGTACAATCGACTTTTCCCATAATCCCAGCTGTTGGTCATTGTAGCTGCTTCAAACTGTTTCTTATAAATTGACCATTATGTTTGACCATCAAACAAACAAATTTTTGCGTTTCGGGTAGGCAGCAGACTGTGCTGACGATACCAAATTGTTCAAACCCATTTCCTTACAACATGTATCGGCCAATTTTTCAAAAAGATATAAAGTTGGTAGTACACGGCATGTAGAAGTCACATACGTATGTAGCTCTAACGTCTACAGAGAGTGCTTGATTTCCGCATTTTTGTGAGATGCCCACTAAGCCCACTTGGCTTAGTTAAAATAATTATTCAACTAGGTACTCTGCATTACCTTATTTTCGATTAACAACTATCTTTATAACAAAAAAACACGTTTCCTACCGCTTCTCCGAAAGAACTATCACAGAATCCGTCGTAGTAGACATTTTTGCTACGAATTTCGAAATTTGTATTCGTATGTATGTATTAGTATTCTTAGAAATTCGTAGCAAAAATTTCTACTACGACGGATTCTGTGATAGTTCTTTCGGAGGCTGGACTGTAGGCAATTCTCAATCTGACTCCTCTGGACCTATACATGGAGGAATCTGCTACCAAAAGTGCCTTAAGGATCAGCCAAACTGGTACTTGGAACCCGCTGAACTTTGGTCACGCGCAGATTCTTGGGAAATACATAGGGAATGTTGTCATTTCTGACTATATGATCCCACATCTAAACTTTGATAGACATCCTCCTGCTCGTTCCCGAGTAGAGATGAATGGAATACAGATGAACCCACAAAGAGGAAATCGATATCCATCTACACAGATGGATCGAAGATGGACTGAGGAACCGGTGCCGGTATATTCTCTGAAGAATTAAATATACACTGATCAATCATCCTGACAACAGCAGTGTCTTCCAAGCAGAGGTTCTGGCAATCACGGAAGCGGCCCGTAAGGTGTCATTGTTGGCAATACCAAGAAATGATATTACCATTTTCATTGACAGGCAGGCGGCTATTAAAGCAGTTTCTGCTACTGAAATAAAATCAAAGAACCTTTAGCCGCGAAGAGCTAAAGGTTCTCTGCTCGCAGCACTCCACGGTCCTCTGCTGGGTCCCTGGGCACAGTAACAAAGCCGGCAATGAGAGGGCCGGCCGACGAACTAGCAAGAAATGGGTCTGCAATGGATCATGATCTAGTATTGCAGTCGATCAAGCCACTACTCTGTAATCTTAGAGAGCGAGTGGAAAATAAAATTCGCATGAAAACCAACAACAGGTGGAAGGGACTAACTACCTGTGAAGTATCACGGAAGCTTTAGCCAAAATACGACAGTGGCAGGACCATCAAACTTCTACAGTTCGACAGGTCATCGCTGTCCAAATTGGTAGGGCTGTCCAAATTGGTAGGGGCTCTAACGGGTCATAACTTCCTAAGAAACCATACAATGAAACTAAATCTCAAACATGACGATATATGTAGAGGCTGCGGAGACGAAGAGGTAGAGGACATACCTCACTTTCGTCTGTCACTGCCCGAGCCTCTATCACTTGAGGCACAGAACACTTGGAAGTCATTACTTCCATGACCTACAAGAACTTTCTGATGTCTCACTTTTTAGTCTTTACAGGTTTTTGAGGATATCAGGGATGGCTGGACAGCGTCGAGTAATCACTAGAAGAAGGGACATGAGGCTAACCATTCCAACATCACTGGTTAACCCCCATCTAAAAGGGCATCACAATGGGTCCACAAGGACCTAAGTGTGGCACAGCAGAATATACCCTGCTCTGTCAACCCGTTAACCTAACCTAACCTAAACTACCGGATTCACCATATCCTTCATAATAAGGGAAAATGGTAGGTACATCTCCCGATTATAGAAAATAAATTTTAGGTTCCAGTGTCAACCATTTGAGCAAGAATTCATTAAAAAATAAATCAATTGTGATTCACATCAATAACTATTATTGTTCTCGAAGCACTTAAGATAAAGTCGGAGTATTTAGTTTTCCTTCCATCGATATTATTTTTAATAGATAAAAATGTTCTTGCTACAGCTTGTTATGAAATCAGATTGTTTTTCTTTCTTTCTGTGATGCATTTTCAAATTTGTAAAAGCCCTCCTCATCCACCTGCTCTTGCTGTACGGCTTCACCAGTCACCACACCACCCCAAATTTTTAATGTCGTCACATAAAAGCTGACTCTCTGAGATATTGCGCTTAAATTTCTTTAAAATCGTGCTGGCTGTGCTTCGATCTGAGCTAAGAAAAATTAACCAAAGTTAAAAATATTTACAAGTCCAACCAGTTAATAAGATTAGTAGTATTTAATAACTACATATTTATTACTATCTCAACTGATGATGGAGTTGTATACATGTAAACAAATCGCTCTTGCAGAGTGCAGACGCAGAGTAGAAATCTGCAATAGGTACTTTGCAGTATTGCTGATTCTAAATTTAACGTTACAAGAATTACATACATGTACCTACTTATTTCATAGAAAAAGCTCTCTGAAGGCGAAAGTATCTAAAAGCTAGCACTAGATGCTTATGATGACGGTTTCTTTACATTGCTGAATACAGGTTGGACACACTTACCCAGACAGTGGTGGTAGTACTGGGTGTGTTACCTTCTTTTCTTTTTTGTATGCTGCCGTTGTTGGTAGCACTCAAGATACTGGGTCTGGAGCTCTCCGCCAAGTGCCAAGTCTCAGTTATAAGATAGCTTACGGAGGAGTAGCACGTGAATACACTTTATAAATTTCTGCATCGTTCAAGATACAACCAAAATTGACTTTACAAAAAAAAAAAAAAAATTATTAAGATTTTTAAGTACATATTTCCATTGAAATCATAGCTACGGGACAGGTTTTTGAGTCGCGGAATGTGTGTGCTAAAGTAATCTCTCACCTGGTTTTGCGTTTGTTAGTTTTGTGTTTTGTTGGAAATTCCCTCCGCTCCGTGTGTTCGTAAATCACAATTTCTATTGCTAAATAAAGTTTGAATTTTAAGCTTAAGTTGAAAATACAAAATTGATTTCAAGTACATACCTACATACCTTTATATTATTTCCACTGTGTTTGTGTAAATGCTGTGTATTCCATTATATTCTTAAATTGTGGTTTCTGTGGAAAAAATCATAAGATTTATTATAACTAAGTGATACACGTAGTATAACTGGATTTAATTTGGATACATAACCGTTGTGGCTATACCAACATTATATTCAGGTAAAATATAAATACATAAATTATACTATTTTACATAATGTATTACATATATTAATGTCTATATTTGGGTATTTTGTCAAAAGTTCTTGTCAACATGTTTGCATAATACAACAAACAGTTAAGTTTTTGTGACATTGTTAGGCCCAAATGAGATGATACATACATTATTCAATTTCTTTGGCTAGCGGTACAAATTTAAGTTAATATAAATTATACATACTTATTTTCAAAATTTGAAATTCAAATTTAAATGTGGTCAAGTACCCCAACAGTCCCCATAGTGGATATACCTATATGGGTTTGCCTTTGCATGCCATTGTAGCCAATTTGTAGGTATTTTATACTATTTTCATCTCTATTCGTCCGATAGCTACAAACATCGGTACCGATTACGAAAAAGAAAAATGCACCATGGCAAGAGGTCACAATATGTGTGCATATACTGACAAAATGAACTATCTGGCGGGCAAAAAGTTTTGCAGAAAATAGAAAGTTGCCGGAAGAATGGGCAGCAGAGTACTGAAAACCTGAAGACATCATGCTTGTTTCGCGAAGATTAGCTAAAATCTCCCATACATACGATTGAAACAGCATCTGCATCACTGGAGTACATCACGAATGGATATTGAATGTGAAAGTAAAGTTTATGGCATATTGTACTGATGATGGAATTATATGCATTATGTAGATATTTACATATCTTTTTACATTCTCGGTCATCTTTTAATGATATGGATATACATAATTGACTTCCAATTAGAGGTCTTAAGCTCAGTGTAAGTGGTCATCTCAGACCATTTTGAAATGCTAATTATCTATTATTAATGCCGAAAGTTTACAATGCCTTCTAACTAGGCATCTTAATAAGATTTGTCTACTTCAATCCCAACCTGGTCATCGTATTAATACCATCGTGCTAAACAATGTGATATGTACCTACTTGTACTCGAAGTGCATAATTAAATGTTATTCTACATAACCATCATAAATTAAAGTACATACCCGTACATACAATATCTAACTGATCATATTGCTATACGATGATTGCAATAAAAATACAAAGTGCTATTCCGCACAACCAGAATATTTCAAGTTACAATTATACTGCCTTTAAAAATAGGTAATCACCAATTATAAAATTTTGAACACGCGGAGTGAAAGTAAAGTTGTTTTCACGAAGGGCAAGCATTCGTTTCCCGATGTCTAAATGTTGATTAATCTTTGATTGAATACATACGTCTACTATACCATTCAGTTCTCTCTAGATTTCTGTTATTCTTTAATTGTTATTCGTTTAATTTCTGTAACATTGTGTACCTAATTTAATTATATATAGCGTCATTTGAGTTTTACCTTGTTCAATTACATGTTTTCGCTAAATTGAGTTTTAGTTTTCAAGTTACGAAGAACTGCTTTGTTACTTATGTGGTTTTCCATGGGGACAAAAAATCCATTTATATTTTTATCTAGATCACTTTTCATGTTTCATTATTCGGCAAAAAAATTAATCTTTTTTTTTTTGATCCGGATCACTTTTTGTATATCTCGATATTTTCAAGATTTACACATACCTACATATGTATGTATTAGTGGGCGCAGTAGCGCAGTGGTCAGTGTGCTGGACTACTGTGCGAGGGATCCCAGGTTCGATCCCCGGAAAAACACAAATTACATTACTTAAGGTTTTTTTTTCTACTGCGCCACCTCTCGCAAACGTCTGACAAACATCCGAGAGTATGACTGTCCTGTAAAAGCTTCTCAATTCAGCCGTTCGGACTCGGCATAAAATTGTAGGTCCCTTCCATTCGTTCCAAAAATAGAAACTCACTAAAAACGAATGGTTGCGAGAACCTAGGCCTTGGGTGTCTACCGCCTGTTGCGCCGCCTATTTATTTTTTTTTTTACATAGATATGTATTAGGTTCCTTCACTTTTGTAGTAAAAATGGAAAAGTCTGTCAAAATGGCCATGGTGGGGATAAATTATCTCTCAAAGAGAATAACTTACGAAAACGTTAGGGAACGCTTTTGTAGTAATTATGAAAAATGACAGATGCTTTTTATTTTTCGATAAATTGGATGTTATACTCACATCAAGAAACGGCAAGGAACGAGTTTGGAAACTTCGTATAAAAGCTAAGTACTGTACAATACTTCCAAATTCTATTTATTAAATTTCGTTAAACTGCGTTCAATACAACTGAAGTTCAGAAACCGGACGTGTTGAACTTTAAAATTAAACTCAAGTTCACGTTCAGCAGATCTTTAGTTTAAACTTCTACTGTGAAACTGGGGGTAAGTTCAAATATGGAATATGGACCATTTATAACATAATGTTTATTTCTATTCAAATGCGATAACTATCTCTTGTAGTTGTAGTCCTTGTACAAATTTAAAAAAAAAAAGTAAATTTTTATGACTACACCAGTTTTAACGATAAATAGAAACACTATTTATGGGCGGCAAAGAAAATTTCCGAATGCTGAAGATTCTACCTTTTTTTTTACTTTTACTTTCAGATGTTAAATAAAATTCTTAATTTTTTACGAAAAAATGATTCAAACTATAGTAGATACACGAACATAACTAATGTAGAAACAGAAATACATGAGGCGATACACGTGTACATTTGTAATTGTCTTAGCCAATCTGATCTGAATCTTAAATTCCTAAAAATTTTTATATAATTTAAACTAAATTGTCTGTTGCTGCGTTTCTTAGATTAATCTAGATATAAATATATGTAGGTAAATACGTATTTAACTTTTTTCTTTTCGTCATCAGTTTGTCACCATTTCTCGGCGACAAATCAAAAACAAAACAATCCAAAATTTTACTTTCTCGTGCTATTCCGTAGACCGCGCAGTAACCCAAACAAATGCAAGCGGCCTAATACGAACCTTAACGAGATAAAGTCACAATACCAGTTTTATTCTACGAACTAGCCTCTAGCTTAGCATAATGAATACGTATACATACTTAGGTATATCCTATCCATGTGGTGTACGTACGCTATTATTTCCATTTGTGAATAATTTTGTACCTGAGTAGATAATAAGATCATGGTAGAAAGTGAATTTAATTCCAGATACAATTCTGCATGCTTACATATTATTATAATGTGTACGTGCCGAGCCGATGGCTGAATTATTAGAGTTTACCTACACCAAAACTTATAGGAACAATTAGTTAGGTGTGGCATCAAACACAAAAGCAATTACATATATATAAGGAAAGAAAATTTAAGTAGATTAATTCACTTATAGGCAGGAATTTCGCATACAAAAATGCATCAGAATCAGCAATTAATTATATTGTACCACAATTACGCCACAAACAGGTACAGGTACATTATCAACAATGTCAGCAATTGTTGAGCGAAACTCGGGCTCATTCAGGGTCAAATTCTTTTAAATCTGTCAAACCTCTGTCTGTAGTTCTTAAAGCGCTATTTGCGTTGTATGCCAAAGTCCGGCTGTTCATGGGAATAACGATGACTTCAACGTTTTGAAATGCCATTATTTCTGTGTGCTACATTACACTCACATGCTGCACGATTTAACAAGAGTGTTAAGGAACGTAACGCTGCCATTATGGGTCTGAAGAATTTATAATTATTGTATAAATATTACTGGTTGCAAAACTATCTAAACTATCTATAGTTATCTACTACCTAAATGTACTCACTTTAGAAATATAGACTATCTACATATTATATAATACGAATTCCCAATGTTCAAATTACATATTGCAGTTGATGTTAAATTGGTTAACATCGTCCTCTAGATCTCGTTGGGCTCTGTTGGATTGGATACTAGTTTAACTGCTTTTCACCTACTAGGAATACAACACATATCTAAACTGAACGTATATATATGTATGTTGCAATTTCATCAACTTAAAGACAGTGAGTGGGGCAAAAACGGAAATAATTTTAAATGAACTTTTCAGGAAATGAGTGAAGAGTTTAAGATTTTGTAAATGCCAAGAAAATGTGAAAGTAAAGAAGTCGGAGCTGCGGATTAAATTATTGAACTTGTGTTGTCTTTTGTGTATCAAAAAAAAAAACAACACAAATGTAAGTAGGTAGATGGGTGGTAGATGGGTATAATACTTAGCATTCATTTGTTAGAAGACATCTGATCTAATGAATAACAAATGAACTAAGGCCGTGTTTTAATTGGGCGAAAGAAATATCCTTGGGTAATTTTCTAAAAATAATGGTGGTAGAAAACGAATTTTCAGCTGCACAAAAATGATCCTGCTCCGGGAGCAAGGTAATAAATTATCCTATAGGCTAATTTTTTGACGTTTCCTTTGAACGCTTACAGCTTGAGTTTTGCTGTAATGTTGAAGAAGAAACACCTATAATATCGAATTTCAATTAATTTATATCGTAAGATTCGACAAATCTTTGTTTTTGTTTGGAGTTTGGTGAACTTCTATTTCAACACTTTCATAAGTGTCAGAAAATGATCCGAGGATAATTATTTAGTCCAATTGACACACGGCCTAAGAATAACATCATTACATCAACACAATTCGCTAATTGCAGAAAATCTCTCATAATGATTTTTGTGATACCTAAAGTGCTATGTCGTGCGAAAATGTACATATGTAGAGGTACCTACATTTATAAAACTTTGAGATAATCCGCAGTTTCTGCAGCATCATCACCAGTTTAAGTGAACAAACTATAAGTCGTCCAATATTTGTAATTTTTTTTGCTTGGAATCATGATACCTACTCAAAATTCGAGGATACATTAGAAAACCACTAACGCCAACGGCTCAATTAATTAGCTCTATACGCATAGGAACACTTCATTTAAGCAACGCATTCTCATAAAATACGTAATCACACTTGCGCGCGACCTCATTCAGATAAGTTTCGATTGTAACTTACGTTACAACCACAAACTACATATAGATGATCGGGTCGGTGGGTACGAGTATAAAGCTGTTGGTTTATTATTATTTATAATGTAGTTTGTGAGTACAGCACAAGGTTTATTGTGTTAACCTTGAAAGCGGAGTAAGTTGATGACAAATAAATAAAAAAATATTAAACATTTTTTAGAAGAATTATAGAAAGAGATATTTATTGAGTAGATAGATGTTAGGTTTTGTATTGTACATTTTGTGTGTTCGTTATTTATTTGAATAAGGAGAAACAATTTTAAGATGTATACCTAATATGCATGTTTACTGGAGTTTGAAGTTTGAACTCGCTATAACGTCGCTCAGTAGTCGAGCGCACTAACTACATACTTACTTCTGTGCCAATGCTCTAACACTAACGAATACCAAACATTTAAGCCCTCATTCGTTTGGGTTTAGAGAACAGAACAGAAGTTTTGGAGTTTGAAGTTTGAACTCGCTATAACGTCGCTCAGTAGTCGAGCGCACTAACTACATACTTACTTCTGTGCCAATGCTCTAACACTAACGAATACCAAACATTTAAGCCCTCATTCGTTTGGGTTTAGAGAACAGAACAGAAGTTTTGGGCTTAAATTCTTGTCAGTTGTAGGTAGCCTTCTGAAAAAATATGTTCCAAAGTTTATTTTTTCCTGCTCATTTAAGCTTCTCCAAATAAGTATAAATAGCGTGGTATAGTTGTTTTAAAATATACATAGGTTAGCGACTAGTATTCTGTGCACCAGAGGTTATGTTTAAATAGGGGGAAGAGGCCTCAGGCAAAAGTACCTACATCTTTGCTCTAAATATGTAACTCAATTTTGAAGATGCTGATCTTCGGGACTCCACAAAGGTGGATATAAGGACTCGTTGGCTGGTTAGGGTACATTTGCCTGCAATCCAAATGCTCGTATATCAAATGCCCGTAAAAAAAGTCCGTAAAACAAAATACAATAATTGTCCGGAACCATATGCTGCCTACCTGCCTGTGGTCACTGTAAGATTTGGAATGAGTGCAAGGTTGACTACACATACAGTGAGCGTCAAAAGTGAGTGGACATCAATGCTGTTTTCATTTGTTTTTGGAGTTTGAAAACAATTTTGTTTAAATATCTATAAAAAAATTGTATGCTGTAGAAATGAAATACGTTTTGTTATTGTTATTTCGATATGAAACTTTTTACAAATTATTAGTTTTTTAGACCTGTTTCCAGAGACCCCAAAGAAAACTCTAAAGAGCATGTGTGCATGTGTTTACTCACTTTTGACGCTCACTGTATATGCAAAGCGACTTTTCGCCAACAACATTTTTCTAATATTTTTTTAATTTTTACATTGTGTAAAAAATACGGGCTTTTTGTAAATGTTAATTTACTGGCATCTGTATTACAGGATTTTATTTTACGGTTAACTTCAAAACTCTGTGTTTGCATTTACGGGCTTCTGTGAATACGATACGGGCTAAAGAGGGAACGTATCGTTCCCTCGTTGGCTTAATGGGTTGCTGGTGATTGTAGGTTTCTGGTGAATTTGATGCATTTACCTAAAAAGGCGGCGACCCGGTCAGACAATCGCGAAAGGTGACGCGGTAAAAAAAAGCTTTACTTAAAATGACATCTTTAGTTTTTACTACTGCGCCACCTCTCGCGAACGTCTGACAAACATCCGAGAGTATGACTGTCCTGAAAAAGCTTCTCAATTCAGCCGTTCGGCATAAAATTGTAGGTCCCTTCCATTCGTCCCAAAAATAGAAACTCACACAAATGAATGGTTGCGAGAAGCTAGGCCTTGGGTGTCTACCGCCTGTTGCGCCACTTAATTATTTTTTATTTTTTACCTAAAAAGACGCCGAAAGGTGACGCGGTAAAGAAAAAGCTCTAAAATGTAATTTTGATTTTTCCGAATTTGTTGAAATTTATCATACCTACAAATTGTAGGTCCCTCCATTTAGAGCAAAGCTCGTTATGAAGACAGAAACTAACTCCATAATGTCATGCTCATGGATATCACATATTTTTGTAGGTAATTTTTCAATCATTTTACAAGTGCTATTGGAAAACCTTTCTTAAATTGCCTACATTTAAATACATATACCTCGTAATAGCAGTTAAAATATAACATTCAAATGTCAAAACTCAAACGAGGTAGGCAGTTAATAGTAAATTTAAAAAAAAAATGTCTTAAGCTACGATTACACGGCCTTTGTTTCGAGTCATTTAAATGACGCTCTGACGTAAAAATCTCGTCACAAAGCAGTCATTTAAATGTCGTTCGTGTGATCGCCATTTTTGGGGTAATATTTTCGGCGTCATTTAAATGACTAGGGAAATGGCGGAGCAAATGATAAGAATTTTGTGCCATTTAAATGGCGGAAAAAAATGGCCATGTGATCGCTCTTCAATGACGCCTAGGACAAATGACTTTTTGGCTGTTGCGCCATTTAAATGGCAGCCTCCAAAAAATTACAAGGCACGAAATTCATGCTATGTCATTTTTCTACGCAAATGACAAATGACGAAGCATTTAATACGATATCTGTGCTTTCATTTGGATTTTTGTCTCGTGGCGAAAGGACGTGTTAGATTAGATATTAAGTCGGGAGAGCCTTCATTGGGCTCTGGCACTGCGGCCTCTCTAAAGGTGCCTTCCCTGGTAGGGTCCTAGAGCAATCTTTTTACTCCAGAGACAGTCAGGAAGACAAGTATGTATCTTCTATAGGGGTATTTCAGAAAGATTTGCTGAGTTAACGATTTCTTCGCGAAAGGACATTCTTTCTAAAGCGGAAGAGAGCAGGACATTCCATGAGAATGTGAAGAGAGATTTCGTCCGGAATGATTCACGTTATCGTTGCGTTGGCTGCGATACGCGGAAAAAGAATCGGAGCGATCGAAAACTCTCACCAGTGGGCAGATAGCACAGCGTGATTAGCAGTCGTGCTCCCGCTGAAAGCCTCTCTCACATATTTGTGTCGGTACTTGGTTTGTTCTTTTTGACATTTTTTATTCTATTTCCTATTTAATTTAATTAAAAAAGTCGCACGCGACAGTAGCTATATTTTTTTCATAGGTCATTGCCGCCTGATCACAAAACAATTAAATGTCTCGAAATCGAAATATGTAATAGAAAAGGTGACATTTGCCGTTTTAATGAGGCAAGTCATTTCGTGTGATCGCCATTTTTTCGCAAATTTCCAATGACGAATCTTGAATGTCGCTCTAATGCGACGTTTCTTCCTGACGTCACAGCGTCATTTAAATGACTCGAAAAAATGGCCGTGTAATCGTAGCTTAAAGCTTGCTCAACCTCAAGCTATTACAAATTTGCCATGAAACTGAGGTACAGAACAGACACAATGCTATCCAGAAAAATAGTTTCAAAACGCTCCGTACCATATTGCAGTGTTCACTTTAACTTGGCTTGACTCACTCACTAGACACTACATTAATTTACACTCTATTCCCCATAATGCAATGCTACTGCATGTTGTCGTCGTTGTTTATCGTTTGTCAGAATGCATAGCTAGCCTAGCACTACTGAACTGACTGCGTAGATCCATCAGCACGAATCCATTGGAGCCACATCGACGTAATAATTTAACAATGCTATGTTGTTCGCGGTATCTGTTTGCAATCATATTACGAATATATTTGCATTGCATTAATTGGAGTGGAGAACGAGAGGGACAAGAAAAGAGCTATTATTGAAACTATTCGAATGACCAATTCGCTATTGCAAATGTGACGGGCATGTATGGTTGAATACTCTCCGTAGAATGTTGTGCCAGGCCGGGACTTTAGAGAGACACGTTAACTCTTGACTGGAATTTAAAATTGATTGGGTTTGGGTATATACAAAATGGAGACAATATACTGAGGTAAACAATAATTATAGATGAATATGAGAACGTGTGCTAATAGATATACATATTATAGATTTCCACAAACAGGTTTTTCAGACATTCCTAGAGTATAGGGTAGAGCCCATTATGTATATGTAGTACCTACAAGTGTTTATTTCGGGCAATCATTTCATCGCATCTATACTATTAACATTTAACAACGTATCTAAGGTAAATCAAATGCTGCATTAACCTCGTCACTAATGGCAAACGCATGTTGCTTTATATTTTATAAAAAAAAAAAAATACATAATGCATATCTTTAGATTAGATTCCTTTTTTCCCTCTTTCCAGGTATCACCTTATGCTATCAACAGATGGAAACATGTTCAAATGATAACAGCCAACAAAAACTACAGTCAAATACATCGAATTCTTTTTTAGTGGAAGGGTCAACGATACTCATTCATAACTGGTCTGATCCATATGAGAGTAATATAGACAAGGTATAGACCAAAAGCTGTCTTCGATTGAAAACAACATCCAGAATGGAAGCCGAGGAAATAACAAAACTAGTTGACGGAGTCTACAAGGTGCATGTTTTACTCATAAAAATAATACTCGTTTTTGTATGAGAAATTTGCTACACATTTTTGTTTTGGAATTTTTTTATTTTTTATTTTTTTTTTCAAAACTCGCTCTAAACGCTTTTGCTGTCAGCTTTTTGTTTTTATTGATCCCACCACGAGAATGTGAGTATAGGTACTTATGGCCATATTTGTTAGACAAGTTTTGAATGGCATATTCTGTTGAAAGTTGAAATATGGAATAAAAAGTTATGCCGCTATTATAAATAGTTTTCACGAAGGCTTGGTTCTCTTCACAGGGGCGTAGCGAGGGGGAGCGTGGGGGGGGGGGGGGGTGTCGCACCCCCACGCTTTTCAAGAGTCGGCAAATCAACGAGGAATTTTCAAAAATTAGGTCTGAACAAAATGTTAAAATAGAAGAAGTGAGTTTGGATTTTCATTAGGCTATCCTGAAATCCTTAAAATTTAGCGAGTTTTGATTCGATTTTAAAAAGGACGGTCGGCATCGGTTATTCACCGATCGGTTATTTGCCGACTGAAATCCTTAAAATTTAGCAAGTTTTGATTCGATTTTAAAAAGCATCGGTGAATTTGCCGACTGAAATCCTTAAAATTAAGCAAGTTTCGATTTGATTTTAAAAAGAACGGGCCGTACTTCTAATTTGAGGTTAAATTCAAAGGAATATGCTATTCCCTGGTTTGTGGAACTCGGCTTATTGATGTGGATTCCGAACTTTGACAATTCGCGGGAAAGGGTGTTTTCGTTCACGCGGCAAAATTTTTGGAAAATGAAATTTCGTTATTTAAACTGTTTATAAACTTGTTTTCTGATGGCTGAAATTCGCGAACTGCTGCGACCTAGAAAAGTTTTCATGTGAACGGACTGTCAAAACTTGCGAATGTTCGTTCGTTCGTAGATAGTTGGTCGCTCTCATGTGAAAGGTCCTTTAGATATTGGCCCAGGGGTATTCCTGTATTGCGCCTCCCATACAAACAAAAACAATCAAAATCTTATATCTCGAAGACCACCGAATCGATTACAGCTCTTAGAGCTGTTAGAGCTCAAAGTTACAGGTGGATTTAGGTATTGGCCAGGGATATTTCCTGTGAAACTTGGTCAAAATTGGACAAAGGGGCGTGGGACCTCCCATACAAAAAACATATTCTATGGGGGTAAATTCGATGACGTTAGATATAACTCGATAACCGCTGGGCCGATCTTCATGATTTGTATATGCAGTCGGCAAGTTCCTGAAATAAGTCGGCATTTCAATGAAAGTCACCCCCCCCCCCCAAGGCGCGTCACCCTCGCTACGCCCCTGTCTCTTCATTATTTCCGTATTAGCTATAGATAAGCCACTAATGCCCGAATTAACATTATATTGTTTGCTCAAGTTCTGGATATATCAGATCGATGTAGACTGAGATGACAATCCGCGGTACTAATAATCATTTTTAGTGTCCAGGCTAACTTTTACGAAGTCACAATGGCGAAAATCTCCATATAAAATTATCCATTGTGACCGTCGAAATATTTAAGTTGAAGACTAAAAATGATTATTGGTAAGGCCCAATGACTTGCAGGTTATTTAATTGCCGATTTTTTATATATCAAGCGCCGGTCTGTGGTTAAATTTAAAACACCCATATGCAGTCCACATCTACCATCTACGGCTTCTTGTTCTTTTTGCCATCTATATTCTCTAGCTGGAGCACAGATACCTAAACAAAACAAATTAAAAGAATGAAAGGAAACCTTCCAAGCTCCGATTTAAAATGTTCTTGGTTCTTTGCATACATAAATGTATAGGTATATAGGTAGTTAGGTTTTCAATGGTTTCTTTATGCATTGAGGGTGGTCAGTTCTACTTAACGCTCGTATTCAAACTAGTAGATAGTAGTAACACTCTTAATACCGCGGCAAAAAAGCACGCGCTACCTAGAACTGTTTCTATGTATGTGTTCATGGAGAATTAAAGTAGAGTTTATGATGTGTCTACCTGACACATTTTCCTTTATTTTTAATAGTATTATATTATCGCCACTTTAATGAATACGTAGCAACCTACATTGAAAATAGATGCGTTCAGGTAAATGAGTCTTTAGAAAGAGTTTTATTACTTCCTCGTTGATCCATATCCATACCATCATGCTCGTACACATAGGGTAAACCCTCCAATGATTGGCACCTTAGTAAAACTTGCGTTGTTATGTGTAAATATAAAATAAAACATTCAAATAACTTTAAATCAATTCATTTACCTTTCTTAAGGTATTTTTTAATAATAAACATAAAAAAAAAACATAAAATTTCTTTAAAAACATAAACAAAAAGGCAGTAAAATAAAGCAAAGTCAATTTTAACCAATTATTGGCACTTCTTTCCCAAGATGGACAGTGTACTTTGTGCCAGTGATTGGCTCAACCCAATGATTGGCATAGTGCCCATAACCGGGTAACCGGCACTTCTACCAATGATGGGCACAGTGCCAACATTTGGAAATTTGTTGATTATCTTTCCAATTGTTGGCACCATTAAAAATGTTATAAATAATATATTTTAATAAGTTTTAAACAAAAATACCTTAAACTGAGTCTTTTAATAACAGGAAAAGTTATAAAAACAGCTAAAATTGTTAATTTCAAGAACTGTTACCCTTATGAAACCGTTAACGATTATGGCAAAAATGCGGGAAAGATTTATGACAGCTTGTTAAATGTATTAAAGTAAGTACTACCAATTTAAAGAAATACAACGGTGCTGCCAGAGTAACAAAATATGTTCAAGGAAAAATATTGTAAGCGAATTTGAGAAAAAAATCTTTAAATAACTGTGTCTGACACTGTTTTAAAGTTCTTGCGCCAATCAATGGAGGGTTGCCAACAATACGCTATTTTACTCTACATCTTTCACTGTTTAGGAGGATTTAACTACATACTATATCTACACTATTGTATTTTTTTTTTGAGCATTATGTGATATATATTTTTCTCTAGAACATTCTCGAGAAATTCAACCCTGGTGCTAGACAACTGATAACGGCAGGCAAGGCGTACTTGAAGGCTTTACATGGTACGTTATGCACTTAGATCCATTTCAATATTACCACAGTTTTGTCATTTGATACGTGAGCTCAATACAATCTATCCACCTACAAGCATATTACATACAAAGAAAATAAAATAATTGTGTATATTTTATGCCTTTAGGCGCTGCTTCTGCCTCACGTCTGTTCAATGAGGCGTTGGCTAAGATAGCTATGAATGCTCAACAAAGTGGTACCGGAGATATTGGTAACTATATTTATTTCTCTGTTTCTTATTTATATCAATTGATAACTTTCGTGCAATATGCAAGGTTCTGCACTGATGAATGTTGTTAGTGTGTATAAGGAAGTCCAAGACCAACAGATGAACATTGTAAGTTATATGCTCATAAGTAGAAAATGACTTTAGTTATTTTAATTTTTTTTTCCGTTGAAATAGTTGAAAGCGTTTTATGTTGACCTTCTCGTGCCATTGGAAACCAATTTAGAAAAAGATACAAAAGTCGTTCAACATGAGCAAAAGAAATTTTTGCAACAACACAAGATCAGAATCGAGAGCTATCACAAGGCGGTATCTACAATGAAAAAGCAACGTAAGAAAAAGAACAGTCCGGAGAATACGGAAAAGGAAATTAAGGTATATGTCATAAAAGTTAAATATGTATACAAAATAATGTTGAAAACGTTATACGTATAATTAATAGAGTCTACAACTTTTGGACGATCAAAGGAAGAAGCTAGATAATTTTTGTGAACAGAGTTATAAAAACGTAAGTAAAAAATCAGTTTGCAAACCCACCTTGTGTTGCAAGAATTTTTAAAAATGTTGCGATATCCAATTGTAATTTACAATTTGTAAGTTTGTGAAGTAGCCCCGGAAAATATATATAGATTACTTAAATCTCGGGTTGGCTACTTTTAACCGAATCTCAAAATATCTAACCCAAAATGTCGAAAACAAAATGTCGAAAAAAATCTCGAAAACAGGTGAAAATGATTGGTGTTAAAAATCGCCGCGATTTCGAGATTATGTCTTTCGTGACTTTCAAAAAGTGTGTGAAAAATATTAAAAAAAAATATATATTTTTATATTTTATAATAAGGTTCGCGAAGTCGATAAAAAAGGTGGGGAAGCCTATCTTCATAAATACAAGAGAGTAGTGTACGCGAACTGATGACAATCACGGAGAAGGAACATTTTCTTGATTCTCACAGATTTAAGTACTTAAAGCCAGGACCAGACTTGTAACGTGTGGTGTATTGCCATACAGTAGTATGACGCAATCGGACAATAAGGCCTTTGGACACAACACACTACACTACGTCACAATACACGAGATACAAATGTTTCTATAGCGTGATAGGGACACGGATAGGTGATCCGCAACACTCCATGCGTTAGAAGTGTGGTTCGGGCTTAAGACGATTCCCTAAGAAAGGAGTGAACATAGGAGAGTTTGTAGTAGGGAAGTGGACTTAATAAAATCTCATCGATTCTCCTGAGTTACACTTAACCGTCCATAGGTTCCTTGGACCATATCACAAATAGTGCTTTGTACGTTTAGGTAAACTAAGCGAAATACCGTCCTTTTAAAGGCGAAAAAATCATATTTAAAAAAAAAATCTAAAATTTTCAACAACATATTTTTTTTTACATTTTTTTTTTCGATGAACTTTTTTTCGGTGATCTTCCAAAATTCTCGATATTTTTTTTTCGATATTTTTTTTGTCGGTGAAAAGGGCTGTTCCCTATCACCTCATGTTATTACAATATAATTGTCCTGAGAAAGCCATCCGCAATTCAGCCGTTCGTAAACACGACATAAAATTGTAAAACAAATTCTATTCGTTTTAAACAAAAAATCATAAAGGAATAAATTGTTATGAGAGTTTTCTTTTTATTATTGAATAAACAACTTTAATTATTATTATGGCAGGCAATGACGCAGGAACGCCGCCGATATGGATTCGTTTTGGAAAGACAATGTTCAATTGCCAAACATTGGATGGCTTATTATGCACATGGAAAAGGTGCAATCGAAAACAGTTTGGAAAATTGGCAAGAAGTTGCTGCCTCAAGAGAAGTTATTCCAACAGTATATGAAAATAACTTTTTGAAGCGAATGGTAATTCACTCGAGTATAGATGTGCTCGCCGCCTTTTCAGTGCTTATTTTTCATTTTTAGGAAAAGATCAAGGAGGATGACAATCATGGTGGATCGTCCATGCTAAAAAAAGCCAGAAGTGTAGATGCTCCTTATGGGGATATGAGAACACTAAACGAAAACAATTACTCGCAGAATTCCCTACCGCGTGCCAAGTCGGATTTCAATCTTACAACATCAGCATCCAGTAAGAGTTTGTATATAGGCGCTCGGCACATGAACATTATAGTGTGAGTGAATCAATGATTTGTATTTAAATTAGGCAATGAAAATTGGGATCAGCGACCTGTTGTTAAGGCGTTATACGCATATATGCCATCCGGAGAGAATCAATTGCCATTCGCAGAGGGAGATCGGATAGCTCTGGTGGGAAATAAGGCTAAAGGCTGGCAGTTTGGGGAAAATGTACGTACGCAAATGTTTGGCTGGTTTCCAATTGCCTACACAAATGCTGAGAGCAATGAAAAGAAAGCAGACAGGGATCGTGAGAGTAATTACGAGAACGTGCAGTTTGATCGAAATGGTTTGCGTAGTTATCAAGAATATCTATCCAATCAAGCTGAAATAGCTGCGGAGAGTGATTCAACATATAGGAGAAGAAATACCAGTGCAGAAGAGTCGTCACCAACTAGAATGTTTGGGGACACCATCATGTTCAGAAATCAGAAAAAGGTACATGCATGTAGAAAATATTTAAAATGTAAAAGTGTGAGCTAACTTTTCTATTTGATCCTAATAGTCACGCGGGGTGTCAGGTGGGAATCCGAGACCTGGGCCACCACCCACATTGCCAGCACCGGTGCCATCGGCTAGCAATTCCAGTCGCATATTGAATGTATCGCAAAGCTTTTGTTTGCCCAATGGACCGCCTATTATAGAGAGAAGGAAGCATAAAAATCAGAATGGTCCTCCGCCCACGCAGGTAACTAACTGGCCACTGCTCCATTAAGAGACAAAGACATTTTAAAATATTTATTATATAGCCAATGATGCATAATAACCAGAAACATCTACGAGAGGGAACTGCCAAGACGTCATTGCATAGTAGTAATGATAGTGGCTTTGCTAATGAACCGCCGCCGCAGCCTGAAGTTGATTATTCCGATGAAGAGCATTCAAATCGAGTACCTATAAGGTGAGTACATAAAGACGTTGTAGCTTATGTTTTTTAACTACTCTATTTTAACTGACACTTTGAGGCTTCTATAGTCGGAATGTAATTGGAATTGTATAATATAAGTGGAGTAACGAATTGATTTTTATTTTTAACATAAGGGATATATTGCTATAGATATATAATATACCATACATAGATCCATGGATTAACGATTATGGCCCTACATAATGCAGCAACTGCCATATTGTTCTTAAGCAAAGTTCTCCTAAACAGCTGTAGCTCTTCGTTCTTACCTATATTGAAATCGTTTTTTTTACATTGCCGTAGCTTTAATTTAGATTTTATTTGCATTACTGTAAGTTAAAAATTCAACGTCTATTATTGTTAATTAACTTCTGTTGAGATATTTGGTTTTTATTAGTTAGCTGCTATTTCATAGCTTAATCCCAAGCAAATGAGACTATTTACATTTACTATCATTTTCTATAAAATCGGATTTAAAATCAATGAATTGTAAATACAATCATATTATCATTTACCACAGACTGTATACTAACTAATGCATGGAAATTCATTTAGTACCTATGTTTAAAAGCAATGCTTTTCGCCGGTACCAGCCACATCGCCCCATCCACATTATCACAATCGATCATCTTTCTGTGGTAGAATTTAACCATTTTCTAGGCTTACAACACAATTCCATTTCGTTTCCGTCCGTCTATCAATTCATTTTTTTTATGTTTAATTCCTTCCTAATACTATTTCGTTTTGTTCGTTATTTTTGTTTATTTTATGTATTCGTCGCATATGCATTCCACATTCTTCATTTTGTATCCTTCCGAATATGTCCGCACATCCACCACATGCCTGCCGCTTCACCAACTCAGACGCAGAACTGATGCTAGTTATCAGTCGTCGCGAGAAGCGAACTCCTGGACTTTAAGTAGAAACTTCAAAAGTAGTCCCAGTAGCAGCCAAAATCACTCGACTATTTTACGAAAACCCATGAAGCAATCAGCTAGTTTTGAAAATATTATCGCTAGTGATGATGAGATCCTCCATGGGGGAGGGATAAAGCGCACCAAGTCCTTTTGGAGATTTGGAAAATCAGATGAAATACTTGCCGGAATGTCACTTTGGCGGCACCGAGATCTTGTTCAACTCCCTGAGCCACAAGTTGATGATAAGCCATTAGATAGACACATGACACCGACCGCTGACACCAAGTTGAAAACATCTGTTGTAGCAGAAAAAAGTAGTTCACATCATTCCACGTCTTCAAATGAGTCTAGACAAAGGAAGGAAAGCTCGTCCACTGTGGAAAATGTCGAGGACGAAAACATATATGGCATTGCTCCGCTCCACGAGAAAACTGTTCAAAGAAAATATCATCATCAACAAAACGAGCGCCAACAACAACAACAGCAGTCGCAATCACATCAGAGTTATCAAGATAAACATGCCCCAAAATCAAGGATGAAGATTATGAAGACTATTGAAATAGATATTGAAAATCGTTCAGATGCCGAAAGGATGAATAGTTTGAAGAATGGCCAAAACAAAGAACATAGAGAAAATTCCCAATACACTGCTAGCAGAAGCAATCACCAGCAATCACAGAGACTGCAAACAGCCAAAAATGCAAGTAATGCAAAAGTGACGAAGAAAGTAAACAACAAGACCTCTAATAGCAAACAACAAATATCGCCGCAAAAAATATCAAAGTCACAGAAGATAATTAACAAGCATGAGCAATCGTCTTCAGATAGTGAAGCCGATGATAACGATGAAGATGATGATAACGACACATTAAAGATGAGTGATGTTAACAACTTTTTCGATGACATTTCAGCCCAAGAATGTGGCGTCGTCATGAAAACCTTAAAGCGACAAGATATCCTTAAGCAATATTACACCAGTGAGGACGAAGAATCCGACGTTGAAATTAAATCAACAAGCTCTGATCCATACGATTGCATTGTTATAAACGATCACCTTGTTCGTAAAGATGAAAAAAATCGAGGACAAGTGAATTCCTATCATGAGCAAATGGAGTTCCAAACATTCCGATCGGTGCCAAAGAAGTCAACTGGTAATATCAACAACAAGGCAAGTACACTCAATAATAACAACAGCAACAATAGTAATGACGATCATCAAAGAGCCGATGAACCACGTGTTTTAGACTCAAAAGCAATGGGTCAAACGGCAACAATATTGCCCCGCACCAGGCTTATGAAATCCAGCAATCTTACATTGGAAAAGAATTTAAAGAAAACCAAGGATAACAACGCGAATCTTAATGCTGAACATGGTAAGAGCTTCGCTAAAACATATGGCCCATGGTATGACTTTTGGGATCAGCAAGATCAGCAATCAGAAGACCAATCCGTTCAGAGCTCAAAAATGATGAAATAATTTAATTGTTTTCATTTTGCTCATTATAGTATTGTGAATTGTATATTGTAGATGTATATTGATGTTACCATTAGATGCTTGCTTTTTTTTGATTACAACTTAAATTGTTTTTTTTTATTATTATTTTTGTTACTTTATATACAAAAAATATAGATACATCTGGTCCGGTTTGGGAAACAGATATTTTGCGAACTGATTGATAAATAAATTTATAATAATAAAAAAATAATTCGAACACTGTCCTGAGATTAATGTCATTTCAGCAATAAATGGGTTAAAATAAATTTAAACATGTTTGAAGACTAATATAAAAGCACTTGATTAACTGTGTAAAACATTAATCAATATCTAGTTATCTGAAGGAACTTTTCTAAATACATACATACCTTGTTGTAACCCTCGCCCACTCCTATATCAGATCTTAAAATATAATATGTATCCCAAACCGGAATACCCTGTAAACATGTGAAATATATTATAACTGTTAGATTTTGTTTCCATATTGTATATTTTTTTTTGCTTTAAACATGCGCTATGTGGAATAAAAATATACCTACCTCCATTGGTTTGAGGACGAAATAAATAAAAAAAAAAGTATAAAAATCGTATATTTTCTTATAATCTTTTATTTTCTAGAAAGGGAGGACGGTTTAGCAACATTTATATAAATTTCTGAACCAGTCTTAGAGCTCGATTGATCCTCTGTCCATTACACTAAGAACATACAACATAATCTGTAATGTATCTTCCCTACAAATAGATATAAGCTCCCTACTCCAATCTTTGTCGATAAGGTTTGCCATACAAAATTATTGTTGTTTAAGTTTGACTTTTTAAACTAGCCAAATAATTGATTTATAGTTAATCATCAACCGGAAACTATAACATAAGTACTTGTTTTCTCATTTAATTTCTAATTTACAGAGCTTCACAGTTTGCGACGGTTAAGCTTCGGCATACTAAGACGAATGATCGATCAGCACCGATGATCAATAAAAAATGATGATAGTAAGCAGAATAAACATGGATTTGTTACAATAAAGGAAATATTTAAAACTCCAAATTGTATTGATGTATTTTTTTGTAGAATTATTATGTTGCCTAAAATTTTCTCTAGACTTACCAAGTATTGTATTTTTTTTAGGTAGAGCAAGTATTGCTGTTTTTTATACGTTAACACTTGATCTTAAGATTATCAACTTGGAAAAAAAAAATTAAAGCAATAGGGTAGTTCGCGACAACGTCAGTGTCAAATGAGAAAAAAAAAAACAAAGTGACAGATAAAAAAACTTGTAGGAAAACAAACGAAATTTTATATGGCGGGAGATAGGGTTTAAATTAATTTTGGATTTTTTGAAAAAATCTCTACAAATTTATTTATTGAACTTTTGTAAACACTTTTAAGAAACTCTAAATTTCAAGACTGCAATGTTTTCAATTTGTATTTGGCACTTTATTATAAACTTTTCACAAATAAAATGGGCAAAACCTATCTCCCGCCATGTAAAATTTCGTTTGCTTTCCTACAAGTTTTTTCGACATTTCAGTGAAAGAGAAAGCACACTTCTGAAAGGGATAGCTTCGCGAAATACCCTATTGTGACGTTTTCACTCAGGGGTTCACTCATTCTGAAATCAATTCGAACAAAATCTGATCCATCGCCCTCATGTAGATATTGGTAAATGTCAAACATTATTCTATGGGTACGTACTTCTAGAAACTATATAAGGGAACTATACCTAAAAAAAAATAATAAATAAGGCGGCGCAACAGGCGGTGGACACCCTAGGCCTAGCTTCTCGCAACCATTCGTTTGTGTGAGTTTCTATTTTTGGGGCGAATGAAAGGGACCTACAATTTTATGCCGAGTCCGAACGGCTGAAATGAAAAGCTTTTTCAGGACAGTCATACTCTCGGATGTTTGTCAGACGTTCGCGAGAGGTGGCGAAGTAGAAAAAAAACCTTAAGATGTAATTTGTGTTTTTCCGGGGATACCTCGCACACCAGTCAAGCACAACTATAAATATACCTAATCTCCGAATATTTTTAAGAGTATATGTATGTACCTACTTCTTATACGAATGGAGACATTTCAGAAAATGGTCTCCGGAACACTTCCTTTTTGCCCAATGAAAAACAAACGTAAAAAACTGCATAGCAAAAATAGTAATTTTTTTTAGAGTATATTGTGAAAGAGAAAGACTAATTTTTGTGTTGTACATATTCAACTTTTTTGGACACATCTACGAAACGATACCCTTGTGGAAAAATTTCATATTAACAAACATCGCATCGCCTTTCGATATTTCCAGTGAAGCAAAATCCGTATATCGAATCGGAGTTTCGTCACAGATAGATAAGAGTACGAGTAGTGACAAGACGACAGCTGCAGATACGATTTCGGCGACTACCATCGCATCTTTGTAATTCTTAATTTAGCAAATTTTAATTAATCATTTTGTAAAGTAATTTGTTTTAAATAAATAGTGTACGTGTACACCATTCCATTAAGTTTTCCGCAAACTTATTTTCATTTTTTAATTCATTTTACGCAAAGTATGAAGTTTTTAAAAAAATCGGATTCGTTATTATCTACAACCATCTACAACCTAGAATCTACATCAAAACTAGGTATATTCAAACGTACTAAAAGGAAAATCAAACCAAAGGAGAAATTTACTATCGATAATGGATTCCAGTATCTTCATTCAGATTCACTATCCCTATTAGAATTACATTCACAGAAAAATAATAATAACAATAAATATATAAGATATTTGTGTGTTAGCATGGGTTTCTAATAATTATGGATAAATGATGCCCATATAATTGTAGAAAGACCCTTAAGGAGTATTAACATGAGACCAACTTCTACGAACGAACGAATATTCTCGAGTTTTGACAGCCCGTTCTTGGAATAGTTAAATGTGCAATTTTTTGTTTATAAATGCATAAAAGTGTTTTGTTCGCATATTATCAATTCGTTCATTCGCAAATTTGTTCTTACTCAATCATGAAATACACGTTGACACAAATTCGAACCAACAGAAAGTGTGACCTGTCATTTCAATTAATATAAAAAGTAAACATGGCATTCAAAACATGTGCATATGCTAAATATTATTTTTGAAATTAAAACGGCCATATACCTACCTACCTACCTAGCAAGGACCTAGCACGAATTCCACTTTCAATGCAATTTGGAATTCCAATAGTACTCAATGCCATATCTGCGTTTTTAACCAAAAGTCATAACAAAAAGTGACGTTTGTCTACAAGGAAGAGAAACAAAATATTTTTCTTATACGAAAATAACAATCTGTATCTGGCCGGCATATTATGTTTTATTATTAATTTGTGTTAAAAATTACGATGGCATCTGAGTTTTCAAAAATTGTATTAGCTTTTATATATTTTGGAGCATCGTTTCCTATTTTTAATAAAATTTATGACACGACCAAGTCGGTTATCGATGAAGAGTTTCATTTGCGTCAAGGATTACACTATTGCAATAAGCAATTTTCGGAAGTGTGTGAATCAATCAGTTTAAATGTTTTGCTGTATACAAAATATAAAGTTTTCAATTGCAGTGGGACCCGAAAATTACTACATTCCCTGGCTTATACATCATGTCATGCATCGTAATTCCATTTAATTTGTGCAACGTCTATGGTTTACGTTTAGTTTCATTAATTGCATCAGCTATTAATGTTTACATTATATATAAAATCAGAGAGCGTAAGAAAACCCAAATGAACGACCTCTCACTAGCTATTGAGTCCATATCAATTGCCATCCTACCTCCGATGTACTTCTTCAGTCACTTATATTACACAGATGTTTTGTCCATGACTTTCTTCCTATGTATGTACTATTTCTGGGATACAAAGTCGCACAATATATCTGCTGTATTTGGTAAGGTGAATAACTTATACTGTTTTACAAAATATATAATTGTTTTTTTTTGCTATTCTTTTTCAGCCGGCTTAGGTGTACTAGTGAGGCAGACGAATGTAGTATGGGTGGTGCTACTACTAGGAATCTGTTTTTTTGATGAACTCCTTGATATGTATGCCTACCGAAAAGCAATTAAAAAGAAATCAACAATATCTCTCTTTAATATAAAGGCAAGGTGTGAGCGTTTGTATTTTGTATACGTTAATATTAACGATACTTTTCTAGACGTTGTACGACATTGCTTGTTCATGGGGCGTTATTCTGCAAAGCATCGTGAACACTCTGAGACACTTCTATGGATACATCATCGTTGTAATTGTTTTCGTATCATTCGTTATTGCTAATGGCTCCATTGTCGTTGGTGATAAGAGCGCGCACGAAGCTACTTTACATATTCCCCAGGTATTGTGGAAAAATATTAATGTCAGCCACTTATTACATAAGTTTTCAATTTCAGATTTTTTATTTCGCGATTTTTACACTAGTGTTTGGAGCACCCTTACTATTGAAAGGTACAAAAGAAAACTTTACCACCATAATAAAGTCTTGGAAATTCTATCTCGTCGTTTCGCTGGCTTTTGCTGTCATTGCTAGTTTGAATACTTTGGTCCATCCGTATATTTTGGCAGACAATCGTCATTACACATTCTACATTTGGAACCGTTTTTATAGAAAATATGATTTTTTTAAATATGCAATGGTTCCGTTGTATGTGTTTGGCTTGAAAATGATCCAAACATCTATAGCGCATTTGTCAAGTGGTTTTCAAATAATGTTTTGGATTGCATGTTTTACTGCATTATGTGGACAAAAGCTATTGGAGGTTCGCTATTTTTTAATACCATTCATGATTATAAGGCTAAATTTAAGGGTATTAAAAAGACGACATATCTTGTGGGAATTCTTGTTCAATATAACAGTAAATGCCATAACATTTATGATTTTCTTAAGAAAGGAAATATTTTGGACAAACTACACTGAACCACAAAGAATAATTTGGTAAACTAAAATGTAATATGTAATAAAAATAAAAATGTAGAAAATTAATTGAATTATTTATTTACTGTAAACGGACAACTGCAAAACTTTCCTTAGTTTTAGCTAGGTAAGAGACCCAGAAGTTGCAACTATTTCTAGATCCTCAATGAACATAGACTGTGCGTGTCGTAAGTAGTTGGGATAAGTATGTATGAGGAAATGTATAAATTACGTGTATGAAAGACATTCGATAATACATATTATATTAACCTTCACACCAACTACCGCATGAATTCGTATGTTATATTTAGACTATTTTTACTACGTGTGCTTATACAAAAGACACTTTCCAAGTCGTGTATATTCCATAAGGCCCTCTTGCAAACCAAAGTAGGGATTGTTGTTATGCACCTACTTCGGATGAAATATAGGCATATAAATTAACAGATCCATATATGCTGAGTACCTAATTTGCTTTTTTCCGCGGGTTATAGTCACGGTAGTCACACTATGCACTGAGCCCACAAGCTGGGCTATAGATGATATAAATGGAAATATGTATTTATTGCCAAACTATAGCATTGCATTGCATCCTTACATTGGACGCTGTTTGCATTTAAATAATTCAAATGATTCGCTTATCCAATACTCATGTCTTCCTTAAATTTTTTTTGTATGATACTGTTTGCCCACCTAGTAGACTACATATTCACGTGACTATTCTGTTCAATCAATCAATATCCTTGAATTGCTCCCCTCCAAATGTTTTCAAAATTACATATTTTACCCATACTTGATTGGGTGACGCTTTTATCTTTTTATAAACTACATACCTCAACTTCGCTTCGTTCAATCAACCGTCCTCTCCACCAAAATTATTACCTTGCACGAAATCCATTCGATGCTGTTAACTGTTTTTCAACTAGTTTAGCCGTAAATTACCAAACTACACAAAAAAGTCTGTTACTTAGCTAGACGTTAGGGAGTTATTGAAATTCATATATGGAACCCATTTGCACAATGCTCACATATAGCATACATATTATACTCGTAGATAGGTGGTAAGGTAACACGTAATGTGTCCTTTATTGAACGCGTGAAAATAAAATCACGAAAATACGTCCCAAAAGGGACTTTCATATAATGCGACACAGCTACATTATGTTAGAATTGAATATTTGACTGCCTCAGAATAAAGTTGGTTGTTGAAAGTGAATGTTGTATACTGTCGACAGTGCTGCTCTGTAGAATAATTCGTTCTTGTGAATATGAGTAAACTTTTTGCTGCTCAGGATGGAAAACCCATAACACCTCAAATGGCTATCGTTAGTAATGTTAAAATTTAAAATATTGCATAGTGTATTCCGATTATATACTTTCTAGGAGCTGCGTCAATTGATTTTTGGAACAGCGGGTGTACCAATTCGATGTGAATGGGCAAAGACACCTTTTACTTTTGCTCCGGCTAGGGAAGACCACGCATATGGTTTAACGTCACCACGTAATGGTACTCGAGGATTATTGTCAGTTCTTCAAGGATTTATTTTGAAAAATTTGCTTTTCAAAAGAACCTTTTTTCGAAGTACGGGAGGGACTTCAGTAGCTGAGTAAGTAGATTAATTCAGACATGGAATGACCTAATTTATTTTATTGGACAAATTTCCAAGTTCCCTACGACCAAATGAGGAACAGCAAACTAACGCATTAGTTATGTCAATGGCGGAGGTTTTAACTCAAATATCTGATACGGAAAAAATAACAGTGGTGCTACCTGGAGAAGAGTCTTTTATACCACACAGCATCACATACTTCCAAGACTCTATTACGGAAAGGGTATAGGTTTAATTTAATATTTCCACATGCATAATGAACTAGACAAATGTCTTCGTTCTTTTCTCTTCTTACAGTTATATTTGTTCCAAATGGAAACAAATGGGCCATTAGAAGCATTTTTAAGGCGAAACATAAGTTATGTAAGTTAATATGTACAATAGGTTCATAGTTTCAGTTCAGAGGACGATTCCAATACAATAAACTAATTGATAGGGACATTGGACAGCCAGAATTTATAATCCCTTTTATGTATACCCCATAGGGCTCAACTATATGATTAATCATAGGTCATAGCATTCACATTAAATGAACAATATATGTTTTTTTAGTTTACAGGCGAAGGCTCTCCAGGTGCTTTGCTTTTCCTTTATAGCGCTGTTCTTACACGTTCTTTTGAAAAGTACGCATTTTGCAACCATGTACTTTGATACTATGTCCTTCAAAGAACTATTATTTTATAGAATTCGACAAGATCTTGACAACAGAGGTTCTGCTGCTGCATCATTGGCTGGAAATAATACAGAAGAGGGTTCATTAAACATCGTCACACTGCTATTGACTGGTAGAGCAACGCCTTACGTTCACAATGGCTTAATCCATGTTGGTGACGAAGATAACTATGTAATTCGACTATTTTCTATTTAATTAGATTCAAGTACATTTGACAAATATTAATCTTTAAGGCCATGCCGAAGTATGGAACATTGAAGCGCTGCACAATTGGGCTACTTATTTGGGATAACGATAATAATCAGGTAAGTAGGTATACATTATACGTAAGTTGCATATAAAACCACAATCTCTTCAGACATCGCTTCGTTCGCCTGGTTCACGTTTAAAAACACCGCATCTTCCCATATGGATTACCAGTTGCGCTGACCATTTTGGTGTTCTTTTCAATAGTAATCAAGATCTGTTGAGAAACTACCATGCAGAAAGTCGTTTTGATTTAGTTTACTATTGCTGCTCTGGTCATCAAATTTCAATGACGATTGATAATAGAGGAGTGAAGGAATCTACTCCATTGTCTTTAGAAAGACAGGCGTCAGAGGGTGGTACGGGAACACCTCTAGCTGCCTCGGATTTGAAGGAAGAATCAGTTAATACTCCACTGCAGCGTTTAATTCACACAAAATGGCAGGAGGCAAATATTCATTTCCATGTCCAACCTTCGGTATTACGCTACTTGTTTAGCACTTCAAACTGAGTTCAAACAAAAAGTAGGTGTATAAACATAGCCAATAATAAATGACTCCAAATCTATTATAACTCTCGCACTTGCACCAAAGTATTCAGTTTATTTATAAGTACTAAGCTTATGGTACTAGAAATGTTGATGGTGTTTCAGTATTACGTTTACGTATTTAAGATAATAAATTCCACTTCGCAATTGTTAGGTGCATTTTTTTTAGCTAAAGTTTTTTGTTTGGTTTGCAAATCAAATCGTTATTCATCATTCATTTACTCCATACGAGAATATTGGAGGGCATTAATGATTATCCAAGGAGTCCTCTTCTCGTCACAAATCACCTTAGCCGATTCCACCCCAGGTTAGGTTTGCTGCAATCCAGGTTGCCTTTAAAACAATACACCATCGAAGCAATGACCATCCAGTTCGCAAGAACTAACCCAAAACTGAAAATGTATACCTCAGCGAAAGAGTCGATATACAATTTGCGGAGCCAATCTATCCAGCATTGTGGGGTGATACAGTTATTAGCTGCAAAGTAGAAGCAATTAACAATTGAATGGAATACTATACAACTACAACAATCACACTGTCGTTGCTATATCCCAACCGAGGCCGATCTATCACAGGATCCCATCATTGCTGAATTTTTACATAGTGACCTCGAATCTGGTCAACATCCTTCCAGAGATGCAGACTTACAAGTCCAATATTCTGACCATGAAGCGGTACAACTGATTATCAAGCTTAAACAACCCATTTTCACAACCAGTAGGCGAATTTCAGAGGGCAATCGAAAACAGAATAGCTCTACCCAAAGCGACAAAAAATCTCTCCAATGATAAGGAAGATTCAGGCGTTGAAGGCCTGGGCGGGAGAAGAATACTGTTCAATGGCCGCTTTGAGCGAACTGAACTGCCCCAATATTATTTCCAAGAACGCAGTTTAATACTTCAACGATGGTCAGATCAACCGAATTATCTTAACAGGTCCAACAAATTGCCCGACGTACTTAATCAACACCAATAAAGGGACCGCCACGGCATATATAGTTAAACGGTATAAACGTTAGCTGAATACTTCGAAAATAACTTCAATCACACAGAAGTCGATGCCGCAGTTAGAACCATCTTAGAAATGGGGAAAGCGCAAGCATACTGCAATCAGCGAAATAAATCCGACGAACGACCCCATGGAAAATGATAGTTTGTTAACATAAAAGAGGAAATCGATTTAGTCAACTGGACCAGGCCAAATTATCCAATTTCGTCCTAACAAACCTGTCACATTCCATCATGATCCTACTCCTGCCGGTAAAGATAAACAAAAATATCAACATCTACTGCTACTTTCGCGAATATGGCAGAACCCTTAATTAATAGAAGAAAGGTGACCGCTCCAAAATCAGGGAATGCAGGCCGATTTCGCTCTTGTCTAGTGTGAGCAAAATGCAACTTATTCTGCGAAGAGTGACAAAAACATTCGACATCACACCCGCTGCTGAAGTTTTTAGTTTCACAATTATGTAATGCCTCCCATCAACTACCTTCAATTTACAGTTGCATACTTCCTAAATCTGAAGAAGGCATTCAAATCTAAGTAAATTCAAGACCTATTCTCAAATTAAACCAGCGTTTCACCATCTCCCGCAATAACATAATTTTAATTTTTATTCATTCCGTGTCCTTTTTTGTTTATAAATGGAAGATACCTATTCACAAACTGAAAGCGTAGATAATGGTCAGGCCCGCCACTGCTCTTTAACATCTTTACATTCGATTAGCCCCATCTATAGTAGCTCCGTAAAGTAAAAGCCACCGTCAGGGCCAAAATTGGGGCTTGCAAATCAACATGGCCAAGTTCAGAGGCAGGACAGCCCCCAGCTTTCAAAACGTTATGCTAACGATGTCTGATGGAGACATCAAGTAGGCTTAAGTTTTTGATATCGTTCCTGCGAAGATTTAGTATCTTGTTGGTATCTGCTTTGAAGGGCTGAATAGCTCTTTTGGCCTGTCTTAGGCCTGGGATGTTCTCCCAGTATGAATTACATTTATTTTGTTCCCAGCTTTTCATAGCCAGATTTAGGGCTGATTTGGGGATTGCACAGAAAGGTTCGGGTCCAATGAAAGGGGTTTCCGAACCTTTTCTGGCTAGTTCATCAGCTTTTTCGTTACCTTCAATCTCCTTATGTCCGGGAACCCACCATAATCTGGTTTTGTTCCTGGAACTAGGTGTTTGGAGGGAATTGAAGCAGTGTAGTACTGATTTGGAGTCAATAATGTGTGAGCTAAGGGCTTTTATAGCTGCTTGACTGTCCGTGAATATTGGATGTTGGCGCCTTTAATACCTGAATTGTATATAAGGTTTGCGCATTCTTTGATGGCATGCAGCTCTGCTTGAAACACACTGGGGCTTTTTCCAATTGATATTAAGACGTTCCGATTTGGTCCGTGGATACCAGCTCCTACCCCTGAGTTCATTTTAGAACCATCCGTATACCACTTTAGGCCGTTTTGGCAGTTTGGTGGGTTATTGCTAACCCATGCTTCTATGGTTGTGATCTCCGTTGAGAATCTTTTGTTAAAGCATAGTGTCTTTGGTAAGCGGTCTATATAACCGCACAGATCATGTCAAGTTCTGGAAGTTCGGAAAGTAGTACCAAAAATGTTTCAAGTCAAGAATTAATAATTCAAGAAATGAATAAAGTTTGTGGAGTAAGCATTAAATATTATAAAAAACATTTAAGTGGCCTCAACTCCAAATGCGTTTCGCCCCGATGTGGTGGGTGGGCTCATCAGTAGACGAACCACCACATCTGCCTAGACGCACTATTTACTCGATGTTTACCGAGACTTATGGAAAAACAATCACAAAGTGACTGTGAACCATAACCTAATACGAGTCTTTGGTCAAAGATTAATCGGAAAGTAGTTCAATTAGTTCTGGGTGTTCGCTAATGTTTAACTCTTCCGCTTGTGTCAAACTTGCTGAACTTCGAATTGCCACTTTTTAAGGTTCCCTTTCCATATGGAGGAACCTTATTGCTTTCGCTACGATGTCTGTCCGAATAAAATAAGAAAATGTTGAACCTAGGTCTATCTCAAGAACTAATTGACGTAGAAGGCTGGAATTTGCACACAGTATCAGGTATAACCTCTAGTTAATCGACCAATATTAACAATACATCGGCTGGTTTTGGAGTTATTCTTAATTTCGTGGGAAAAATATGTTCATTCGCACAAAAAACTGTTTATTTTTAGATTTACAAAAAATGCATGTAATCCTTTCTTGTAGGTCATCTTCGTATATATGTGCTGAAGACTGTTATGTCGGAAAGTTAATATTTTAGAAGATTTACAAAAAAAACTCAATCACCACATAAAATACGCCACAATTGGAACTTCCATTCCAATGTCACCACACCCACACTGCAATACGCATACCATATTGGTGTTTGGTTGAACACGATCTCCACCACGCGCAAGCAAACCTTCCCCCGGAAGAAATTACCCTGTCTGTGAATACGTGTAAATGTCAAAATTAATGGCGGCAATGATTTTCCATGCTATACCATGGTCCTAGGATTTTTCAAGTATGCGTGCGTTAATGGCGCTCCTTTGCTTTTGTACAGCACCAAACATGAAAAATCCTGGGCCCGCCGCGCCGGCAGCTTGTAGGCAAAGTCCGTTATGTGGGAGGAGTCGACGGTCTATTCTTACTGGTTTGTGCTCGATGCATTATGCGTTGTTGGATTGCATGGGGAGATTTCGTGATGGATATGAGTGGAATGTCGTGGCTGGCAGTGGTGGATGGTGGTTGCTGTGGAAGAAAATTATTTTTGTTGGATAGGTAGGAGTAGGAGGCGGATCTTAAGTGAGAAACATAGAGGCTCTGGCCTCTATCCCCACGAATCACGATCATCGCATTGTTTCATATTCGTTGTATCGTGTTCGTGTATGCATTTTTGTTGCACGTGTGCTCTCTCTGTTCATTTGAAGTATTACGAGTTGGGTGGGGCCGATGATTTTGCAATTAAATATCTTGCTCGCATTTTTAGGGGATAGGTCAATAAAGGTATGTATATAGGTAGTACATAGTTAGTTTTCGAAGATAAGTAGGCAAAGATCTAAACTGACGAGTGACGACCATACCGACGCACGTTAGGGAACAATACCTTAACTATGCATGCATATTATTATGAACTAACGTACGGAACCTTCGGTGCGCGAGTGACACTTGCACTTGGCCGGTTTTTTTTATATAGATGTGGAGGGGCATTAGTCCATTTAGAGGCTCCGTCAAACAGAGCGCGTTTTAACGCCGCGTTTTACCGCTTCATTCCACCGTCGCGTTGTAATATACTGCAATACATATCCCCTGTCACACAGAGCGCTTTTTCAACGCCGCGTTGAATTCACCGCAGCGTTAAAACGCGGCGTCGTCTAACTCGGCGTTGAGAACGTCGCGTCAAAATAATCCTAACGCCACGTAAAAAAATCTCATCGCGGCGTTAATAACGCGTTCTGTTTGATGAAACCTTAAGGCTTCTATAGCCGCAGTGGGACAGGTACGCATGGCTCCGGTAGTGCCCAGACAGGCAAGCTGTTGTACCTTATTTAATTTATTTATGCGGTTGTTTTTTGGATGACTTTGTTCTACCATTCTATGTTATAGTGGGCTTGACCATGATCGCGTAGATCCAGTGTGTGATCTTTGGAGAGATTCCCCAGAAAGCTTTGGTTGCTAGGTTCAGCACTTACAAAGAAGCCAATATCATGGTCAGTACATGGTCAATATTAAGTGAAGAGCAAACCTCTTTTATATATAAACTGAATGGCAATTATATAACATTATATATCTACAAGTATTCACATATTTAGTTAGCAAACTTTACAAAAAAAACGCATTTAAAGATAGTTATTTCTTGTATTTATTTTGTTTTAGTTAGCAAAATATTGTAAAATAATTTTTTTTTGTTTGTATTCTATTTTAGTTAATTTTCATTCAATTAATATTTTTAAAATTTAAAATTCCTATCTAATATACATTATTTATTAAAAACTGTAGTGTTAATTAATAGTACACAGAGCAATTTCTTAAGTACCAATAGTAATTAAAAATATTGTAATTTCTTAGGTTTCGTAAATTGGATTTTGTTTTGATTTCTTTTAAAGAAATATTAATTTAGTTTATAGAAATTCAATAAAAAAATATGAACAGTAGTGCTTCTCAAATATTATGTACAAACCACATTATGGCACTCAATAGTCTTGTGGATTTATGTGATATCTTTTAGCAAAACCAATGCGATGACTAACTATTTCTATAATACTGATATATATTATATCAAAATAATTTAGTTAAATATAATGATTACAATTTTAAGATGTATTATTTATTTTTATTAATAGTATATTAAAAGGTGTTAGATACTTTCTGTTTGGCTTTTTGACTCATGCCGATTTTTAGTGTGAGATAATTATTTCATTAATTCGACAACATTACAACAGGAATGCTCTTTATTCTGGTAATATTTAGAACATTTAACTTTTCATTTTGAAGAAAATGTAACAAGAATACCAGATTGTAATAATCTGGCATAAAAAAAACAATATAACTAAAAAGTCAAACAGAAAGATGTTTCTATCTATTTAAACAAAGGTAATTGAATTAATATAAATTTATTTGAACTTACTTCGTAGCACAGGATATGCAAATTATCTTAACAATAGTTTTAAAACTTACATAGATTGGCGTAGACAAACATTTATCCATGGTTATCCATGAAAGCGTAATTTATTCACAGAAAAAAGTGCGCATGTTATATTTTGAGAAGCACTCTATCCTTATCACGGTGCGTTTTTGCAGGTCTTATGTGCGAATTAAACTCGTGTCTAACCTAACTAAATTCGTATTGTGATATCTTGTTAGGTTTAAGCTCTGGGCCTGCGAGTTTTTCTTGGTTTGCGTGTGCCACGTTAATATCTTAAAAGCAAAATGCATTGTTAAAGCTCTACGATTGAAACAAAGTATATATAAGTGAATTACCTCGGTACAGGCGGATGCCAAAAGCTCTATTTCAGTGTTGTTTAGAGGCGACAAGCTTTTAAGGAATCCGTCCTCTTCGTAGCCAGGTTTAAAAGGCATTTTCGCTGTAGGTCTATCGAGTAGAAATTTCACACTTACAGCAAATCCTGCCATGTCGACAGGATATTTTCTTCCTCCAATCCATCCGTCATAGAAACCTTCGATTTTCCCATTACGAACGATAGGACTGCTGACACCCAATTTAGTAACTAAACCAACTGGCCACATTGATACTTTTTTCGTATATCGCATCTATATATGAACAATTATAGTACATTTTGGCAATAATAACAAATTTGGATAATTTTTCTTAAATTTTTGTTTCTCGTTACATTAGTCTCGCTAGTGCATTAAAACATAAAAATATCAAACGGAACGAAGGCGAAAACAATATTTTAAATACATATTTTGAATCGTTTTTTATTGGTAAAATTAAAATTTGGTGAAAGAGAAGGGAAGAGTCACATTTAAAGTGTATTCGCTTCTTTGCAGTGGTCTAGTTGCAATATCCGGAAAATCTCGAATTAAATAATAATGTATTTCCACTGCCTTATATCTCGTCTACATACGACAAACACCGAAGAGCTTCTTAATTAAGCTGTACGAAAAAAAAAAAAAAATTTTTAAGGCACAATAGATCCAGGTCCATATAGAACCGAAGCTTTTCATAAATATTTCCTTTGCCTTTTTTTTTAATTTTCGAGACGAATGGAAGGACCTACCATTTTATAACGAATTTTAACGGATGAATTGGGAAGCTTTCTAAGGACATTTATACCCTACTCGGATGCATTGACATACTATACATGGACTGCTAGTGCAATGTCAGTTTCATACAAACCTGCGAGGAAAAATTATAAGGGCTTATGTTTGCTTCAACGAAAATTTAGCATCTAGCAGTCCACGTATAGTATGTCAATGCTCGGATGTTTATCATACCCTCGCTGGAGTAATTGTAATTTTATTTTTTTTTCCGGGGGTTGCGACTGGAGCCTTAGTAGTTAAGTACAATAACCACCACTAATAGGCCTGTTATAATGGACATTTTTCAAACGGCCAATTTCTTCACATGAGTGTTAACATGTCTTAGTATCGAGTTTAGCTAGACTAGGCACTACCCCTAATACTCGGTACCAACAAAACGTTAGTAGGTACTTGTGCAAATTAATTGAAACGAAAATCTAACATAGGTACGACGTATTTTTACTTTTTTCACAAGAATATCAATGAAATCCACCTAATTACACACCGTAATTTACATTTCTGAGATCACACAAGATATTTGTCCCAAGTAGAAGTGACTTGATAGCAGCTAGAACTTTAGTGCTATAGTTCACCTCTCTAGTCATTCATGACGAGGAGGACAACGTCATTTCAAGCCAAAATATAAGACATAAAATGCATTACCACATTTCATAAATGTCAATCTGGATTGTTTTATTGTACATTCGTCCACTTTACTTTGCTGACAATGCTAAGATATGTATATCTAGGTGTTCAATAAAATGAACCTATCGATTGCACTATTTATAATGATTACGTATTATGTAGATATTTTGCCCGATTTCTTTGAAAGTCAATATTAGCTTTATTGCAAACAATGTTAAATAGTAAAGAACTTAATAGAAATGGGTGTAAATATTTGTATGATAAGAAACCAGACATTGCCTTTAAGTAAAATGACAATTAAGATAACAAAATAAGAAGAAACACTTTATAAGAACACATGCAGGCAGTATCGTAGTTAGACAATGCAATAGCATCAGCTGAACAAAGATACAGATACTATTGCATACATATACGGGTATGCGATTAGAAACCAGAGAAGTCCAAATCGATACTCGCCAGCTACAACTTTGTATAGCCCGTCCCAACTTAAGTGAAAATTTCTTGCGCAGGTCTCAGGTGTTGCACTTCTCAAATAGCTATACTTATGTTGAGTAATGAAAGAAAGAGTTCTGAGTAACTTTACTATAACAGCGTGGAACCCACTATGTGTTTAAAAGGGCTGAAAATCGCCTGAAATGTAATTTTCGGTATACTTTGTGATAAAGTAGAGAGCATTAACAATTTCATGCGATCAAAAATCCTTAAGAAAAAAAAATGTACCTTAAATAAAGTGCTACTGTTGGGATCTTTCTTTTGCTTTGGGACGGGCTATAGTTAGGGACTCTATATATGTACCACGGCTCCGCTATAAACTCTGACACCACGGCAGAAATCAAACGAAGTGTTACACTTGCCAACCGCTGTTTCTTTGGTCTAAGAAGGCAACTGACTAGTAGCGCCTTGTCAAATACTAAGGAGACTCTATATACGTATAAGTCCCTCATCATCATCATCCCAGTCCTGCTCTATGGCGGAGAAGCATGGGCGTTAGCAAAGGCGGATGAAGTTCTCCTTGGTTGTTTCGAACGTGGAATTCTTCAAGTGATTTTCGGTCCCGTTTTCTTTTGAGGAGGAGATTTAACAGCGACGTTGACATGGTCAGATGTACGTATCAGTCGATTAAGATGGCTAGGACATGTAGAGCGAATGGACACCAAGAAGCGTAGGGTAGGGTGTTTTAATAAGGACACAATAGGATTATTGCAGTTTGATATTCTGATTGCCCGATACATCAACCATCGCTCGTTGCTCTATCGCACGATGGCTGCCAAAAAGAGGATCTACGATCTCACAGTAACAATTGTTTTCTCTTCTTGCATTGGCTAATTGTGTCAAAATGAGACTTCACTGTGTGACCTACTACATATATGTACATACACCATTTATTAATAATCGCTTCAAAATGATTATCAGTTTTAGATTTAGGCAGCATGCACCCTTTTCACTAAAAAACGCTATTTAGTCCACATTACCGACAGCCTATTTTCTTTGCGGTCTACCTATACGTATTCAATAAACTAACTATAGAAGTAAACGAAAATCAATTCATCTAACCTGCTCGCTTGTAAAGACATCCAATATTATCTTCTATAAAAATGGTGGCAAAAATGTATAGTAATTCATCAATAGAGAACGGCTGGACCGATTTGGCTCAACTTTTGTTTCAGTTGTTCGATTTGGTGGGGCTATGATATTGCTCTCAGAGGAGATTCCCGTCATCCCGAAATCAACTACATGCCGATGAATTTAATGCTACCTGAAATAGTCGTCTTTGTGGCGGCATGTCAAGAAGTTGAAATTGACCACGAACATGAGAGTCGCATTGCAGAATGACCCATGAATTCTAGAGACAACTGCTGGTGCTTGGCAATGGCCAAATTCCCGTTGATGTTTCGAATGGATTGATATCGTTCCCGCCAATTTTTTGCGAGTTCTCATCGTCGAAGGAGGAACTCAAAGTGTTTCCCTACATTGCACAAAATTATAAAAATCTCGATTGGATTAGTGAACGGGCAATACTAGCAGCGAAGAATAAGGACGTCGATAGGTAGCTTGAATTTCATTATTCAAAGTCCAATCGCTGGAGAACTGCATTCGTACAAATCCGTTGACAGCGTGACCGACGAGGATGAAGCGACCAACTATCCGACGGAATTTTTGAACTCTCTTGATGTGCCATTAACTCCACCGCATAATTTACAGCTGCAGGTGGGATCGATCATAATCATGATGTTGCGGAATCTGAATCATCATTACGCGGTTGTCCGCCAAGAAACTGATGAAGAACGATCATCAAGGGCAAATTCAAAGTAGAGGAAGTCCTTATCCCACGAATTTCGATTATTCCAACTGATCTTCTATTCCAATTCAAGCGGATTTAGTTCCCCGTTCGATTGGCTTTTGAGATGACAATCAATAAATCGCAAGGCCAATCGTTGGAACTCTGTGGGATTAATCTCGAATTTCCCTGTTTTTCGCACGGTCAGCTGTACTTTGCCTGTTCGCGTGTTGGCAAACCGTCTTCATTGTGTTTTTTTTGCACCGGAAAACAAATCGAAAAACATTGTTTATCACATCGCTCTCTACTGATTTCGATTCCATTCAAATAAATCACATTGAAATTTGAACTATCTGTTTTTTATTATCACCCTGGAGTTTATCGGAAGGCGTTAAATTGGGGCGAGACGAAGTTTGCCGGGTCCGCTAGTTACTCATATGAATAAATTGTTCGTTTATTCTCACCTGTTCGAAAATTGAGATGTCGTAAGTGTTATCGTCGTCAGCAAAATAAAATACTCCCTCTGTTGCATTTTGTCGCAGCCACTCCAAGCCACGATTCCTGTTCGAAACTCCACGAGGTTTCGCTTTATTTTTCTTTTTATACTCTTCTGGCATTGGTGCTTCAATTAAAAAAAAAACGAAAGTTCAACATTCATAATTTTTTGTACGGGTCAAATTTTTAAGTGATTCACTTACCGATCAAATACTCGTATGGAATACCGATGTGGTTTAAAGTTTTGCTTACTAAGTCCGATGTTTTGTTGGCATCTTCGATGACCAGCCACAACAAGTTGGCGACATGTTTTAGAGTATATCCTAATCTAGTTAATTCGGCGAGTTGTTCAGGTCGCCTATAAGTGGGCGTGATAATATACAGTGGAGGCTGAAAGTAGAGAGCGAAGTTAGTACTCGTGAAAGTGTAAATTTGCATTAGAATTAGGTAGGCATATACGGAATATTTTAAGCCTCAAGTGAGTTAGTTAGTCGCAGTGCAGAATACATGCAAATTTAAATAAAGTATCTATTTTATACATGCAGATAGAACACTGTCGATTCTGTATAATTGAGTGGAGAAGCAGCATCTTAAATATGTGTTAGTCAAAATATTTTCATTAACTATAATTAGATAATAATTATTTATGCATAATATCAAGTTCAAAGTGCGAATATGCGTATCATGCGTTTTACACAAAAAAAAAAAAAAAAATTATATAAATAAAGAAAAATGTTTCTAATATGATTTTGTTTATTTACGGGCAATTTTTCTGCAGTTTTGTTTTTGATTGAATGGACATTGGTGGATATGATTGTAATGATGGGGGAGGTGGTTGTTGTTGTAACTGTTGTTGTTGTTATTGCAGCACTAGACGTGCTACTATTTATAATCAAGTTATTGTTGTTGAACACAAGAGATTCTAACGAAGTTTGTGTACTTTTAACCGATAGAGTTGATTCATCTTTGACACTGTATTTTTGGAGTGATCTGTTTTTGGGTCGTGTCTTAGAAGCCTGTAAAAATGTATAATAAAAATATTGGTAGGTACTACACATGGTATTTGGGCACAAAGTGTTTTAAATAAAATAGCTAGACTGCCCGTCGTCCTTCCACTTGAATTCCTAACTCACATTCAGATTATTTAATAACGTAGTGAATGGTGCACAAATCAAATAATATTATCAAAGTAAACACTTAAATGGTCTTGCAACTATAACCGAATATGGTATGAGCAATCTATTTTATGTTATACGCAGAACGTGTTTTAGGTGATTAATTAGTAAATATAAGGCTTACCTTTAATTCTTCTGATTGCATCACATTACTGCCTTTGGACATATGATACTGATACAGTACCATGTAAAAGCATGTTGTAGCTATGAAAATAGTCAGGTACATTTTGAAGGACTTCGCTACCGCCATTTTTTGTTTGTCTTTGTGCTGATGTTGGTTGAGTTTTTGATTGAAATTTTTTCAAACATATATGTATGTACCTACGTATATGCTCTGACGAGGTTAGAGTTCAGGAACACACTCGTTCGTTAGCCTTGAAGAAGAACATAATTAAAATATCAATATCTAAAGTAGCAGAGTATTTTAAGCAAAGCAAAAATAAATTCACAATATAGGTTTTCCCAAAATTTTGTTGTATTAACATGCGTCTATACACGTTGTCTGATTAGTCTAACCCTATAGATTGATTTTTTGGGCAGGGCAAAATCCTCAGCTTTCAGTCCTTCTCGCGGGCGCCTACCTGAAAATGGCTAATCAGCTTGTCTGTTTAGTGTCAGCCAAGGGTCTCACTTAGATATTGACCGTGCGCTGCAACTCGTTGCAACGTACGATCAATGTATAAGCGTGAACCATAAGTTTGAGGTGGGAGACAACCCCAAACCCAAATCTAAGGTGGAACAGCAAACGCCGACGGATGCATGGCTAAAAAGGGAGTTTTAAGCCGCTAGTTTGCGAATTTCGGATACCAGGCGACCTCCGATCTCAAGATAGCCTTCCTGTGGTTATACGGGTAGACCACGGGCGACCGATTATATCCCGCTTACTCGTGGGTACAACATAGATACCATAAACAAAAAACTATTAGAGAATGATGCCTCTACAACTGCATCAACAACTAGGGCTGTTAATTACGAACACCCTGTCAGCAATGACGTGACATCTGCCAATCGGGAAGAGTCACAAATAATAGATACTGAGATGAAAAGCCTAGACGAGAACTCGTCTCAACTAAGCGACTACATCTCAGAGACAAGCACTGTGTGCAATGAAAGCATGATGTCGGACGAATATACGGATGACATGGACAAAACCAAGACCACTGACAAAACAGGTCAAAAGGAGTCGGTATTTGTCATATTTACACCCTCAGAGCAGCGCCGCTTTAAACAAGCGCTAAATAAGGGCTGCACCAAAATAGAAGCGAGGGAATTCACAAAATCAGCGGGTAGACAAAAGGACTCCGAGGTGAAGCGAACGCGATCCGAGGATAACACTCCCCCTCAATCCGATGCGAAGCGAGCTCGAGCTGGTAACACAACCACTGACAGAGCAAGTTATAGCAATATAATGAGCTATGTCAGACTGGGTGTCGTACCAGTAGATCTCGATCGCAATCCTCTCAGTAATGAGCATATGGTTCAGATACAAGAGAGGATTATGGACATCACGATTGAACTACGTGATGAGGATGTCAAACCATCTTTCCGCGGCACGACATTCAAAGCCGGATGGCTGATGTTGACCTGCGCGGACGCTACCACTGCAAAGTGGATACAAACAAATTTCGCGAAGCTAAAGGAGAAATGTGGACTGGAGGTGATGCTTGTGGAAGAGGATAACTTTCCGAAACCACATGTCATCAGGGGTTTCTTTCCACAGAGTACCGGGGTAGCCAACGAAAGAATCCTGGCAATGCTAGACGGCCAAAACAAAGGACTCAACACCAGAACATGGAGGGTCCTGCAAAGATCAGAAGAACGTGACACCGCACACCTGGTCTTTGCCATAAATGAAAGTACAATGAAGCAGCTTGCTGAGCTCAAGGGAATGGTCTCCTACCGATTCGGGCAGATCAAGCTAATCCTGAAGAGCGCTGACAAAGCAACACAGGGAAAGAAAGACGTTCACCCTGAAGACAAACCGTCAGCCACAAGGCCGAGCGAGCGTGAAAGTGAAACACCAATGCCCAGCACTAGCGCCGCCGCCACAAATGTTAAGACAGCCGTACCAAATACAGGTACATCAGCTGAGGCTGCAAAAGACAGAGCAACCACTAGCAGAACTAGGTTCAGGCCAAAACTGTCTCATGAGGACAGGGGGGGCAACAAACGGAAAATGCCGGGCAAAAATCCGAGAAGTAGGCAAGACGGCCACTCTCAGCAGGGGATTGTACGACGCAGAGGCGATAACAAGCCAAACAGAGTACGAAACCCTGAATACTCAAGAAGACGATGACATCTCTTCTAAACGTGTTGCAGGCAAACCTGCACCGCGCTATGGGTGCCTCGGACACCTATAGCCAACGATGTGCCGAAGGGAACATCGCTCTCGGACTAATCCAGGAGCCATGGGCAACAGAGGGTAAGATATTTGGTTTAAATAGTAAGACCAGAGAGCTCATCTTCGCCCGAGGAAATTTTAGACCAAGGGCAGCTCTTCTTGTTGCGAAAGATATAAAATTCTCTCCAATTCCAGGCTTTATCACTAGAGACCTGGTGGCGATCCTCATAGAACGCCACAACGGCCGAGAAATACAAAAACTTGTATGTGCATCGGCGTATTTTGCTGGAGACGAAGACGAAGCGCCACCAAAACCAGTACAGGAACTCGTCCAGTACTGTCGGAACCAGCAACTACAAATTATCATCGGATGCGATGCCAACGCACACAATGAAGTTTGGGGCAGCCGAGATACGAATAAAAGAGGTGAGTCCTTACTAGAATACCTGTATAGCAATAACTTAGTTGTACTAAATAAGGGCAACAAGCCCACGTTCAGAAACGTCATCAGAGAGGAAGTTTTAGATCTTACCCTTTCATCTCCTTTTGTACAAAATATTGTTGAAGACTGGCATGTGTCCGGCGAGGCATCTTTATCTGATCATATGCATATAAGATTCAAACTAAGATGCAACACCGAACATGCGCCGGTTCGATACGACAACAAACTCACAAACTGGAGAACCTATCGCGAAAATCTAGCGATCAAATGTGACATGCTTCCAGAAAAACCCGTACGCATAAGCGACGCGGAAGATGCACAATGTCAACTAAACGACATTATTATCTCATCCTTCACAAATAGCTGCAAGGTGAAACGTACTGTAGTAAAAAGGTGCGCTCCGTGGTGGAACGAAAGCCTTGAAATTCTTCGTAAAAGAGTGCGAAAACTTTTTAATAAAGCAAAACGCACCGGAGAGTGGGACCAATACCGATCCCTTCTCACCCAATACAACTTAGAGTTGCGTAGATCTAAAAGAGCCTCTTGGCGCAAGTACTGTGAAAAACTCGAAGAGCTTCCAGCAGTGGCGCGTCTTCAGAAGGCACTGTCAAAAGATCAAACTAACGGCATGGGATTGTTAGTCAAATCGGACGGCACAATCACACGCGACCGGGAAGATACGCTGATCACACTTCTTCAAGTCCACTTCCCCGGCTCCATTATCACGAGTGGGCCCCATGAACAAAACTATGAGGACTCACCCCCCAGAAATTTAAATAGAATTAACAGTTTATCCGGCAGACTTTTCACCCCGGATAAGGTTAAATGGGCCATAAACTCATTCAAACCATTCAAGGCACCAGGTACAGACGGTATCTTCCCAGCCCTTATTCAAAAGGGTATGGACTTCTTTTTATCGACCATGATTGCCTTATTTAGGTTCAGTTTCAACTGGGGCTATATACCACAATCCTGGCGGGAGGTAAACGTGGTATTTATCCCCAAACCAGGCAAACCAAGCGAACAACCTAAATCATACCGTCCAATAAGCTTGACATCGTTTTTCCTGAAAACAATGGAAAGAATAATAGACGTTCACATTAGAGAATGCTTGAAAGAGAGCACACCTCTACACCCCTGTCAATATGCCTATCAGAAAGGCAAATCCACTGAAGGCGCTCTTTTGAATATAACAACTCAAATAAAACGCGCATATCAGAGCAAAGAAGTAGCGCTATGCGCCTTCCTAGACATAGAGGGTGCTTTTGACAATACTGGATATAATTCCATATCAAATGCTTTGACACACAGAAACATAGATCACCCTACTATTAAATGGATCAAAGCGATGCTTGAAAGTCGGAGAATAACTGCCTCGTCAGCACTCACTTCAGTATCAGTAACAGCCGTAAAAGGCTGCCCTCAGGGAGGAGTACTCTCACCCTTACTATGGTCCCTGGTTATCGACAACCTACTTCAAGACCTTAATAACGCAGGCTTCAACATAGTTGGATACGCCGATGACCTCGTCATCATCATTAGGGGCAAAGAACCAAACGACGTTACTACGCGCATGCAAAGTGCCCTTAAGATAGTCTTAGACTGGTGTAGGAAAGAAAATCTTTCTATTAATCCCAGCAAGGCTGTCATAGTTCCTTTTACGAAAAGAAGAAATTTAAATCTAAACCAAATTTCGATCAATGACACTGTCATTGAGTATTCCAACGAAGTCAGATATCTTGGAGTGATACTGGATAAAAGACTAAGCTGGAACTCCCACATAAACAACAAAATCCAAAAAGCAACAAAAGCTTTCTGGGCCTGCCGCAGCATGTATGGTAGAACCTGGGGGATCTCTCCAAAAATCACACACTGGATCTACACAGTCATAGTCAGACCCATTATAACATACGCCTCGATAGTATGGTGGAACAAAGCCACACAAAAAACAGCCATAAAAAAGCTTAATAAGGTACAACGGCTCGCGTGTCTGGGCGCCTCCGGAGCCATGCGTACCTGTCCCACTGCGGCTATAGAAGCCTTAATAGGACTAACACCCCTCCACATTCACATAAAAAAAGTGGCAATAAACAGCTCTGCAAGTCTGATGCAAGCGAAAGAGTTAAATATTAACGAACATCCAGAACTTATGGAACTACTTTCCGAAATTCCAGAACTTGACATGATCTGTGCGGTTACAGACCGCCTACCTAAGACACTATGCTTCAACAAACTTTTCTCCACAGAAATCACAAATAGGGAAGCATGGGTTAGCAATAACCCACCAAATTGCCAAAACGGCCTAAAGTGGTATACGGATGGTTCCAAAATGGACTCGGGGGTAGGAGCTGGTATTCACGGACCAAATTGAAATGTCTCAATACCAATGGGAAAAAGTCCCAGTGTATTTCAGGCAGAGCTCCATGCCATCAAAGAATGCGCAAACCTCATACAAAACTCAGGTATAAAAGGCGCAAACATCCATATATTCACGGACAGTCAATCAGCTATAAAAGCCCTTAGCTCACCAACTATTGACTCCAAATCAGTACTACACTGCTTCAATTCCCTCCAAAAACTTAGTACCAGGAACAAAACTAGTTTATGGTGGGTCCCCGGCCATAAGGGGATTGAAGGAAACGAAAAAGCTGATGAACTAGCCAGAAAAGGCTCGGAAACCCCTTTTGTAGGACCTGAACCCTTCTGTACAATCCCTAAATCAGCTACAAATTCTGCTATAAGCAGCTGGGAACGTAGCAAAAACATTTCCTATTGGGAGAACATCCCAGGTCTTAGACAGGCCAAAAAAGCTATACAGCCTTTCAAAAACGATGCCAAAAAGTTGCTAAATCTAAGCAGGCACGATATCAAAAATTTAGTAGGTTACCTAACAGGTCACCACGGTCTGCGATATCACCTAAACAAATTGCACTTGGTCGACTCACCGGAGTGCCGACTATGTCTCGAGGAAGACGAAACAGCTGAGCATATCATATGTGAATGCCCGGCTCTCTATGGTATTAGAAGGAAATCATTTTTCAGGGAAGTAATAAGTACCGAAGAATTAAGAAAATCCTCTGCTGAATGCATCATCAGCTACATTAGGAAGGTAGAGGCGCTACTAACCTAAACATAAACCTGACAATTTTTAAGCACAATAGATCTTTTAGGTCAACGTGCATCACATCGCTCTGGCGAGTCAGTTTAAAAAAAAAAAAAAAAAAAAAAATAGATTGATTTGTTTTTTTAATTAATATTAGAAAGATACCATCGAGGAATGATTAAATGAGCCCATTGATAGGTAATGCCAAATAAAAGTTTCCATTTAGCATTTTTGTTAGATTACTATGGTATACAGTGTGTTAATTTATCATATCTTATTAAATTATATAATGAGCGAAATATAGTTTGATCAATTTAAATGTGCACCACTAACTATTAAGTGAGTGGTAGGTACTACCGAGTTATAACTTATCACAAACGAATGATGTGAAAAGCTAGGTCCTAAAAAAATCAAAGGGCGAAAAGAAACGAAAAATGAAGTCATTTAGAGAGAGAGAGAGAGCAATATGAACATGAGCAAACATTTTTTTCTTCCTTATTTTAGTAAAGGTGCCCACTTTTATTTCAAAACTCAAATTCCACAAAACTGTTGACATGTGATTGCAATGATCCATCAGCCATCAATAAATAATAAAAGGTAGATAATGCTTAGGTGGATCATTTATTGATTACATTTTGACATTTAAAAATAGTAGGTAGATATAGCTAGATATCGACAATTTAGTCTATAGTGGTTTGGAATATGTCCGATTAATTCAATATGTATAAATCAATGTATTAATAACACTAAGACTATCCTATTATATTATAATTGTTGCCTTAGCAAAATAAAAACAATAAAGATAAATAATATCTACTCGCTATTCCAGCAGCTGGTAGTAATAGTTGTTTGCTAATTATTGTTTTTTAGTTTGTTCATTTCAAAAATCCGACAAAGTTTTGACTCGTGATGGTGGCGATCTATCAACAATTATTCTGATTTAAAATAAAAAAAAAATGTATTATGTATCTACATAATACTTTATTATAAACTAATATCAAAATAAAACTGCACACACATGTCGGTCGATGTTGACAGCCTGATGTAACGGTCCTATTGTGTTTATTATTCACTGATGCCAAATCACCTAACATGTGTATCTATATCTAAAACCGTGAAATTTTATTATATTCCATTCTCGTTAAGCTATGCAGAATTTCCTGTTAAATCTTTCTGTGACAGCCAGACCAATTCCAAGTCGGCTTTATTTATTTCACCTTTATGTAAAACAAAACCAAATAATGTAATAATTTTGAAGTCTCAATAAAAAAATATACATACATATGCATACATGCCAAATCAGCATGGTAAGGTACACGATTGATCATAACGTCAAAATGATTCTTCGTCAGTGCAAATGTGCATAAGAAGTCGGCCTTTTTAAGGTTCCGTTTCCATATGGCGGAACCTTATTGCTTTCGCTACGATGTCTGTCCGAAAAAAATAAGAAAATTTTGTAACTAGGTCTATATCAAGAACTAATTGACGTAGAAGGCTGTAGTATACCTGATACCACAGTATCAGGTATACGTATAACCTCTAGTTAATCGACAAATACCAATATTAACAATACATCGGCTGGTTTTGGAGTTATATTTAATTAAATATGTTCATTCGCACAAAAAACTGTTTATTTTTAGATTTACAAAAAATAAAAATTGTAGATCATCTTCGTAGCTATATATGTGCTGAAGGCTGTTATGTCGAAAAGTTAATATTTTAGAAAATATTTACAAAAAAACTCAATCACCACATTAAATACGCCACAATTGGAACTTCCATTTCAATCCCAATGCATACCCATCTCATACACCATTGTCAATGTCACCATACCATACGCATACCATATTGCCATATTGGTGTTTGGTTGAACACGATCTACACCACGCGCAAGCAAACCGAGAGAATTACTCCGAAAAGGGTGTGGCTTGTGTGTTTATCGCTCTCGATGCATTATGCGTTGTTGGATTGCATGGGGAGATTTCGTGTTGGATATGAGTGGAATGTCGTGGCTGGCACTGGCACTGGCAGTGGTGCGGTGGTTGCTGTGGGAGAAAATTATTTTTGTTGGATATGAGGCGGATCTTAAGTGAGAGCAATGTTGCCAGATTTTTTTTTCTAAAAACTGTAAATTCCCAAAAAAAAAACTGTATTTTCAACCAAAAAACTGTAACCTTCAAAAACCAAACGATTTTTTGAAATTGCGTTTTTTTTTTATTAAACAAAAATAACACAACAACAACAACAATTCATTTTAAATAAAATAACATGATTAAATACGAAGCACTACGATTTAAAGCACATTTTAATTTATTCTTTCAAATCTGAACTTTAAAAAAAAACTGTAATTTGTACTAGGAGGTCATTTTAAAAACTGTAAGCTTGTCTAAAAAACTGTAATTTACAGTTAAAACTGTGAATATGGCAACGTTGAGTGAGAGACATAATTCATATAGGATTTTTGCATATGAGATGTGCTTGAGGAGAAATACCTTTTGTGAGGTTTGATGGGAGAGCATGGTGAATATTTTTTGTTGTGCATCTCGGTCTCGGTCGATGTCATGGACCATGGTTCATGGAGGATGGAGGGTTGTGCTCTATATACCTTGGGTTGTGGTTGTGCTCTGGCCTCTATCCCCACGATCATAGCATTGTTTCATATTCGTTGTATCGTGTTCGTGTATGCATTTTTGTTGCACTTGTGCTCTGTCTGTTCATTTGTATTATTACGAGTTGGGTGGGGCCGATGATTTTGCAATGAAATATCTTGCTCGCATTTTTAGGGGGTAGGTCAGTAAAGGTATGTAGGTATATAGGTATCTACTACATAGTTAGTTTTCGAAGATCCAAGTAGGCATAGGTCGAAACTGACGAGTGACGACCACCGACGTTAGGGAACAATACCTTAACTATGCATATGCATATTATTATGAACTAACGTACGCAACCTTCGGTGCGCGAGTGACACTTGCACTTGGCCGGTTTTTTAGACTTCAACTTGACGAATTTTGCGTCTGGGCCTACAATATCCAACAGATCCAGGAGCTCAAAATGAATGGTCATAGACAACACCGTTTGTTCACTGGACTGGGGCTTGGGATTCGAAGCGTTTGGAAGAGGGCCTTATTTTTTTATTTATTTTGGTCGAAAAATTATCTTTAGCGAGTGACGAGTCGTATTTTTGGATAAATATGGCTATGTTAACAAGCAAAAAGTTACTGTTTGGTGCAAATTTTGCGTCGTTGGTTCGTATTTTTTTTTTTTTTTTTTTTTTTGAAAATAACATTGGAAATTGATTTATTTTGGCCCAAATTGAACCATAATTGGACATTCTGCATGACGATTTGAGGGTATGTTTGTCTTTCGCAAAAGCGACGTGAATTCGCCACCAAGATTCTACGACCCCTCTAGACTTTTTCGTGCGTGGGGTTCCCTGAAGTCGCAGGTCTATGCCAATAAGCCGCAATCAACACGCCGTTTTAAGAAGCCGCGGCGGACATTTGTTCGATGTTATATTCCATATACATATCTATTCTTCCAAATAAAAAAAGAATTTCATTAACCTCACACACGCAGCTTGTTTCATTCCATTTCAACATCGACACGTTTTTACTGAAAAATACTTTATTTCATAGATTAATAATAAATCGTCAATGGTATTTTATTATCCTCGTTTGATATTGGCTTATTTCAATTATGTACTGTAGCACGATGTCTCTTTTGTTTTCTTTAAAGGGCAATATTGCTGATATTATTATCTACAATATCTGAAATATTATTATCTACAATCCCACTGAACAAGTGGAATTTGATTAGATTACACCCTATCTATTTCATCGGTCTTAAAATCAATCTGATGACCTTCTATAAGTAATAAATCGTAATCATAGACAGATAGATAGATTGCTTCATTCAGCCATTGTTCATATTAAGCTATTGTGTACATTTGTTATATTAATTGTTAGTGGAATTCTATTACACAGCTTTAAAATATTCTTTAAATTTTAAGCATAGGTAATTTAATTACCCAATTACATTATCAAATAGACGAAAACCCTTTAGACAGGTCTGTGCCTTTATATATATGACTTTGACTTTATATATGCTACTTTGGATGGGGCTACAGTCCAGGGCGGACCTGTGCCTAAAGCAACATGCCTCTCCAGCTAACTCGATCTTTAGTTAGCTGCCTCCAGTTATGCATGTCATTTTGGTTGAGGTAAACAACTCCAACTGGCCGCATCATCTAGGCTAAAGTTGTCCTTTACAGCGTGTTCCTCTGTAGTAGATTATTAGAGCACTGATGTCCATTCGAGGATTTGTTCAATAACATTCAAATGATGAAAATGATTTCAACACCCTTTCTGCCACTTAGACTTTTAATAAGTAATAAGAGCAAAAATGTTCATACGCAGAAAGCTTTCCAAACCCGTTCATTATTTCTCGTTTCTTCCTTTCTTACTATAAGTACCTATGTAATAATAATAGGGTCTTTTGCAGACCATCATTATCAAACCGAATTCGATTAAATTTTTAGGGTTTGTTCGTATGGTCGTGTAGATGGTTTATCTAATGTTTTGGTCAAAACTGGACAAAGGGGCGTGGCACCGCCCATACAAAAAAAAACATTCAAAATCTTATATCTCGAAAACCGTCGAACCGATTGAGCTCAAATTTACAGATAATCTTAGGTATTATCCTGGGAGCGTTCCCGTGAATATTGGTCAATATTGGACAAAAGGGCGTGGCAACTCCGGGAGGGTAGGTACCTACAGCTATATAATATAAAAACGTTGGTGCGTGTGTAAGTCCGATAATGGCCACTGAACCACTGAAGCTATCCGCCTTCATTACTATTAAAAAAAAAAATAATTGAACAAAAATATCAAAATAAATCTTGAAATAGGTATTTAAAATAACTATTTTAGGCAGAACAACGTTTGCCGGGTCAGCTAGTTTAATATAAATTTGATTGACTTATCTACCTACACTTCAAAATAGTTTTCTTGCAAGTATGTGTAACATCAAGGCAAGTTACTTCCGACATAATAATAAATAAAAAAAAAAACAAAATAATTTTCGAAGCTATTCCATAGCTGACATTTACCCTTTGTGAATTTTCTGTAATAATAAATAACGTCTGCTATTAAATTAAAACAGATCATAATATTATCGATTTATCTCGCCAAAGGGCCGACTATATTATTCATTTTATCATATTTGACGTAATATATACTCAACTCACACAAACCTATACTCACAGCAATAGTAATAAGGACGTTAAGTTCTTATTCTTAATGACACTTAATATCGTTCCATTCAAACTGAACCTAAAAGCGAAACTATTTTGTTTCTATAAGTAAGCACAATCACCTATTTTAGATAAACAAGAAAAGAGAAATAATATTGTCCTTTGTGTACTGCCATTAGAGCCAAAGTCCAACACACAGCATAAATATGTATACTAACCATCGTATTTCGAATAAGTAAGTCATATAGGTACATATGTGACCCCATGCAATGTGAAAATGTTTAATATCATGTTTGTGTGTTTATAATTAGAACATGCTCCAAATGTAGCTGTTGTGCGTCAATATAACTACGACTAGCTTCGAGTATATTTCAACGATAAAACGATAAAAGGCATAGTATCAGTATGTAGACATCATAGTATATTTTTTTATGTCCAGAGCTAAATGTTAGTACAAGTTAGTTAGCTCGCATCTACAGAGCTGAGCGAGACTTAGTACATCTTTATATCCTTAGATTTTCGGCGGAAAATTTGAGTATTCAGTTAAAATAGGTTAAATTGAGGGATTTTATACCCAATTCACACCGAGCTGAAAGTTCATCGAAAACAGAAGTTTTCCTATACATAAATGCAGTTTTCAAAACCACGAAATCGACTTCCAATCGTTGGACTGTTGATGCAGACATAACCTTTTGCAACATTCAGTGAGTTCAGCAAAACTGCTGACAGGATAGTTCTCAGTCAGTGCTACCGTTTCTACTATTCTTTCAATCCTTTTTGTTTACAAAAATGTGGAATCTCTTGTTACCTTTACCAAGAAAATCTTTTTTATTGAAAATCTCGGTGATAAATCCCTCTTCATGAATTTAATATTGCAAGTAACCGGCTGTAGAAGCAACCTATCCGGCGAGTTGTCCATCGATTTCACATATTCCCTGTGAGATACGATGATATAGCAAAAAAAAAAAAAAAACAGAAGAAAAACATATACAGTGCGGTTCACTTGTTTAGACGCACAAGAGTTAAGTTTTATTTCTTGGATTTTTTCGTATTACGTGGAACAAAGAGAAAAAAAAACTTATTTGGCAGAAAGGTCCTACATTCATACACTATATACAACAAACATATTTTCAAACGTGATGATAGGGTCTATCTATCTATAACGGTAGTTTTACTTATTTTTTCCTATACCATGCAAAAACGTATGCATTTTTTTGGTTCACTTGAATAGACGCACCGGTTAAATTGGTTAGTTAAACACAAGTGCTAGGGCAAAGAGTAGTGAAAAGATCTTTTCAAATCGTGAAATGGCTCATAAAATTGCTCGAAGTGAACACTTGATAAGAAACTTTGTAAAAAATAGGATATCTTATGGATACAACTACAAAGAAACGATCGTAAAAGTTTCAACACTACAAAACAAGCGGAAAATTCAAAGACTTGTGTCTTATGGCGCTCAATTTACAAACAAAATTATGGAATTTGATGTGTTTTTTTGTAGCAAATCCATTTGAGTTGTGTTATTATCTGTGCTTTACACCCAAAGCTTAAAAACTACAAAAAAAAAAAACACCGCAAATCAGGCACGCAAGCAACCTACGCCTTGAATTTGCAAGGTCTAACATGACATGGGATATGAAGATTAAAGTGGTCTCCAGAAATTGGAGCAAAGCCGACTTATCGAACAAAAAGGACTTTAACTTGGATGATCCTGCGACTACAGCTATTACTTTCATGATCTCCGGAAAGAAAATATGTTTTGAACCGTTATCACTCGAAATTAGGGGTAGTCATAGTGTGGGTTGGTATTTCATTCTTCGGCGCTTTTAAATTGGAAATTGTTTTCAATTAAATTACTAATATTTCTTGCAAAATTTCTTTTTTGGAAGCAGCTTTTCCCGCAATAAAGGACCTTTGTGGACCTATTCCTTGGATGTTCCAGAAGGATAAAGTGCCTATACACAATTCACGCCTTGTTAAAGGAAGAACTGTCAGTGAAAATATTAAAATATTGCACTGTCCACCACATTTGCCTGATTTTAATATTATTGAAAATGTTGCCCCGAGAAATTTATTGAGGCAACGATGAGTATCAACACAATCAAGAGCTGATTGCGGCGATTAAAGCTTCTTGAGGGAATATAATCCTTGAATTACATTAAAAGTTCATATGGGCTCTTTGAAGAACAGAATTTTTGAGATTATATCCAATGGTACTGCCTCAAACATTATTAAAATAACAGAAAATTGATTAAAATAAATTAAAAAAATCAAAATATCGCAAACAAATTTGGTGTTTTGTTGTTTTTCGACTTTTTTACAGGTGCGTCTATTCAAGTGAACCAACAAAATGCATACGTTTTTGCATGGTATGGAAAAAAATTACCAAAACTACCATAACTACCGTTGTGGGTCCATCATCAAGTTTGAAATTATGTTTGTTTTATAGTGAATGAATGTACCTTTCTGCCAAATAAGTTTTTTTTTCTTTTTGTTCCACTTAATACGAACAAAAAAAAAAGAAATAAAACTTAATTCTCGTGCGTCTAAACAAGTGAACCGCACTGTATATCTTTTCATTAGTTTTCGCATATGTGATATACCTAACCTATGTTCCATTTCAATTGAAAATTCTATCAAGTAGGGCACAAATCGGAATACTCGAACGCATTTCTTCGCATTTAAGTAGGTATGACTCTTATTCATCAGAATAGTATCAAACAAAAAGCAAGAATAAAAATGTTGTCTGTGCAGTAGTACGATATACTTCCTGTGTGATAAGAACAACTTGTGGTAATTTTTTTTACTGTTTCTCTGATTACCTACTTCATGTTGTTACTGTTTTGCTGTTCTACACGGCCGGCCGGCGGCGTTGTAACGTGTAAGGACTTTCACTTAGCAGTCTACAACCAAAGTAAACATTTGTTTTAAAAATAAAGCAAAATAAAAATCTACCGATAGGGGAGAGTTTTGTTTTTTGTGAAACAACATATCGACAAGGCCGAAATTACACTTTTTAATCACATAAACGCCACTTTATGCGAATGTATACGTACAGTACATGCCATATATGTATAGTTTGTCTTGAAGCTGTGAGAAGAAAATTTTATAAGAATTATTTTCTGATTTAAAAACTAGAGTCCTTTAGAACTGAATATTTTAATAATGTGAAATACTGCACTTTCAATATTGCAAAATATATAAATTTTTGAAATAGACGTCACAAAATTTGATTCATTCGATCGTCATGTGACTGATATTCGTGAGCGTGTCAGCGCCAATATATTACAGAGTGTCATTCGTGCGGTCATGCGGGTGTCATTGTCAATCATTAATTTATGCTCGTCTTCTCACTCTGTGACGGAGCTGATTGACGGAGGTGATTGGCCGGCGAAAGAAATGCGATTACACAGCGTGACATGGTGATACGATTGACACGTCTGATATGAGTGGCGGTGGCGCGGATGTTTGTCACTTCAACTTTCTCCTTTGGCTGGAATAGTTCGATGCGTATCACATTATTACGCACGAACAATTATCATTCAGAAACGCCGAAACACTTACAAACACTAGTGTTGCCGCTAAGAGAAAAAAAGATCCGCTAGATCACAACTAAAAATCCGCTAGAATTCGCTAAAAAACAAAAACAATCAACAAATTCAAGATAGCAAGAAACAAATTCAAGTAGAGACAAAAAAAACGTTTTGGAAAAAAGCAGAAAGTTAAAAGTTACAAATTGGGATCCCTACCCTTTCGAAAATCCCTTATTGGACATAATCTTTCTTTTTTTCTCTTCTTCCAAGATCTCCTGGACGAAATCTCCTATGCCAAAATCTCCCACCTACCTACACAATTACTTATTAAATTCGTCATTAAAATCACCTTTTAGCACAATTTAGAACTGATCCGTTTTTTCTTCTTGTAACTTCAATTTAACTTCACCCAGATTCCATTTTCCAACTCGTAGGTACTTTTGGCGGTAAAATTAAGCAAAGAATATAATAATAATATAAACTTTGCAGAGACGGAACCTTGCACCTACTCCAAATCCTATCTCACTGTTACGGGATTTTTGTAAAAAAAGAAATATGATAAGTCAGTTTGAATACAAAATTTTAGCCCGTCCCCTTGAAAGTAAGTGAAATGTCAGTAAAAAACAACAAAATTTCTGATTTGAAAATGTACCTTTTTTAATTACCTCATATTTTTGCTCTTTATTTTATTAGTTAACTGCTCATTTAATTAATACAAAAAAAAACCAGTAAGACAATTATCTTCGACTATGCCGAAGCTCAAATACCCGGTACTATATTATTGTAAAATAAAAAAATATTTTAGTATTAAAAAATTATATATTTGTATGGGAGGTATGGGTAGTTTTTATTCGATCAAGCTCCTTTTTTGTCAACAAATTTTAAATATTATTAAAACAATACGTGCAAAGTTTAAACTTGCTATCTTTACTGTAGCTATTTAAATTTAATTTTTAACATAAAAAGCTATATAAATCTGATATTTTTGTATGGGAGGTAGTAGTAGTTTTCATCCGATCTTGCTCATCTTCGAACTTAGCCTCAGTCTGGTGGATAAAAGCTTACGTACCAAATTTCAAGTCGATAGCTCTTAAATTACGGCCGTAATCGTGCGGACAGACAGACAGACAGACGGACAGACAGACGGACATCGCTAGATCGACTAAGAAAGTGATGCTGATCAATAATATATATAGTTTGTCATACCTACAACGCCTCCTTATGGGCGTTACAAATGGAATGACAAAGTGAATATACCCTCACCACAGTGTGGTACCGGGTATAATAATTTTAAAAAGATTTGACACTCCATTCTGTCGCGCGACGGAATTAATAACACCAAATCTAAAAATGGAAGATTTTGTACCATGAGGATTTTCTCTTAGGGTCTTTTGGAGTAAGAGATTTCATCACAAGGGATAGGGATTATGGAACAGGGGTTTTTGGAAATGGAATTTTGGAAAAGGCTATTTCATCACCAACCCTTTTTTTGATAGGGTTTGTAGTACCAGGGTTTGGTAGTGAAAAATCGCTAGAATCCACTAGAAATTATTTTAGCGACAACATTTGATTAAAAATCGCCGGAAGTCTTAAAAATCCACTAGATCTAGCGACAAAATCTAGTGGTGACAACAGTGACAAACAGTTTGACGTTTTTACTTTTTTTATTCTGTTAATGTTTAAAAAAAATAACCAGTTAATGAGTTTAATTTATTTGCATTTGAAGAATAGACTACTTGTGTGTATAGTATTATGCATGCTCTGCAGCTTGCACTGGCACAAGCACTTGAATAAAATTATATACTATAACTGCTGATGACGTGCAGCACGATTTGCATGGTATTTGGCTCGCTGGGTTTAATTTTTGGATACCCTCCACAGGAAGGTATATTCACTTTGCCATTACATTTGTAACGCCAAGAAGGAGTCACCGGAGACCCCATAAAGTATATATATTCTGAATCCGAATCATTCTGAATCGATTTAGACATGTCCGTCTGGCTGTTGAAAACACGATAGCGTCCAAACGAATCGACCTAGGCGAATGCAATTTTATAAGAGGACTTATTTTTATACTTCTTTTAAGGCCTATGTCGGTCAAGGAGTTCTGGTACCTCCCATACAAAAGCAATATTAGACCCATGTATTTCTCTATCTGTTGAAAACACGATAGCGTCCAAATACGAATGAAATTCTGTGAGAGAACTTATTTTTTATGGTCGTCAGGTTGGTATTAAAAATGGTCTATGTCGGTAAAGTAGTTCGGGTACCTTTCATACAAAATTAATATTAGACCCATGTACAGTGAACTTTTCGGATGACTTTTATGCAGTGGAGGTTTTCAAAGCATATCGGCCAGGCCGATGATAACACTTTTACTTGTTTTTTTATTAACTTATTTTTTTTTACAAAAATCCCATAAGCAGTAAAATATATCTATATGGGGGCGTGATGCCTGTAGAATTTAGAGTAGATGCAAGGTTGGGATCAAGTAAAGTTTATAATTTGTCCTCTGTTTCCCTTCACCATCAAAGGCTAGAGGGCCATTTTATACATATACAGTGCCACTCACTTGAATAGGAACATGATTATTTTCTGGTATTTTTTGTTTTTGCTTATTCTCTGTGTGCTGATATCGGTCACTATGGCCCTTTGCCTTTGGAAAGTAAAGTTTATTAGGCTATTGCTAGAAGAAAGGAAGTAACAAAAATGATTATCGTTACGATTTATTAGTGGCTTGCTGTCAATACCCACAAACATAATGCATTTTTGTTGGCTCATTAGAATAAGAACAGATAAAATTGTATCAGTTTATCGCAAATTTTTAAACTGATTGTAAACAAAGCAGCTGTAAGTACTAATTACTGCTTTGTTTACTAATTTAATTCGATATCTGTGCATAATGGGTCGAAGCAGTGTATTAACGACGAAGGAAAAGGCAAGAGTTTCCGCATATACAGAGAAATGAAGTGGTCATACCGAGAAGTCGCATTTCTTCAAAAACATGAAGGGACGTACTAAATAAGCAACAGAAGCTGACAGAAGGACAATAATCCGAGCGGCCTCATTCTCACCAGTCTGCTGCGAAAATCAAATCCAATTTGGCAATAACAGCAAGTGTTTCAACCGTTAAACGTGTTATTCAGAGTGCTAATCACCTAAAAAGATTACAACTGACAAAAAAACCACCATTGAATGCTGCCCGCAAGGATGCCCGATTGCTTTTTTCTAGAAACTGTATGACCTGGAATTCGGAATGGAAACGCGTTGTATTTTCAGATGAAAAAATATTCAACCTGGATGGACCAGATGGATACAATTTTTATTTTCACGATTTGCGTAAGGAAGACAATTTTTTGAATCGCCACCATTGTCGCGAAGGTGGTGTTATTGTTTGGGGAGCGATATCGTACTATGGATCCTGCGAACTGCAGTTTCCTACTTCCTTTGAGCGCATTGGCTTGCAAAGGCGTACTAGAAAAGGCATATCCCGAATTGGGGAACGTGTTTGGCCCTTTGAAGTGGTGTTTTCAGCAGGATAATGCTTTAATCCATAAAAATAAAATAAATAAATAGGCGGCGCAACAGGCGGTAAACACCCAAGACCTAGCTTCTCGCAACCATTCGTTTTTGAGAAGCTTTTTCAGGACAGTCATACTCTCGGATGTTTGTCAGACGTTTGCGAGAGGTGGCGCAGTAGAAAAAACCTTAAGATGTTTTGTGTTTTTCCGGGGATCGAACCTGGGATCCCTCGCACAGTAGTCCAGCACACTAACCACTGCGCTACTGCGCCCACGCTTTAATCCATACCGCCCGAAATGTTAAGACTTGGATTCAAGCCCAGAACGTCGATTTACTGCAATGGACTCCATATTCACCAGACCTCAATATTATTGAGAATGTTTGGGGATGGCTAACTAGAAGAGTCTATGAATCTGGAAGACAATTTGATAGTAAAACATCACTACATAACTGCCTGGTCTAATCTGAACTTTCACTGGGCAACATTAAGAATCTTTATGACTCAATGCCAAATCGCTTGTACGAGGTCATATTAAACAAAGGTGATTGTACACATTATTAAAATATTATAAATATTCAAAATGTTGTATTAATGAATTGAATTTCAATGATTTCGTTTGTTTTCTTTATAATAAGTAAATATTCTTATTCTAGTGAGCAAAAAGAAATGCATTATTTTTGTGGATATTGACAGAAAACCATCTAATCTTTTTTGTCATTTATTTTTTCTAGAAATAGCCTTATAAACGTTGATTCTGAACTACCTAGAAGCGAAGGGAAAAGTAGACATTTCAACCTTCCATGAGTAGAAATGTTGTCTAAAACTGATCCACCTCTGTTTTTATGAGGCTGTACTGAATGTGTCTGCCAAAATTAAATTTTTTGATATCGCAATAGTTATGAATTCAGATTTTTTTCCGCATTGCAGACTTTTTTCTTCGTAATTTCAGATTTTTCGAAATATTTTCATGGCAACACTGATTGAGACTCAGGCCAAATCCTTTTCAAGAATTCTGCTTAAATCATCCTGCACTGCACATGGACAATACAAAAATTGATGGGTATTTACGCACGCTTAACTATATTAATGCCGCATAATACGAATTAAAAACCAGTAAGTACCGGTGCACACTTGCGTTTTTTTTACCGCGCAGGCCCGCAGCGGGTCCGCGTTTGCGTGTTACAGTACTCACACTTAAATTGGGTTGTGCACACAAAGTAGGCGGAGACGCTGCGAGCCCGCGCGTCATTTTTCCGGGTAATAGCACCCGCAGCAACACGCAAACGCGGACCCGCGCGGTAAAAAAACGCAAGTGTGCACCGGGCTCTAAGACAATATTGTCTTCGACTATGCTGAAGCTCAAATTCCCGGTACTATATTATTGTAAAAATTAAAAAAAAATTAGTATTAAAAAATTATATATTTATGTATGGGAGGCAGGGCCGGCCTTAACGATCTAGGCACCCCGGGCGAGTCATGCATTTGGCGCCCTTGTTATATTCCATTAAAATTAAAAAACAAGTAAAAGTGTTATCATCGGCCTGTTCGACAGACGGACATGGTTAAATCGATTCAGAATGTGATCCTGATTCAGAATAATATAATACTTCATGGGGTCTCATGTGACTCCTTCTTGGCGTTACAAATGTAGATAATGGCAAAGTGTATATACCTTCCTGTGGAGGGTACTGAAACAGATCCAGAAAATCATGGCTGCCGTTAATTGTGCAAATAAAAAAAAAACCCCCCTCCCACGATAAATTGCATTTCTGTCGTCAAACAGCCATTTTTCTGTCGCTAAATTCTGTTGCTGAAAAAAAATGTTCTGTTCCTAATTTTGTTTCTGTTGCAAATGTATGGGATTCTGTTTCTGTTCTTTGTCACTTGGTGCCTTTAGTCACGAAACATTTAATGAACACAAAAATATTAAAAAAAAACAACTAAAAACTTATTTTTCTATAGCCCTTTTGTCAGAAAATTCTCTAATAAGACTATCAAAATCTAGGTTTTAAAATCTAGGACAGTGAGGCCAAACTAGTTAATCTTGTTTGGAACATTGAAGACCACAAGTCCACAAGTACGTTTTCAACTTTTATCTGTATCTTGAGAAAATGTTCCGATCCATTAATGAGCGCGAGTTAAGTATCCATAGCAAAACATATTGAGAAAAAAGATAACATTATTTGTATTCAATGATATCTTTAGCCTCTAGTACAGTCTTGCACACAACGCTACAATGATAACATATGTACAAGAGATAATATCGTTTGTATACAATGTTGGAATATTATCTCTTCTTCATTGTCAAGCAAGACGATTGTACGCTTGGGTCTCCTTGTAGATAGATAAGAAAAATATATAAATACGACTGTATGATGAATTTATCGATAGTCTTATTGTAACTACATAGTAGCCTTAAGCTCCTTTTAGAATTAGTAAAAAGTATTTCAATAATAAAGGACATAGTTCCAAATAAATATTGTTTAATTTTAAAAGTAAGAAACAAGTGTTTTAATTGGCGATCCTGCCAGGAGGTTAAATATACTTTTTAACTTCAATCGAGCGGACCTCGGGAACAAGTAGTGAAATCTAGTATAAACAGAACACTCGCGTTACCGGTTACAAGAATTACCTAGCATAGCAGGTACAAATATAGCTTCTTCATACGAAGCAGCTAAGCAATTCAGTGAAAGTGTATATGTGGAGGAAAAAAACACACAAATTCGACGACAACAGACACGAGTTCAAAATGGAACAACTCGCAGTATTAATGGCAAGATTAGAAGCTTTAGAAACCAGGTGCAACACAGTAACACAAACCCTAGAGCACACACGCACAGAGAATGCAAGGTTAGCAGCAATAATAACTAACCAAAATCAAATAAACACTAATTTAGAAACAAAACTAAATGAAGTAAAATCTGGATTAGGCATAGTACCAAACATACCTGTGCTAGAGGAAATAAGAACCACATATACAGATGGTAGTGAAATACAGTTAGACGCATTTAAAAGCCTACCTATTTTCAACGGCGATCAATCAAATTATCGGTCGTGGCGCGAAGAAGCATCCAGATTAATGGACAGCATTAAAAACTTCAAAACACACAGTAAGTACGCAGCAGCATTGACTATAGTGAAAAGTAAAATACAGGGTGCAGCCGCGAATGTGTTAACTAATTATAACACAATTTTTAATTTTGAGGCGATACGTAACAGATTAGATTATACGTACTCTAATCAAGAACCTCTATACGTGCTACAAGACATGATGAAAGCCATCACGCAAAAAAGAAGCACACTGTCTGAATACCACGACGAGATAAATAAAAATCTCAATTTAATAATATCAAAAATCACTATGTCAGGTGATCCGCCGAATATAATCGACAGACTAATTAAAAATGCTAACGACGACGCAGTTCGTATATTCATTGATGGTATGAGTGACAACTTTACAAGAGGATCATTATATTCAGCTACAATAAATGATCTAGAACACGCATTCGCAATTGCTCGCAGAATAGAACATGATAATGTGCACAGGCATTTACATCTCACTCAAGATAAGCACCACAAAAATATGCCACATGAACGCAGAAACGAAAGAAGACCAAATTATTCGAGCCAAACAACGAATTATCAACCCCAGAAGCAATACGATAATATGCAGCAACACAATCAAGGACCACAGCCGATGGAGATAAACTCGAGACAAATTGTACATGCACAGCGACAAAATTGGAATCAATGCAAACCCGATGTATATAATCCACCAGCGAAACGTGAACACAGCGGGAGTTTCAACACACACAACAGACCGCAACGATCTTATCAGCAGAACTTCAAGCAGCAGAGAGTAAATAACTCCCGACAACAACGCAGAGACGATGTCAGCAGTACATATGCAGAAGCAGATGAAACGGAATGTATGGTAAATAATAACATAAGAATAGATCATTTAAACTAGTAGACGGGTTGCCCTGCTTAAATTTAACTAGTACTATTCATAAGAAAATTTACAAAATTCTTATTGATACTGGTGCAACCCATAATTACATTAATAGAAAATGCGATTCTAGCGAAAAAATTAAAATTAAACCTATAAAAATAAAAACAATGCATGGTTATTCTATGGTAGATACAAAGAAAGTAGTTAGGATATTAAAGAAAAATATAACATTTTTTGAATTAGAGGATATTCAGTCTTTTGATATGATATTAGGATATGAAGGACTTAAAGTTCTAAACGCGGAAATAAATTTCAGTAATATGACTCTAACTACCATAAGCAGTGTCGAATCTATTCAGAAAATTAATTACATAATTGGGGAAAATAATATTTATAAAGCAGACATAGATAGACTGATGAAGATTAATAACAGCATAGGACCGTTACCCTTTACAGATACTATAGAAGCAAGCATTAGGACGACCAATGATAATCCGGTTTATGTTAAACAATATCCATATCCCATAGCAGATAACGAATTCGTAAACAAAGAAATACAGAAACTCTTACATGACGATATAATAGAAAAAAGCCATAGTCCTTATAACAGTCCCATATGGACAGTACCTAAAAAAGGTTTGGACGAAAAAGGAAAACCAAAACGGCGCATGGTTGTTGATTTCCAAAAACTTAACGCTCACACTGTAACAGACAGATACCCCATTCCGGATGTCAACATGACAATTCAAAATTTAGGTAAAGCCAAGTACTTTACAACGTTAGATTTGGAGTCAGGTTTCCACCAAATTAAAATCAAAACAGATGATAAAGAAAAAACAGCTTTTGCTATAAATGGCGCAAAATATCAATTTAAACGAATGCCTTTCGGGCTCAAAAATGCACCAAGCATATTTCAGAGATGCGTGGACGACATTTTGAGAGACTTTGTAGGTAAATTCGTACACGTTTACATTGATGACGTATTGATATATTCTTCATCTGAGGAAGAACATATACAGCACATAAGTCAAGTATTCGACGTACTCAATAAAGCCACATTAAAAATATCTGATGAGAAAAGTAAGTTTTTTCAAGAAGAAGTAGAATACTTAGGTCACATAATCAGACATGGTAGAATCACTACGAACCCTGAGAAAATAGCAGCTATAGAAAATTTTCCAGTCCCACAAACGGTAAAGGATTTGAGAGGATTTTTAGGTCTTACAGGTTACTATCGTAAGTTTATAAAGGGATACGCAAGCATAGCCAAGCCCCTGACATTATATTTACGAGGAGATAACGGTAAAGTAAACAAAAAACAAAGTAAAAATATTAAGTTAAATCTGAATGATTCAGCATTAGAAGCGATTAGAATTTTAAAAAATTATTTGAAAGAACAAGTCGAACTTTTTCAACCGGATTATAGTAAACCATTCGAGCTTACTACTGATGCATCCAACATAGCTATTGGAGCCGTACTAAGTCAGAATAAGCAACCTATACACTTCTTGTCAAGAACACTGAGTAAGACAGAAGAGAACTATAGCACAAACGAGAAAGAGCTATTAGCGATCATATGGTCCTTACAAAAACTCAGAAACTACATATATGGTATAGCAGACTTAACCATATATACCGATCACCAGAGCCTTATATATTCTGTATCAGAAAAAAATCCCAACACAAAGCTGAAACGTTGGAAGGGAATCATTGAAGACTTTGGAGCAAAATTAGTTTATAAACCAGGAAACCTAAATCTTGTAGCTGACGCATTATCACGTCAACGCATAAATACTTCTACCATAGAAACAGCACATTCAGCTGAAAGTTCTTCTAATGATATAATAAAAACTGTGAATCAGCCTTTTAATGCATACACTGCACAGTTCGAACTTATTGAAGATATAACAAATAATATCGAAACACAAATCTATTTTGGTAACAAAATAAGACTCATAATAAAGTTTAAGGACAAAGACTCTTTACTAAGGCAGATGAAAGAAGTTATACAACCCCAAAAGATTGTAGCTTTGCATACGAAATTTGAAAACATATACAAATATGGTGAAAACATAAAAAAAGAATTCCCACTAGTAAGATTTATATTCACACCAAGAAAACTTCAAGACGTGACAAATTTGGAGGAACAACTAAAACTTGTAAGGGTAACTCATGAAAGAGCACACCGAGGGTTACGTAACAATATACAAGAAATCTCAGAGAAATATTACTGGCCCGATCTAAATAAACAAGCAAAGAGTTTCAACAAAAAATGCATAGCATGTCTATTTGGAAAATATGAAAGAAAACCTATCAGAGAACCTCTGAATAATTCAGAAATACCAACACATGTGGGAACACACATTCATATGGACATATACTTCAACGACAAGTATACTTTCCTTGTAACAGTAGATAAGTATTCTAAATATACAATCCTTCGGGAAATCGAAACTCGAAACAGACTGTACGACGTTATGGAAGAGGTCTTATCTAATTATTTCCCAAAATGTGAACGACTCATGACAGATAACGAGAAGGGATTCAAAACAGAAATGGTGAACCAAATGTGTTTGAAATACAACATAACTAAAGTAGAAACTCCAGTATACAGATCGACAGCTAACGGTCAGGTAGAACGTGTAAACGGTACAATAACTGAACTGTCTAGAATATTCACAATTCAGAATAAAACAAGACTTATCGAAGAAATATTTAGAACAGTGCGTGAATTAAATAATTCTATACACTCAGTTACCGGTTTGAAACCTAGAGACATTTTCTTTAATCAAAATAAATATAGAAATAGTGAAATTATAATAAATAAACTAAACTCAGCATCCAAAAAAGTGATCGAACGTCTAAATAAAGGAACTCGACACAGAGAGTATAAAAAAGGAGATAAGATAATGGTAAGAATCACAGGTCTTAGAAAGAAATCTAACGCTAGATACATAACAAGAATAGTAGAAGAAGATAAAGGAGACACGGTAATCTCTAAAGAAGGAATAAAAATTCACAAGGATAACATAAAGAATTATCATTTTTCAGATGACGAAAATATTAATATTCCTAACATTACTAGGAATTGTACAGAGTCAAGAAGGGCAAGGAAACGTTCAAATAACTGAGATACTAAACAAGAAGTTTATACTTACGCAAACAGATGACGTGTATTTATTCAAAGAACAAACTTATTTGTTACATGCCACCAACCTGACTTCGATATTTCAACCTTACGTAAATATCGTAACTAGTAAATATCAACCTACACAGGAAGAAAAAATTTGGTTAAGTAAAATTAAGAATTTAGCAGACCAATTACAAGAACATACTAGGCATACTAGATCAATTAACTTTTTAGGAACAGCTTTCAAATATGTGTTTGGTAATCCTGACCATTATGACTTAGTTAACATAGAAACGAGTATAAATAATCTCATAGAAAACAATAATAAACAAAAAACTATAAATTCTAGATTTGAACAAATTTTGCAACAATTCGAAGGTCAGAGCCTTAAAGAACATTTAGTAATAGAACAAGTGTACGAACAATTATTATTATTGACCAGAACAATTAATGCAGCAAAAAATAATGAATATTTATCAGAAAGCCTAGACTTAGATGACATTAAAAATATTATTCAACATGAAATAATTCAAGTACCCATAATAAATATACTTGAGTACTCTAAAATATTTTTAGCTAGAACTGATGAATTCTTCATCACAATATATAAATATCCAGTTCTAATTAAATCATGTAAATTGTATAAAGTAACACCTTTAAATTCAAAACATGGAAAAATCATTACAGATAAAACAATTGCCTTATGTAACCAAACTTATTTAAGAACAAGAAATTGTCAAAATCATCTAAGTAAAAACATTTGTGAAATTAACTTTGAAGAAGAAAATTGTCTTATTCCACTTTTAAAGAATATAACTTCAAAATGCAACATTAAACAAGAATACGATTACGACTTAGAAATTGAATCCGGTGTTATGTTATTAAGCGGTAAGCATAAGTTAAATAATCAAACAATTAATGGTATAAACTTAGTTACTTATGAAAATACTATAAATCTAGACGATAAAATATACAAAAACATGCATAAGCAAATTAAAGAAGTTATATTAAGAAATCATAATTCAGAGTCTTACATCGACCAAATAATTAAAGAAGATACAATGTACAAATTCGATAACATAGATACTTTAAAAAAACTAATTATTCCTTTTGAAGAAAAACCGATATTATCAACTATATACACAATTGTAACACTGATTGTTATTCTAGCATTTACGTACGTAATGATAAAAACTATACAATGTATAACAGATCGTCAAAAACAAAAAAAGATTGACGCATATAACAAAACTTATGAAAGAGAAATGTTAAAAATAGCGTCGAAAAATCGGGACGATTTCGTTTAACAAGGGGGGGAGTTAAGTATCCATAGCAAAACATATTGAGAAAAAAGATAACATTATTTGTATTCAATGATATCTTTAGCCTCTAGTACAGTCTTGCACACAACGCTACAATGATAACATATGTACAAGAGATAATATCGTTTGTATACAATGTTGGAATATTATCTCTTCTTCATTGTCAAGCAAGACGATTGTACGCTTGGGTCTCCTTGTAGATAGATAAGAAAAATATATAAATACGACTGTATGATGAATTTATCGATAGTCTTATTGTAACTACATAGTAGCCTTAAGCTCCTTTTAGAATTAGTAAAAAGTATTTCAATAATAAAGGACATAGTTCCAAATAAATATTGTTTAATTTTAAAAGTAAGAAACAAGTGTTTTAATTCGCGCTAAATTTTGACAGATATATGAAGTGCAGTCTGAAATGAAAATTAGATTTTTTAGCTAAATCAGCTACATTTTGGAGAGAATTTTGTATATGGGAGCTAAAATTTAGCCCGAGCAGCGTACTAAGATTTAGTTTAGAAAAACTGCGTCCGCCACTTGGAACGGTCACTGTTATTGTTAACAGAGTACGGAGCGATATGCAGGTGTTGGGATATAAAATTTAATGTTTCGATAGGTTTTGCCTGATTGTCATCGAGATAGTGTTGAAGAAATTTCATCGCACACAAATCTCCATCAATATCAGATGTAAAGTTGATCGTTAATTTTTCTTGCAGTGCAGAAAAATGTCGCATGAGTTCTCTTTTATTCTGATTTTTTTATTTTTGTTAAACAAGAAAGTCCACGTGTCAGAAAAAATCTTGCATCTGTTGAAATAAAACATTTTAATCGCTCCGGAAGTGTTGCCTGTTATTCTAAGTTCATTCACTCTATACAGGGACTTCTCTAATTACAAAATATAAACGTGTTTTTAAACTAGACTAAACGGGCTCTGTGGTCGCTCAGTGCGTCTTTCTTTCGCCCTACATTAGTTAGAGAGGAATACGACAAAACAAGCAACAAAATGACACGTCATGATAGATAAATGCTGAGTAGGGTAGACTGGGTACGGTTGAATTGAAACACAGGACGGTTGAAACAACGCAAATATCTCGCGAGCCATATGCGCAGCGTGTTTGAGTATTAGGGGTGGATGAAGCAGAAACAAGTCCTTAGACGAATTTCAGTCTTCCTTCGTTCGTCGCGCAGTCCAGTTGGGAATAGGATGTTGTTTTGTTTTTAGACAGGCCAAAGTAAGTATTTTTGTTCGGTTATTTTTCTTTTTACTGTGGTTTCTATTCATGTGAGATTGTTGTGTGTTTTATTTTGTACGCAGTAAAGAGTGTAGAATACAACATGGTGACTATTTTAAATGTAGCAGTCTTGTTTCTTTTACTTTATAATTTTTTTTACTTGAAGGAGGGGTTGGGGACGGTTGAAACAATTTTTCGGGGGACGGTTGAAACAATGTGTTTACTTATCTTTCGTGCCCCGAGAACGTGTGAGGAAGACTTCTAGAGGAAATGTGGAATTGTCAACATTTAACGATGCTTATGAGTAGGTGAAGGCAGGATATTTATTGCGCAGGGCGCGAAGAAGCATGGAATAAATTGCTCGCTTCTATTATTTTTTATTTTTATTATTAAATTATTATTATGTATTATTATTATTATTGTTATTATTTTTAAATTATTTAATGAAGTACCTACCTACGGTTTTTCGCTTTTTATTTATTTTTGATAATTTTTTTTTTTGTTTAAGAATAATATTAATTTTTTTGTAGTTTTCGTTTTTTTTTAAATTAATATAGAACATTGATGTGATAAACATTGTTAAACAGAGCCATTATTTGAAATAAAAAATTAATTATATATGTAACAATGTAAGATTTTGTATTATTTGCACGTGTTTCAACTGACCCCCCATGCTGTTTCAATCGCCCCTGGTATGGGTACGGTTGAAACAAATTGGAATTTTTTTTAAAATTTGATGTACGACGTAATATAAGACACAGGGTACTCAAAAAACAGTGTCCACTTATAGATGAAAACATGCTCTTACATTTCACATAACTTCATTATCGCTCAGCTTATAAAAGGCAATGTTATGGATGATATAAGCGAAATTGTTTCAACCGTACCCAGTCTCCCCTACTCACACTCACTCCTACAAGATATTAAAATTGAATACGCTCAATTTAGTTTTCCTTTATATCGATAGAGAAAGAGATAGGTATTCAAATTCAGTGAAGTGAATCTGTACACCTCGGCGCCCCCGGCGACCGCCCCATTCGCCCTCCCCTAAAGCCGGCACTGGTGGGCGGTATGGGTAGTTTTTATTCGACCAAGCTCATTTTTTGTCAAAATAATTTTAAATATTATTAAAACAATATGTGCAAAGTTTAAACTTGCTACCTTTACTGTAGCTATTTAAATTTAATTTTTAACATCAAAAAGCTATATAAATCCGCACTGGTGGGCGGTATGGGTAGTTTTTATTCGACCAAGCTCATTTTTTGTCAAAATAATTTTAAATATTATTAAAACAATATGTGCAAAGTTTAAACTTGCTATCTTTACTGTAGCTATTTAAATTTAATTTTTAACATCAAAAAGCTATATAAATCCGATATTTCTGTATGGGAAGTAGTATAGTAGTTTTCATCCGATCTCATCTTCGAACTTAGCCTCGGTTTGGTGGATAAAAGCTTACGTACCAAATTTCAAGTCGATAGCTCTTAAATTACGCCCGTTATCGTGCGGACAGATAGACGGACATCACTAGATCGACTAAGAAAGTGATGCTAATCATGTAGTTTGTCCTACCTATAAAACGCCTCCTTATGTGCGTTACAAATGTCATACCCTCAGCCTCACCACAGTGTGGTACCGGGTATAAAAAAACGTTTTAATGCAAATGAAAGTAGAGTTCCTTAGGAAAAATCAATTATACGTATATTCGTAATCCGTTGAGTGATTTCTTCTGTATTGGGGTAGCTATTAAACATATATCTGTTAGACTAAAGTTGCCGATTGCAAATGGATACATTTTCAACAATAATATTGTTTCTTATAACTAAGCAACATAAATATGAAAACATTCGATAAAATGTACCTTTTGTCCGTAATGACTACATTTATTGCAGCCTATATGACAACAATTGCTCAGGTATTGTTTGTTTGTTTTGTCGCCTTGCATTTATTTGCATTTGCACACAGATTTTGTTTGTTCTTTCCAATTAGCATAGATTAATAACTAAGTGTAACGTTTTGCATATGGCAAACACTATATTGGAAGGTATAAAATCACATTATGTATAAGATAACCCAAGACCAAGAGCAACCGCAAAAAGCAAAACTATACTATAATATCGGTAGGTACTACTCGTATAAATAATTTATATTTCCATGTACATTCACGTTTGTTTTGTAAGTAAGTGCATATCTATGGATATGTAGATCTCGTAATCAAAACAAAAAAAAAAAAAAGAAGATACAATTTCACTGTTGGGGTTAACAATTTACACTCTCACCAATTTCTAAAATTTTTTTTCTTATAGGAATTTTTATATACATTAACGTTGTATTCGATATTATCGTTTAGTGTTATATTAGTTGTCTTTGTAACATTTGAACTGCAACAATATTTATCTTAAACACCGCGAACAAAAATCATTACACTTCCTTCCTGTTTATAGATTTCAGTGGTAAAACAACAACAAGCAGTAATTCGATGAGACAGAAGGACTCCACAATGTCGGCGACATAGTATCTGTGCCAAAGAGTAGGTATATTGGAGGAAAAAAAATGTTGTGGGCGATGTAGAATATCCGCAATGAGTAGTCTATCTGGATCCAAAGTTTTCAAGGTTATATCTTTTGGCTTTTCATAAACCGAAATCACTTGCCAATTTAATTTGTCTTATAGATATGGCACAAATTATTTTACTTTGCGATTATTCCAATAAGCTGTTCAATATAAAATCCTTTCGCCGAAGTAAACACAGGAAATTAAATATGTACTTTTTCAAACAAAATTTTCACGATAAGATACACATAATGTACCTAGTTTAAAGATAAATATTTAGAAGATTATAAGGGTTCGGATTTCAAAATATGTAGCTACGTTTAAGGACTGCCCCTTAAAAAAAAAAATAATAATTGTGATAAAATAAAATATAAACCCGTCGGATAAATTGCGTATGCGACAGCGCTTTCATCGGTTGGTATCTCGATACTAAGCTGAGCTATGTTTTCCATTGCCACAGTGTGCAATAATCGCCGTTGTTCTACCAGATATGACGGAACAGCCCAGGCGCAGTGGAGTCCACAAAATTGACAACTGATTTGGTCTACATGTGTGCGTTAGATGTTCCGGCGAAGAGAGTACACGATAATCGAGATCGACAGTGCTTGGCTTAGGGGTGGAAGAAGGTGCGTTATTTATGCTGTGTGTAATGTAAGTAACCCTAATGTAGCTCTCCATATAAAATTCGGTCTCATAATTACTTTACTACTATTTAATTTCAACCGCACCACTAATGTGAGAGTGGCAGAGAAAACAGCTGGGTGTACCGCATGTTTCTTGAATCCAACACAATAAAATGTACACATCAAATATGGGCACCGCACAACTCCATGTTCTCTATTAAACATTTTGAATTAGAAGGCAGGCAAGCAAGTACCTTGTAGTGGTTGCTTGTCAGGGATGTTTGATGTTGGAGAGAATGTTCGACTAGCAACGGTTTGTTATCGCTAGCTACTCTTGTGCTGTGCTGTGCTGACTGTTGGTGATACAATACAATACAAATAAGTCCAATTGATAGGCGGCAGCGGCAGTATACATTTTTTTAATGTCCCATGATCAAAACTGCGCGACTTCCTTCCTCTGATGCATTTATTCTGTATTCAAAGTTATTCAGATTTCTCAGATTTTACATGAGAATACAATAGCTATTGTAATTCAGTTTTAGTCCGTAGCCGGTAGATCTATCTATACGCTGAACAGGACTCACATTTGTGATTACTTTAAGTGATAAGTCGGTAGATCTATACGCTGCACGGCACTCTCACATTTGTGATTACTTTAAGTGGTAAATGAGTAAATGAGTGCAAACAATTGACATGTGGGCGTCATAATAAAACCGTCGCGTCGTTTGAATGCAAAAATATAGCAACATTTTTTTCAATGCCTTAATTTTGACTAGATATAGAGTTGGGAATAGATAACAGCACCAATTACCTACTTACTCCTGTGGGTGTGTGTCATCGATAACTATAAGGTGTACCAGCAAAAGACTTCCCTTAAGAATACGCTGGGGCTTGTTAGGGTGGGCTTACAAGTGGCTATAGGTAGTGAAAAAAAAATGTTCTGTAAAATAAAGATCAGCTCGAAATAAAGTTAAAAAGTGATTTTTGGATCGAAAGATTTGAATGAATTTGAATGACATGACTTTCGGTGTTTTGTTTGAAAATAATTTGTAAATGAATTATGCAGTATCTTACTTATTGGGCTCCACTTACACTTCAGCCTCCTATTCTCTGCGATCCACGGCAAGCTGTTTCTATAGTTCTCCCAGACCAAGCGCTCTGGCACTTGCGTTGGATTTGCCTTTGAAAAAGAGGTGCCATCCTCGTCATCTCGAACCTGCGGACCAGAACTCGAAGACCGTCTGGTTCACTATTGTCAAACCACTCGATCAGGTCGAGCCAATGGATTTCGACGTGGGTTTTTTGGACTATATAGGTACAGTACACATCATCTGTCTGTATTCCCTCCTCCATTAGCCTTCTTCGCTAACATCAGGACTGAAAGTCAGTGAAAGTATTTTTCTTTCGAAGAAGACACCTTTCCTGCATAAAGTTCGGCACTCGACATCGGCACCATGAAAAAGAAATGACAGAAGGGTTCTGTGAAGCATGTACTTTAATCCATTTGACTATCAAAACACAAGTACATATCTAGCAGTAGTTTCTTAGGGCACTTTCGACGTATATAATTATGTATATTTTTATTTCAAAGTAGATAAACTCATCAACCTCAAGATTGTGACTATGAAAAATAACGTGTTGCGTTAGGCCTTCGACCGAATGAACAATGCTTCAGGCTGAGAAGGTACGACCGCCACAGTGAACGGATCCGTTAAATGTAGTAGTGTCTTCCGTATTGTCTTGACATAATAATGTTATTATTTATGCGCTACGCATCTGCTCCATAGTGAGATTAAATTAATCATATGATAGCGCGTCTACAGGAACGCAACTTTTCACCGACAAAAAAAATACCTATCGAGATTTGTAGAAGATCACCAAAAAGAAGTTCATTGAAAAAAATAATCTCGAAAGCAAAAAATGTCGAAAGCCAAAATCTCGAGAAAAAAAATTCTGAAAAATTTCAAAAATTTTCGAGATTTTGCAAAAAAAAATTCATTTTGGTGAAATCGATTTCCAATAGCATAATAGGATGGTAATTCACTTAGTTTAACTTAACGTAGAGATTAAGCACTGTTTGTGATACTCTCCATGGAACCTATGGACGGTTAACTGTAACTGAGGGGAATCGCTGAGATTTTATTAAGTCCACTTCCCCTACTAGAATCTCTCCTATATTCGCTCCTTTTTTAGGGAATCGTCTTAAGTCGGAACCACATTTCTAAGGCGAGGGGTGTTGCGGAGTGCTGTGTCGCTATCACTGATAAGGATTTTATATGTGCAGAATCTTTTTGGTCCCGTGTATTGTGTCGCAGTGTAGTGTGTTGTGTCCAAAGCCCTTCTGGTCCGATTGCGCTATACTACTACTGCATGGCAACACACCACACCCCACGCGTTACAAGTCTGGTTATGGCTTTAGGTATTTAAATGGCATAGCGACATATCTCCGCCCACTACATTTTTCGAGCGGAATTATGTCGCTTTTTTTCTATGTCACATTTAAAACGACATATCTCCGCCGAACTAAGAACGACATATCTCCGCGCGGAGATATGTCGCTTTAAAACGTCATATCTCCAAATGTTAATCATTTATATTAAACATAATGCAAAAGGTAGGTAATTATTTTTTTATTTGTTTAATTTCTGAATAAGTCTATACCAAAAACTGTCAGATAGGCGTCTGTAAGAAAATTTGGTGTATTTAAAGTATGGGGTGGGTGGCTCGCTTCGCTCACTAACAGGATTTTAACCCTATTTTTCGCAGGGTTTAGCCGCTCACGCGACTTCGTCGCTCCGCTAAGGGTTATATTTATTTTATTTTAATTATATTTACTCAGGGGTATTTAGCAGTAGGTATAATATTTTTAGTCAATAAAAATACATGCACTTTTCTGTGTTTTGAAAACGTCATATCTCCGCCAAAAACTAAGAACGACATATCTCCGCGCGGAGATACCTATGTCGTTTTAAAACGTCATAACTCGGCGCGGAGATATGTCGCTTGAAAACGACATAACTTCGCGCGGAGATTTATGTCGTTCTTAGTTCGGCGGAGATATGTCGCGCGGACTTATGTCGCTACCCCATTTAAATCTGTGAGAATCAAAAAAATGTTCCTTCTCCGTGATTCTCATGAATTCGCGAACCTTATTGTAGAAAGAAATATTTTTTTTTTTTTGGAATATTTTTCTCTTAAAATACACAAAATTCTTGAAAGTACCGGAAATATCTTAAAACAAAACGACATTTTTTTCGACATTTTGTGTTTTCGCGATTAAATTTAAAATAGTACACAATTAAAAAAAAGAATGTACATAAACTTCGACTGTAGCTAGTCGTTGAATTTTACCAACAAGCGTTGGAGTTGGAGATAATTTCGTGTGCGCGGCATAGCCTGCTTCTGCTATGCTATCTCCTAAAACTGTGTAACGAAAATTAAAAAAAAAATTCCATGTTCAGAAATGATCTCTCACTAATGGTGCTTTTATCAATTAACTATACAAAAATGAGAAGAAATACTCTTTATACAAATTCGGTCTTTGCTTTATTCTTAACACTACAGAAGTATAAAAGTCTTATTACAAAATATATATAAGTAACGCACATACACACATTTTATTTTTATTTTTAGTAAAAAACTATAGAGAGTATCTTTGCATCTAGCATAATGTCATATTATGAGAAAACTTGTGCTTAAGGATCAACGAATGAAACCATAATGTATCTTGTTCCACTGTTGGTTATCAGACCCTCGTGGAAATGCGTCAGGCGTCCCGGGTGTAAAAGCATCCAACCCATTTTAGTTGCCGTGACGGAACAATTATATCGTAGAAATTTACAACCACCGCCCTCATAATCGATGCCAGCACGATTTAAAGCAATGTTTATGGTATAAGTTGATGAATCATGGTGTGGTCTTAAAGAAGGCTGTTCGTCTGGTCGATAACGAACAACAAAGTTCATGAACGAACGCGGCGGCTAGAAATAAGCGATATCATAAAATTATAAACTTGTAGAAATGTTAAGCAAGCGAGCTTACATTATGGAAATATCCAGTAAAGACAGCTTCTTGCAATGGACGCACATATAATTGGAGAAATTTCAGCCACAGAGGGTCTAAACCAACTTGTTTCATATGAATGTCACGAGTTGGAACGGCCTCGTATCCTCCTTCCAAGCGAACGTCCTACAAAAACACTGAATAATTATAATATTCATCTACAATTTGTATCTTTATACTACTAACCTTATTAGAACCATCAGACCATTTTCCATAATTCTCCACAATCGCAACCATATCTTGACAGAAGCGTTCTGTACCTATGCGGAACCAATAAACATCAGGGCATGGTTGAAGATGAGTCACGTTTGGCTTTAGTTGATTTTTGTATTCTGGATGAATGTAACGCTGCTCCCAATCCTTTTGATTTGTAAATAATGTATAGAAGTCTGGCCGGGCAACAGTTGTGTCGAAATTGTCACAATTGACTAAATGCGCATAGTCTCGGTCGTTAATTACGTACATAAATACTCCCTAGTTAATACCGAAATAAATCAGTTTGCGTGCACACAATGTGAATATAATATAGTATTTTTTATTTACCAATTTGCGCAAATTCTCACACATGGCCATATCAGCGTCAAGGAATTTATGGTCAAAGTTTAGCTTTTTGAAAATTGACTTTTCAATCAAAAAACAACTTGATACATATGGCACATTCCACATACCACTGAAATATATATTTATAGATATATAATTTAATAATTGATTTGATCACAAATATAAGAGTGTGTAACAAAAAACAGGAAGCGAATAGGGTGGTATTTAAACCTGGATGTAGTATTTTATTCACCAACCTATAGTAGCTAGTTATTTTTTTGAATTTCGAAAAATTGTCTTATTTTCTAACTCGTTCGTTCATATAATATCTGTCATTCATAGTCATGGGCAATTGGAGTACATATTGCTATTGATTGCTATTATCGGTTGTTGCTCCATTCATTAAAATAATAAAGGTTAACCAAATTTTTCCTTAGATGATTAATGCGCGGTACTAATAAATAGTTTTATTGTACATTTTACAAACTGATAAAATTATCTTTGTGACCAACGATATATTTTAAATTTTATGCCTTTTATTTCCTGTGCTCTTATGAGTTAAACTCGATGCACAGCGTTTCATTACAAATAAATCTAATCTAATCTAAAACAAGTTATTATATATTAGTAAGAATCTTCGACATAATAGCAATAGCTTCGATTAGCTATAATATTTCGAATTCGTTTTTATTTATTGATATAAAGACAAATAATTTCATTTCTTGAACTAGAATTGAAAATTTGCTAGAGAAACACGCTGAACTTATCCCTAGAATTTTCGACCATTTGAGTTGACTTTACTAGAAGTTTCCACACTTTATTTCACTTACTTACATTTCATTTGTAAACCTAAATTGGCGGGGCATCTTTTCTTTTTTTTTTTTTAATCGCCGCCACCAAATCAAATCAAACCCCTACTGCCTCTTCAATAATAATGCATAATTGAATTTATTTGTGGTGTGCAAATCAAATCAAAATGCGAGACCACTAGTCGACCACTGGGCCTAGCACAGGGTAAATAAATAATAACAAAAAATACTGTGATCAACAGTCGACACACAAAGTAACTCTTGAAACGACGGACAACGAACATTGAAAACCGCAATCTCGAGTGTGGGTGAAATTAGTAACAGCGATTTAGTAGATGTGAGCTGATCGATCTGAGCTGCCTATTGTAGGTGGATAGATAGATTTTAAGCGTTTAAAAACTGTTACCTATCAAATCGACAAAAAGTGTTTTCACAATGAAGTTCAGTTTAATATTTTTGGTTGTTTTTGCAATATTTGCAAATGATACAATTGCACAGAGTAGGTCAACTAATGGTTTAATTTAATAAATTTATTGTTTGTGTTCACGGTGTGATATTTTTATTATGTGATTGTAACGTTCTACAGGAACGCATGGCGGGAGGGGAATTTTACGGCGAAACTATACGGGGAAAAAGCCAGTCTTAATTCAACATCGCACGCAAGATGCGGTCAACTATTATGATCATGAGAATGTAAGAATTTTCCAACCAAAAGTAATTAAAGTTCATATGATTTATTTTTTCTTTAAGGGCGCAAAAATCATCAAATCTTCACATTTCGAATTAGACTACACACTTGGCAGAAAAATTACATTCTTTTGTATGGCAGAGGGTAAGTAAGTCAAATTAACCACTCGGCCGTGTGTAAATAAGTTGCTTCTATAGGTCAGCCAAGACCAACTATTACATGGTTTAAGGATGGTGCGGAACTTTATCAGCATCGATTTTTTCAGGTATTTAAATGAGCGAAAGTTATCACATTTCCGTAAATTTCTTTTTGTGTGTGTGTCTTTTTCCTCAGGTTCACGAATCTATGGTCGGGAATAACATAATTAAGTCAAAAATGGAAATAGATCCAACAACACAAATGGACGCAGGTGAGAAAAAAACCGAATGTGAAGATTTATAATCCACATTATCGCTATAACTATTTGCTTTAGGGTACTATGAATGCCAAGCAGATAACATCTATGCTATTGACCGAAGAGGATTTCGAACTGATTACGTGATGATTAATTTTTAGTTATTTGCTCAAAACATTGCATCTAGATCTTAAGAGCCAGAATTATTACACTATATGCTTTTCATATTGTAGTAATAAATATAAAATTGGTTCATGAAATTGTCACCCGATTTATTTATATCTTTGTATGTTCATGGGGTTGTGCTATTGCTGCTGATCTAACTGTAGCACCACCGCTTACAATTGGCTCAATTATTTAATTCAGACAATATTATTTGCGAAGAGTGCTTTGACAAAACAACAATATGTAACGTAGCGTAGCATATTGCGGTGGTAGTCAAATAAAATATTAAACTGAGCCGGAAGGGGTGATGGCTGCTATTTAATCGTAACAGGCATATCCAGAGATATCTGCTGCGTTTTGGATTAAAACATTTTCATTTTGAATTTGTCGGAGTTTGGTACGAATAGAAAGTCGCGCAGTTTCTCTCTCGACTATAGTTCGGTGTTAAGACCATAGCCCATAGTCGAAATATTGATAACATAGTTTGTCCTATTCGAATTAAAAATATAGCGGTCAGAGGTAAATCCAAGTGTTGAAAGAATGAATCTGAGATTAGTTGCAATTATTATTGGAGTGCTAGTGTTCTCTAACAATTTATGTGAAGCGAGGAGAGGAAGAACAAGGGGCCGCACTAAGTCCAGGGTATGTTTTAATGCCTTAACAAGGGCGCACTTTGTAATAATTAAATGTACGTTTAATTTTAGGTGCAAATTGGTTTACCAATCACTGGAAAATACCGAGATCCTGAATCGGATCAATATTATAACAACAACAATGTAAAGAGCATTATACATATTTTATTGCATGGAAGCCAAAAGCACGATTACATGATCCGATTTCATTCCATTTGTGCTCTTGGCATATAAACGTGTTTGTATATAGCAGTTCAGTGAATAACTAATCTAAACAAAATCATTTCAAGGGAGCAAAAATCCTGCAAGCATCTCATTTTGATTATGAATATGTTCTGGGACACAAAATCGCATTTCTGTGCGTAGCAAAGGGCAATCCCCGACCACACATAACTTGGTACAAAGACGGAACCGAAATATTTCAACATTTATACATGCACGTATGTAGCAATTTTTCGAAAATAACATTAAAGAAAACAACTGAACTCAAATTCGTTCTAGGTACACGAATGGCGAATCGGAGAAGACAAAGTTAAATCAAAAATTGAAATCGATCCAGCCACACAAATGGACGCAGGCGTCTATGAATGTACAGCAGATAACATGTATTCAATAGACCGACGCAGTTTTAAAACTGATTTTTCAATTGCTTTCGATTAATGATGTTGGGCATTAAACTGAGTTTGTAATAAGATTCTGTGTATTTTTTAATTTCGTTTGGTAAATGTGTGAAATAGTCACATAGTGGGGAATAAAAAAATGCTCAAAACCGATTACACTAATGTCGTTTTCCATTGGTTTCACTCGAGGATTCACTCATTCCGAAATCCAATGGAACAAGAAAACTGCTTCTGGCTGACTACACTCACGTATTGGTGAAACGTCTAAAACTACTGTGTGGCTGCTGCCAGCTGGCTTGTATAAAATACATAAAATGCACTTGTGTAAGTGCTTCTCGAGTGGATTCTGACTTGAAATCGAGAAGCGAAATTCTCTCCTCAGAATCAACAGAAGAGTATTTTTTGCGCCAATGGTTTCAGAAGCGATTTCTTGATTCCGGCCGCTCCCGGACGATTCTTTTTGCCCAATGGAAAACGACATAAATGTCGCTTTTAAACGATTATTTCAGTTGAGATATCAGTTAAGCATTCAGTTAGACTCAAGTGGAAATGCGAAAATTTACTGAAACTGATGGAATTCCCATACGTTTTCAGTTCAGTTGTCAGTTCTAGTAGATATACCTATTAACCTTCGACTGCTAAAATGAAAACTCTACTGAATTGAGGTCTAAATGTACTGCCTTTTTTAACTGAACTGACAACTAATCATCTAAATGGGTCTAATTGTACAATTGGGAAGGTTAAATTATGTTCGAATGCAATAGATGTTAAAGAACAGTTTCAGAAAATCTTTAAATCTATTCTAAAAAGTTGAATGAAGACTAACTAGAATGGTGTGGTGTGTATTGTTGAAAAGGTACGTACACCAACCTAAGATAATAGGATTTGTGATTTTGGACATAGGACGAGTTATTCGCTCCGGTTCAGCAAGTGGATCTAACGCCAATATTGAAGTACATTTTAAGTAATATGCATTCGTTCTTGAATCAGCTTTAGAGCAGCCGAACAAAATTTCAGGTTACCAAAGAAGCGTTGCTCAGACTTATTTGTCTGTTTTACTAGATTCTATGAATTAGTCATATTATAAACCTAAATATACAGATACATACACTATGTTTCCTTTTACTATATCCACATAATCATGTGACCTCGCGTAATATCCATCATCCGATATTGCACCCCAGAAATTGCTCCACAGTTCATTATCACGCGTTATAACTGGGGCGATGAATGGCCTAAATGAAAACTTATTTATATTAGATTTCCCAATTATGTATTACTACTTGTTACCTGTCATATGTCAAAAGATTCCTTAGTAAACCTGGATCGTCAATGTGAGCCTCTGCGTCTACGGAGAACAAATAGTCGCTTTCTTTTTGAATTGCTTGTTTGCTAAAAGATAAAAATCAAGCTTTGTAAAAAAAAAATTCACAATTTTTCTTCAAATCACTTACACAGCGAGTTTCCTGGCCATACGCTCGTCGAGTTCATCAGTCGATACTACTAGTTTCGCTGTTAGATATGCATTCTCATGGCTTACAAAGAACGATTTCGATAATTCGTCGTGAAACTCAACCTAAATGTACAAACTTGTAAAATAATTTTTCAAGCAAACGTTTATACAAACTACTTACTCCACTATAAACAAATAAGTTAATTTTCTCCTTTGGATAGTATAAATTGGCAATTTTTTCCAAAAATTCTTCATAAAAGGGCACCGCCTTAGATGCGATTATAGCCAGTGATATGATTGGTAGTTGTTCTTCCTAATTAAACAAAATTAACAAAAATGTAATCAACAAATCAACCAGGTGTTATTTTCTTAGTCTTACATCTAACGCCACTCTCTGTTCTTCGCAAATTAGGCACTTCTCATTAAATGTCCCGGCTAAATAATTGCCAAATGCATTCAGGTCAACTTTGCTTGGTCCATTGCCATGAATCACACTGGGAGTTGTTAAAAAGTCAATGTTCTGTAAGACCCCAGCGCCTGTATTGACATTGACATCTAACTTCACAACGTCCTTAGCGCCATTCAGATTTTGAAAAATTCTTGATTCAACGTCCAGTTTTATTCCAAGATACTCTCTTAGCTCTGGATCTAAAAACTGTTTGGTATAGAATAGCTGATCGTCGTCGGTATCTTCAATTGGCCGCTTAATCAATTCGTAAATATCGTGAGCGTTACCTAAGCAAAGAAAAAGACAGTACAGTATAGAATTTGTTTTTTTTTTCTTCCATAAATACTTACCGATAAACATGCCAGAGTTCAAGAAACGAGATGCTTGCAACGAAACGGCTGGATACTCTTTTGAAAGAGTTTCATCGGGCCAGCAGAATTTTTCAGCGGAAAATACAATTTTTGCATCTGCATCTTTGAACTTTTTCAGAATATCATTCAAACCTGATGTGAAGACTACATCATAGCTGTGCAACAAAAAAAGTATAATTGAAATAATAAAACCACAATACATATATGTACTGTACATACGATATACCTAATTAAAAAAAAAAAAAAACATTCAAATCTATCTTGAAACCCAACTGATTGAGCTCAAATTTTTAAGCAATCTTAGGTATAGTTTTCTTTTGAAGATTGGTTAAAATAGGACAATTGGGCGTGGTGCTTCTCGTGCAAAATAAAGGCATTGCAAATCCTGTTCTTCGATAGTTATGGGAGCCGAAATTTGTTAAATTTGTTTTCACTATTTATACAATTTGCTTTTCTTAAGTCTTGGATAAGTCTACAATGATCGACGCCTTAGGGGCCAGTTGTAGCCATCAGAAAAGTCCATCTGTAAAAAACACGCAACAGAACAAAACTTTTCCGCATTTAACCTTAGCTCTCATAGGAGCTGTTTTGGAATTGACTGAGAAGTTGAACAGAAAAAGTTTTACGTACGGAAAAGGAGTGTGAAATCGGGTATAAATTATACAACAGTTAGGTATATGTACTGTATAGTATCACATCAATTCAAGTTAAGTGGAATTGGATGTGAATATGAAACTTATACAGAAATAACTAATGAGCTCTTCCTTTAGTTACAATATCCTCTATAAAGCTGGAATACAACCATCTCTTAATCGTTCGCTTTTGTCGCCAGTAGATAAGGCTGTCATTTGGTGAGCAACCAAATTCTTTATTAAGTACAACCCGTGGTTGTTTATTTTTAAATGTTATTTCCGTATCGCTTTTTTTCGATAGTGTTTTGACATTTTAAAGCCTTGATAGCTGGCGCTGTAATATATATTCAATTCATATATTATCTTCATTTTCTTTGTAATAAATAAAAATAATATTTATGTATATTGTTTTGAAAACGTATTGAAAGTCAATGAAGAAAGCCTATCGAAAATCGACACCTCGAGCGAGACTATTTGTTAATACATATTAGATCTTTTCAACAAAGAGAATCTATTACATTTTTGTCATATTTACTTTTAGATAGCATCCATGATAAATAACTACATATCTTACCTGTCTGTAAACATAATGATCGTTTTATTGTCATCCTTCAGGGGAGCTACTGCTTCACGTAGCAGGTTGACTTTAAAACCACCGCCTGGTCCATCCATATTTCCACCTTTCCATTCTAAGCCTAAGCCTAGGGTTGTCACCTATAAAATTTGATTTTAGTCAAATGTTCACATCTGTATTGTGTAGAAAAAAGCCTTATCTATTTGGTTCACATTATATCTGTGCCGCAATTTAAAAACCAAACACATTTTAGGAATAAGAGACTTTAATTATTCATGCAGATAAGGTTTTAATTTAATCTACCCTCTCCGCGTAGGTCAAACTATGCTTGAACGCATTATCAATTCTATAAAACTTCAGATCCATATTTAGAGAATCTTTTTGTTTTTACATGAATCCACGCAAAAACAACTTCTCTGGTCACGTAAGCAGCATTGTCGTTGCCGGTCGGCGTTTTCTTTAAGTGAAGAAAAAACAATCTCATATGTGGACCGGATATGAATGAGTTTATTCATTTATTTTCCAGATGTTTTACCACATCTGGATTCTGGTTGAACAGTGCATCATTTCTATTTTATGAAAAATGCTATACCTACATATGTTCAGTCTTCCTATCAATACCGAATTATTATTTGAAAGCATGAGAGCGAATGAGGTGGACAAACTCAAAATTTGGATTACAAACTATTCTTATAATAAATTGTATGTAAGTATGTATACCGAGTTCTAGTAGGTATGCATATATGCATATTAAGGAGATTAGGCCAAAGTCCTCATTAACTTTATGAATTGGTTGAGAATATGGAACATATTTCTATCTTTATCGAACTTTAATATGAAAATTTGAATAGAAGAACAAACAAAAACTTACCTCAATCCCGTAAAATTTTGCTGATCGGATAAAGCGGCGATACCCATCGTTCTCTTCAGTGGCAACAGTGAATACTTTTATGTTATCTATAGGGAACAAACAAATTTAATAAATGAGATTCCAATTGCATACGCTGCTATTTAATACGCTTCTAGTGTATTTTAAATTGAAGTCAATCATCATAATAATCTCATGCAACGCAAGGAAGAATATGATATCATGATGTTAATTTAACGAATAAAAACAACAAAATAATGGGTAGATATTATAAACAAGGGGCTTTTTCGTCTACGTACTTTAAAGTGTATGTATACACAAGCCTTTGATATTGTTTACAACATGACCGACTGCATCCCAAAATAGACTGCCTTCTTTAAACAAATTGAACTTTATGTTGTTTTATCTTACTTACCATGTTTTATTTCCTTAGATTGCGAAACTTCACTTGTTGCAATTACAAAAATGCACAGAATGATTATTTGGAATACACCGATTTTTTCCATTGTGAATATAAGTTAGTTTTGTACTTGTTGTTATATTAATTTAATAAATTTTATAGCAAAATAAAAGTTCTTTAATTAATACAGCATCTTCGAATTTATTAAAAATTCACCAAACCAACATCCAACAACGAAGCGAACGCAGAGGATTCTGAAATTCGATTAAAATGTAAAGAATAGGAAAGAAACGAATTGTCTGTCAATTTACTGCATTTGTCAAAAAAGCACTCGATTTTTAAAGAATCTTCTCAAGATTGTTGTTGTGATGTGGTTATGGGAAATGGGAGGGGGTTTTACGACGGTTGGCGTTGGCTTAACATAAACAAATATTACCAGGTATGATTTCAGTTAGAACAATTTCACATAAATTGTTAATTCGGATATAAGTTGTATAAAAATTATGTATACTATAATGCAAACAAATTTATAAATAACCAAATAGTATACGTTCATCGTTTAAACATGATATTCATCTACCTTTTCAAAACTGAATACGTACCCTGAACTAAGTTGAAGTTTTTTTTTCTATTTTAAAAATAAAGTCAAACTGTGCTTCCGTTCGGAACATTTGAGCAGAGCATGAGTGTGTCCTCCATAAGATCAATTGCGATTTATTTTATCAAGTCAAATCCTTGTAAAGGTCAAATTGGAAGTGTTTTTATTTTAATTTACTTATTTTTGATGATTGTTTGGTAACAAATTGGATGCACTTTAATTGAACAGTTTACTTTATTCGTCTGAAGCAAAATTTACATCTGTGCAAAATAGCAAAATTAATTAATTCTAACAAGCCATCCGAAATTTCATGATTTACAAAATCGAGAAATAAAAATGATCACGTATGGCAATGCTGACTGCTACTCGTAGAAATACACTCAGAATTGAGTGTGAACAAAACCTATTCATAAGTTATCTATTTCACGATAGATGTCAGCTAAAACAAATGTTGGTAAACTAGAAAATAACAATTTCGGAAATCGATAATTATGGTTATGCTTATGGTCCTTATTTAAATAAATGTAGATGTATATAAAATTTATCAACATACCTCCCTCTAAAGAACAAAACTCATCTCGAGACAGATGAACACCCGTAATGGACACTACCATCACGAAAAAAATAAGTAACATTTTTTAAAATTAATCCAGCTCAATTCACAGAAATGTGATGTTATTTAAATCGTGGTCAAAGCTTATATCTATGAATTGAAGAGGAAGCAAAAGCGAACGCGAAAGAGAAAATTTTAATTTTCTGCTTCAACGACGTTATCGATTTATTGATATATGTAATACGTGCTCCATTCATTGATTTTAATAGATGCGTTCACAACACTTTCCTCCAATGATTAGAAAAAAAAGAGCATTTACTAAAAATGGATCGATATCAGGGCTTTCAACTAAGGGCGTTCATTTGTGGATACTGGAACAATGTTATATTATGATAACTTTTTTTTATTATGTGCTAATGCAAACTTTTCTGGAAAGTCGACGCTCCAAAGTCACTGGCGGTAATTGCTTAATCCAGTTAGCTAATTGCATTATAGGAAAGTTCGTAATTTACGTGGTTTGCCCGCCATGGTGAATTGCAAATAAGTATAATTTAGTCCATTTTCTTCCGTTGGAGCAGTTGAGTTAACCTGTCGCCTGGTGAACAAATTAAATTGTATAAGTGGTAATTGGACATAAACAATCATAAAATGCCAAAGGATGATCCCGAAACAGCCGCGCTCAAGCAGGAGCTCAATGATATGATAGCAAAATTTAAGGTTTGAATTACCTACATGAATTATTTGCGAAATCATTCATTTATGTAAAATCCCTTATAGGATGCGCAAAAGGCTCAAGCTGATTGTACACTTGCGGAAAAGTGTTCCGATATGGGAGATATTCCTAAAATTAGACTTCAGTCGAAAAAGGTCTTGAAGGGACATATCAATAAAGTGAATTCGGTGCATTTTGCTGGAGATTCCAGGCACTGCGTAACTGGATCTCTGGACGGTAAGCTAATAATATGGGACACATGGACCGGCAATAAAGTGCAAGTCAGTATAAGTTAGTATACATAGGATACAAATGCTAACAAACGGCTTTAGGTCATACCACTTCGGTCAGCATGGGTTATGACAGTTGCATTTTCGCCGTCCGGAAACTTTGTTGCTTGCGGAGGAATGGACAATCAGTGCACAGTGTATGACGTTAACAATCGTGATGCATCTGGTGTTGCTAAGATGACAAGAGAGCTCTTAGGATATGAAGGATTTTTGAGCTCATGTCGATTTCTTGATGACAACAAGCTTATCACGGGTTCAGGAGATATGAAAATGTACTGGCGAACTTTAAAAATCATATAAATTGCCTTAATGTCTAATTATTTAGATGTCATTGGGATCTGGAAAAGGGTGTAAAAACAATGGACTTTAATGGGCATGCTGGTGATATTGCATCAATTTCACTGTCCCCGGACATGAATACGTACCTAACGGGTTCCGTTGACAAGACTGCAAAGCTCTGGGATGTTCGAGAAGATAAACATAAGCAAATGTTCTTTGGTCATGAAATGGACGTTAATTCTGTTTGCGTAAGTTCAAATAATTTCAAATTTTGAACACATGATAGATACATTATGCTGTTTTTTAGTATCACAATAGCGGTTATGCTTTTGCTACTGGGTCAGAAGATCAAACAGCGCGTTTGTATGATATACGATCTGACCAACAAATCGGCCACTATGAACCACCAAATAAAAACACGGGATTTACGTCTTGTGGTAAAGATTTTCAGAGATGTAGATTACAAATATCCTAACCTTCTTGTCCGCAGCGCTGTCCTACAGTGGAAGGTACATAATATGTGGCGCAGTAGACGGTAACATTCATGCGTGGGATACTATGAAGGTAGTCCACAATGGTAAGTCTGCAGCAATTCTTTTGCGCTCTTAATAATAGTTAAAGCCTGCGTTTTCTTTTTATTAATTAAGGAATGTTAACGGGTCACGAAAACCGAATTACATCTATCGCTATGACACCAAATGGAATGGCCCTAGCATCAACCAGCTGGGATCAGCAATGCCGTGTCTGGGTCTAAGTGAAGACTTAAATTTAATTAAAATAAAAAAGTTTCTTTGTATTGAATTGTGAATCAATAAATTGCGCATTTTCCTCTCAACACACTGCATACGTATTGCAACTGTTATTCATTTAATATGACGAAACACAAATTTTTATCTAAACCCAGATATTATAAAGAAGCATTTTTTATTTCAACTTTTAATACGAACCCCTAACATTTTTTGAAGAAAGTACATACTATACATCTAGTACATTGCCATAATTTGTTTAAGATCTCTATTCAAGTATTGATTTGTCCAATCATTCTCTGGATTATCTAAATGATTATCAAAGTCTACTATATCTTTCATAGCACCACGTTTTAAAAGCGCCGAAACAGCTTCCAAGGTACTTTGGGAATGCAATAAGGAGAATGAAGCCTTATTCCAACGTCCTTCTCCACAAGAAAATACCTTAATCGCAGGCTTCTCTGATGCATGACATACAAACTTATTGTCGATTATAATAAAACAAGCGTTTCTAAAATTTTCTTGAATTTTATCTGCGATTTTGCCAGAAGGGGCCTTCTCAACTGATGCATCGTAAAAGCTTTCCGATGCGCCATAGTAGCCAGCTATTATCAGGCCATCGGCTTCAGCCATTGCTTCTACCTTTTAACAAAAGTAAAGAAATGTTATTTTGCAACTGAATATATATAAATTTGTTTACCTGAGCAAGAGCTATTTCAGCCATTGGCGTTACATAAAGACACTGATGAAAAAGAGGAATTGCGTCCAAAATGTGAACAGTTTCATTTCGACCAGTGGTGTTCTTTTCAGCAAGCAATACACCATTTATAGCAGAATGAGGATATTTGGCAGCATGAAATATCATTTTGGCATATGCCCTCTCTGAAACTGTGTAATCCCCCATGTTCATTAATTGATTTAGTCCGAATGAAAATTAACTTTAATTCAATAAAACAAGCAGATTAAATATTTGACACAACCCTATATGAAAGCAAGACGAAAGAACACACATAAATGACATTGACAAAAACAAAAATGACAGTACCTGCAGAACGTGTGTAGATGTAGAGTTTCCATGTGGGTATGTTCATAAATGCAAACTTCGTTTGAATTTCCAATAGGTCTTTCCCGTTTTAAGGACCATTCCAAAACCACTTTTTATGCATTTTTTATAAACACAAAATTGCACATTTTATTATTCCAAGAAGAATATATTTAATTATCTTATCAAAATGTATTAAGAAAACAAGTTTATAAACAGTTAAAATAAAGAATATTGGAATTCCAAACTTTTTTCCGCGAACGAAAACACCCTTCGCGCGAATTGTCAAAGTTTATTCGCAATCCACAACATTTATTCGCGTTCCACAAACTAGCGAATTAAACATTCGTTCGAACTTAACATCAAACTAGACATTGGTTGGGTAGAAACTGATGGCAAAATTCGCTAACTGCAGCGACCAACTGCTGTGTTCATGTGAACGGACTGTCAAAACTCGCTGATTTTCGTTCGTTCGTAGGTAGTTGGTCGCTCTCATGTGAATGGTCCTTTAAGGTTAGGTACCTACCTACATAAATGTGGAATTTAGAGCTTGTTTGCAGCAAGGGCAGATTAAAAAATAAATTTCTATGCTGAAAAATGCTCCACCGAAAAGGAAGCACCAGCAACCCACTCATATGCCGTAGTTTTTGTGACTATATAAATGTACCAGTATTAAATAAGAATTATAAGAATTTTTGTATAGAGAAAGAGAATGATAAACAAAATTTATCGAACTTTGTGGCTTATATTTCCCATCATCAGATTGTGTTCACTTAATCTTCATTCAAATTCAGATTGCACATTTCTAGTTGATGTTTTGCGTTGCTTATAGGTATGAAAAATGTAATTTCACACGAGAAATACGCACCATATCGGTGTACCGCGGATTCATAAAAGAAACAACGGTCCTAAGCACACGCTTAGTAAAGTGTTGATTTTGTGGAGGAAAAAATTAGTGGTCTGAGCTGGCTAGCGCAAAGTCTCGATCTCAATTAAGAACTTTCGGGCTGATGTTCGGAGTATTTTGTGCTTAAAAAAAAACCTTAAAAATTTGACTGAAAAACGTTGAACAATCTTGGAGGAATATCTTCCTAAAGCGATATTAAGACTTGGTAGCTAGAATGCAAAAACGTTGTTATTGCTAGCAAGGGATACCATACAAAATACTAGGTTATATTTTATTGTACTTTGAATTGTTATTGTTTTTGAATTTGGATTTTTTTGCTATTATGTATTTGGGTATTCCCCATAAAAAAATGTATTTGCGAGTATGTTTCATTATTTCTATTTATGGTATAATTCTTTAGTTTTTATTTTGAAATGTAAATGCAAGTATATTATGTATATAATTACCGTTGATATTTGGTAATTGTTTCTATATAATTTGTTTAATAAAGTTAAGGTAAGTAACTTTCGGTAAAGTAACTTTCGGCGTTTTTCTTTATTTAAACTAACCATACCAGCTCAGGGGATTATCTAATGTGGTTTTCCATTATTGGGACAAAAAATCATTTTTTTGTATCTAGATCACTTTTCATGTTCCATTGGGCGAAAATAATCATTTTTTTTTTTTCAAATTCCGGATCACTTTTTGCAGATCTTGATATTTTTCGAAATTTGCAAATATTCTCACTAGTACCAGTCAATATATAAAAAGCTGTGAAACAGAATCATACATTCTTCCAATACTTCCAGTCGATTCTCCGTGCCTACACTGATGTAGTACAACAGATACTACAACGACTCTGTGAAACAGAATTGATGTAGTACAACTGTCAATTTGCTACATTGTAGCTGATGTAGTAGCGGAGATACAGGCCCCTGAAATCTGAAATAAAAATCTGCTGAGCCCAATGGAAATTCACATAAGGTTAAAAGCAGATTCTAAAGAATCCTTTCTGACAGATCGGATAGCAAGCGGCCTTACACAGATCGAGCAACGCACGATGATAAAACAAAATCGATCTTCAAAACCAAATAGTACATACAACTATGTAATTTTTCAATTACATTTTGAAGCAAATTATTTTTTATTTCTTTTCAGTTAGCTGAATTCTTAAAAGTCATCATAATGTATCTTACACATATAGGTAACTAACTAGGTATCTACATATTCTCAATATGTGAATTGTGTGGTATTATAGCTAATTAATTTATTTACATAATTATCGAGGTAGTGATGTTTAACAAAATAGGTAGGTACCTAAAGATAGGTAAAATATTATCCGACAAACCTATGCTACGTCACTTCACGACACCTATTCATTACGCCATATTTTCTTGCCAAAAATGTAAGACTTTCGTTTAATTTCTCAAAGGAATTTATTAAGTCCCTATTCTAAAATAAATGTATGTATGACATTATTCTATTGCATCAGAGCAAAAAATAAAGATAAATTAAAAAAAGGCAGGTAGGTATGTTGATGGCTTAATATACATAAGTAGGTAGGTACCTCTATATCCACGTATAAGAACATCAAAAACCCCAATGACCAAGAGTGATTTACTAGGAATATATTAGGGTATTTCCAAAAATGTTCGCAAATTACCTAAAGTAAAATCCCAAGACATCCAGTCTGCAGCATGCAATTTTGCACGTAAATCTGAAATAGATACCTATTTACGTCTGTAGTTGTGGACTCCTTCTCCACCCTGAGGCAAAATAATGATTTGCTATTTTTGAACTCAGTCATGACGTCACTTGCTAGCTGGGCGAGCCCCTTTCTACCATGCAAAACAAACCCACGTAGTATACCTACGTAAGTACATACCCGTGTGTGAGGGGTATGTACTCATTCATAGCGCCTTTGTAAAAGCATTTTATATGTATGCATATATGAGCGTACTGCACAGCTGTATATATTTCTGCTTACATATTTCTATTTCATCTGACATCGTCAAAAAGCTTTTGAAGGTCGATGAGACATAGTCGTACAAATGTTGCAATAAGTCATTCGCCAAGTGTAACTTTGAAAATTTCGCGGTCGAGACTCCTTCGGTAGATACGCACACACATTCGAAATTAGGCATTCGTTTTAGCTTTACTGTATGTATTTCTTTCCTCTCATCTATAGACTATCAGGAAACAGTGCGAACAAATTCAATTGCAAGCCATGTTAATTGATGTTGATAACACACATCACGTAGAGAACAGAATACCTATCCAAATCTCATGTCATTAGCTTTCTGCTGCTGCTGCTGCTGCGCGAAACACACAAACACACCACCAACACCGCCAGAACTCGGTTCTGAGCAAATTCCACCGATTGGACGATTGTGTCTTCCCCACGACACTCCGTTCCGTATCAAGTATTTGCGAAGTGAAAACGTAACGACAAATTTGATATCAACGCAGTTGTGTCTCTGCCGTTGTGCTGGACAGGAAAATAAGAAATTGTTTAACTCTAATACTAACTACTTACTTTCCTACATGCTCTTGGAATATTACGCACAGTAATTCCCAAGTAAGCAATACGAAAAAATTCCCAAGGATATCGCTAAAAAACTAAAAAGTGACAAAAATACACATTTCCGCCGAGTTGAGTGTGATAAAAAATTTAAGTGAATAAACTCTCGGATGCGATTGTAACATTTTTACCAGGAAGCTAAAGAGAGTAAATAAGGAGGTATGTCAAATATTTTATCAAGTGAAATATATTTTGCAATATGACATAATGTCATAGGAGATTGCTAGATTGTGTTTATTAAAATTTATGAATAAACGTGTGCTGCAGAACAAACGATAGATACTTTGCCCGCAAACCAATAATAGTGATAAGAAGAGATTTGTCACCATATCGCTTTTCCATATTAAGAATTTCAAATTTCTTAACGAGTTTTCGGCTTTTCAGTGCTTCGCAGAGATTTAAGTGTTTGAATTTGATTTAAGGATGTTAGAAATTGCATGAAGCTTTAAAATATTAAAGTATAAATCTTGTAATTTAATATTTGTGCTAAAATATATGTAGGTATTGATGGTAAAATTACTTGGAAAATTTGAACCTAAATTGCGCAGTTATACCTGAAGGGGAATTACATTTGTATAATTTATGAATTTAATTTTGCAGTTAGATAGGTTAGGTATGTAGTCTAGAAGTCGGATATACAACACATTCTCTTACGAACTAACTTATTATGATTAATAGGGAATCACTTGTTTGCACGCGTTATTTGCATATAAAATAACATTCCAAGGTGCTAAAAAGCTATATCAGATTTTATTGAAAATTTACTTCCTAAATACACTACATATATGGCAGCAGCTCTTAGCTTACACGTATTTTTATGTGTATTAATATATTTGCAACAAAATCACGTACCTACCTCTTAATGCCCGAGAATGAAATTTTGTAAACACAAGTAGTTAACAATTACTGTCGCTGAAACGCCAATAATTGTATATCATAAGGGTACCTATACAAATTATTTAAATCTTAATCAACGGAAGAGAAGACATGTCGTTACAGACCGGAAGTGAGTGGTTTCGTGTAGATATCAGCTTTTTTGTTTTTGACATGAGGTAAAAACCTTAAATATACAATTTTGAGTTTGTTTGTGTAAATAAACTGCTTGTAATCTATGAGTTAAAATAGTTAAAACAGTATTGTATTCGCTTTGAAAAGGGAATTGAATACAAAGAGGGAAAAACCATAACCAATAAAAACGATTAGATTAGCAATGAGTTTCAGTACAATCAATACGTATTTACATAATGCTGATATAAAGTTAACAATGTTTAAACTAAGGTATTTTATAAGCTATGCATAAAATATATTGGAATCAAATGCTTTTGTTCGTTTGATATTTATTTTGTACCCACTCATAAAACGAGCAAATAATAATGAAAGGTTATAGAGAGACAACCTTTAAATTAATTTTTGTTCTGTTTGCATTACTTCATATATACCTTACCTATACAATATTGGCAAATGACAATTGAAGATTTATTCGTTTTGCAGTAAAATGAACTAAATAAGGAACACTTTTAAATAACTTGATGTTATTTATAAATTTAACGAATTATATATGTAGGTATGCTAATGTTGTTTATGGTTTGTCGTACCAATTATTCTTGGAATTTAAGTAAATTTGCTCTCCTTGTGTCCTTGGATATTAATGATACTATAATATCAACCGGTATTGTCCGTGTTCTCTTACTTCCCCTTTTTAAATCTTGAATTGGAAGGTGTTTATTTTGCTAAAAAAAAAAGTTGCCAGACATTACATTGTTAAATATGGTATCCGTTAAACACAAAAAAAAAAAACAGAAGCAGTTTACTACGTAATTAAATTAAACTTTTATTTACAAAGCAATAATAATGGATAAAACGTAGTTTATCTCATTCGGAGTATAGATTAAACGCAACAGAGGAATACATCACACGATTAAATTACGAACAGCTATAGCCTGCGGGGAATTACATTCAGTAAAGTACCTATATACGTTTAGTGGAAATATAACTGTAATGCAATTTTCTTAATATGCATATATAATTATTAAACGTAAACAAATGAATATGGTTAATATTTGAAATCAATAATTATTATAAGTATTTAGCAACCGATATTCAAATTAAAAAGAAACAAGCTTGAATTCGGGAATACCTACCATCAGAGTCATTGCACTTTTGCTATAAGCATTTATAGTAACTTCAGTTAGTACTTACATAAAGAATTTAAATTCCAACCCAAACCATTTGGGAGAGGTCAATCAAGCGAAATACTACGCGCTTTAATGTCATCGCAAGCACAACTGTGTCTACGGTTTCGAATTTTATTGAAACATGTCAATTGAATGTCTATGGTTTAGAATTTCCTCTGGCATTAACATGAACAATATTATGATTTACGAGAACGAAATGGCTCACTTTCATTATGCATAAGTACATATTCAATTAAGGTGTTCATTAATTATAAAGATAATATAATATGAACAATGCTTACCTAGGTACATCGAATCATTTGAATTGCTTACGCGACCTGTATATTGGTGCATGGTTTTGCTTTCCTCTTTAAATTGCGCAAAAAAGTCAGTAATTTTATAGTACAAGAATATTATATAGATTACAAACGAGATTAGATGTATTTTTAACTATATACATTAGTAAAATGCTCAAACTCTTACGAGTTACTATCAACTCATAAAACAGGTAGTATAAGCTGGATTAGCGAAATCTTATCAATGTTAACTAAACTAACGGACAAACAGGAAAGAACTTGGAGTTCAAATATTAAGCATAATTCGAGGTCAATTGTATAGGAGATGCTTTGAATTCCAATCTCCAAAAATATTTATATACTATAACACTTTTTGTTGCACAATATTGACCATTTAAAATTCTCATAAGTATACTTGTAGGTAATTAAACTCTTAGTCGCACATATCTTATTATTATTTGCATTTAATTCGGAAGCTAGCATTATTTTGTTAGGAGTATGTAGACAGGTACTTACTACCTGTATTCAAAATAAATAAACAAACAATACTGAAAATAACATTTCCATTGCGGAAGTAAAACCAGATAGATTTAATTACTTTAATTTTGGTGCCAGGTGGTGACGTTTGTTACAACTGTAGTCAGCGACATTATAATGCAGTCAGCTAAAGTGATCGCATAAAAAATCCCCTAACTCAGCTTTTGTATACACCCTAAAATCAGAACAGCGGATCAGTTTATATATAATACAACATTATATAAAACAATGGAATTTTCATAGTGTGTTTTGCAATATATTGTAGATTATAGATATCTGGTTGTAGTCATATGGATCTTAACTCAACAAAACTCTAGCAAATCTATAAAGTGCATACACATAGGAACTCGATTTTCCGATATGCATTTCTGGGTGCAAACCTATTTCGAGGCGCACGTGCTCCTCGTCAATTCTGAATTGATTTCAATTGAAAAACGTTCAGTCGCTGATTTACCTCTATTTGCATTCACATCGATAACATTTTGAACCTGAAACGTGAATGTGACGAAATCTAGCAACGATCGATCGCAATAGAATTATTCTAATCTACTAATAGTAGGTATGTAGTAATTGACAGCGAACTTGCGTAGACAATTTATTTATTTAGAAGATGTGCATTCGGAAAAGCTTTCAATACAGGGCAATTAAAGGGGATGATGACGTGCCTTCTGTTTGGAGCCAATGAAATTGTAGATCGATTTACGTTATCGCCTGATTTTGTTTTTAATGTGGGATGGAAATTTACGCTGATGAATTTCTAAGAATAACAATTTATTTATACGCTATAGTGTAAAGTCCCCATTCCCCGAGATAGTAATTCATCGTTTAAAAAACATAAATACTGACGCAAGCATTTTCATTGTGAACCTATTTTCATGTCATGTTTTGCTTAAAAATCGTATACATAACTTTTAATAATTTCAAACGTGTCTCCATTACGCTAAGTGGAAAATGCATAACACGTTTTATGAAACATACCTACACAAATAAATTAAATGAGCCTTGAATAAAGGTAGGTAGTACACATTTTTTTGAATTTTGTTTTCGATTATTGTTACAAACAATGCCTACACACACAATTATTGCATTTCTTCGTAAAAATACATAATATAGGTTGTAGACTATTGAAGCTCTGGAATAGCTTGATGATAGCCCTGAAACTATGGAATTTTGTATAGGTACTTAGCATAGGTAGATATTATACTAAAAAGGCTTTGGCTCTGTGAAATAAGGCCCAAATGAAATAATGCCCCAAAAAATTATACAGGAAGAAATAAGGCCTCAAAAGAAGAAATGAAATAAGACCCCAAACGAAAATCGAAAACGTATGGGCGACATGCTGCCTCCTGCAACCCCCCTGCTTGGGTTTACTGTCAGATTTGGGGCCTTATTTCATCGCAGTCGGGCCTTATTTCATATTTGAAATTGGGTTATTATTTCATTTTCGCTTTTGGGGCCTTATTTCCTGCAGCCAAGGCTGTAGGCTCTAGTTTTAGTGATCAGTAATCAGAGCGCAGTAGCGCAGTGGTTAGTGTGCTGGACTGCTGTGCGAGGGATCGCAGGTTCGATTCCCGGAAAAACACAAATTACATCTTAAGGTTTTTTCTACTGCGTATTACTGTCCTGAAAAAGCTTCTCAATTCAGCCGTTCGGACTCGGCATAAAATAGCAGGGCCCTTCCATTCGTTCAAAAAAAAAAAAAAAATAGAAACTCACACAAACGAATGGTTGCGAGAAGCTATAGGCCTAGTGTCTACCGCCTGTTGCGTCACCTATTTATTTATTTTTAATCAGTATACAAAAAAGTTTTTTTTTTATACAAGAGAGTTGAAGCAGTGATAAGTGACTACAAATAAAGTCAAATATAGGACTCTATAAGCCTAGCTTCTCACAACCATTTGTTTATGATAGTTTATATTTTTGGGAAGTTCACTACCTACATATCCAAATAACTAATGTGATTTGAGAATTTGAAATTAAGAACTACATATAAGATTTGAAGAACATTTTGTTCTATTTATTTTAATCTTTTTTTTTAACCCATCATAAGAGGTCGCCAATTTTATAGAAACTGTAGTGACTGAAATAAACCAACATTACAAAATTTGAGCGAAGAAAAGGCCGATATTGATATTAATTTGATACGCGCGCCGTCATCTAACGGTCGATGGAACGCGGGTATTGACTAAACACAATTTTTGTCCACTACAAAGTAATTATTTGAGTATTCTTAATTTTTTATTGTTGTAGCATACAAGGTGATATATTTAGATACTGGGTATATAGTTGCTAATATCTGCTAATTTATTGTTTAATAATACATACCAACAAAACGGAATAATAAATAATGTGATATGTAGTTGTAGATACATGTCGGTTGTATATAATATCACATTAGCTAAAGTTCATTAATTCCGAAAACAGTAATAAATGATTAGATTATAGCTTTGGAAGTGCGATAATAAGCAAATCACTGCTCAACGTCCACGTTTATTTTGATTTTATTGTGGGAGCTTAAATATGATGCTAAAATCGTTCATTAAATCCGCACAAGTCTTCGAGTGGCCAATCTGACGGAGGCTGTTTTCTTTTTTGGTTAAGAAAAGAGTCTTTACCGTCAAAAAAAGTTTGTGTTGCCGAGATACTTATAACAATTACGAATGTGAATGCCCATGACTCTTCAGCCAGCTTTAACGTAAAACTATATTATGAAGTTATATGACAACCACTTCATATTTACACAATTTCTCTTGTTATCTTTCTGGCCATATATGTACCTATATAATTATATATACCTAACCCCGGTTGATTGAAAGTTTTTATTTGATCCATCTGTGATTTGATGGCTTATACTGCCTAGAAGTGAAACCAATTTCTCCATCACTCGAAAATGTTTGCGCTTGACATTTCAAAATAAATTGACAGAATGTGGCATCAACCCTATATCTGTTGGCTAAAATGCGTGTTATTCTAAGGATTAGAAAATACCTTTCTGACCTTTCAATTCAAGTTGTTTTGGATGGTTTCAAGTATGAAACTCACTATATACAACTTGGTGTTTCCCAAGGCTCCGTTCTGTCATTTCATTAATGATCTCTTGCCTAAAACTTCAAACCCAATTTATTCCTTATCTGATCACAGCACTCGCTTAGCTTCTCCTCAGTACGGAATCTCGTATGCTAGAACCACAATAAGTGTGATTTTTATTTAGCCTGGAATTGAATTTCATCATCGGAATTGTTTACGAATACGTAAGGGAATATGAATGGGAATGGATTTATCATTGACTCGACGCTGTTCGAAGAATGATGAGTATCGGGAGCACGTGAATACATTATTTCCAAAGAGTCATAAGCTTTTAGCTCGTGTTTATTATAAAATAAAAAAATAAATTAAAAGACGAATCCTTTTTATTTAAATAAGTATGTAGTTTTATTTCTTTTTTTCAATTCAGTTCCGTATTCCTTGATTATATTTTCTAGAATCCTCTCCTATTTTTCTATTTTCCTCAGTATTTGATTATATAAATTTCCCCTTAAGTAGTTCTTCAAAGTAGATTGCTTATAAAATGAAACATTAAATTACCTATTGTGGCTTATAATAAATACAAAATTTCAAGTGAAATAATTCGCTGAATGTCCTTTCTTCTTTAGATCCCAAAATATATTATGATCCTATATGAATATTATGTACCTCTAAAAGCTCACGGAACTCTTCGAAATCATCTGCATAATTCTCAGTTTGTAGGAAAAGAGCTTAAATTTACCGGTTACATATTTAGTTTTCAAACTCGTGTATAGCTATCAGAAATAAATATATATTTTTTTGCTTTTATTGAATGCTGTGAATGATATGTCACAATTTTGCTTAGAAACTGAGATTGAAATTTGACGCTAAACTTCATTTAGTGGAGGGATTACAAGCATGAATTCAAGAAAACCGAATGACTTTCGTTCTTACAATAGGCGTACGACTGTAATCTGAGAACCTGTGGGATAGAAATATTCCATAATTTTGTACATGTCCTTGAAATATTTCCTCTTCCACAATTCAGTAAGCATAAGCAGTAAACATAATTAATCCTTGAGTCCATTCTCAATGATAGGCCAATAACCTCAGCTGTCCCACCGAATGCTGATAAAAAAAGAAACTGGTCCGCGTTGTTCTGGTTTTTGTTTGTACAATAACAATGCATATTTTTAAAGCGAACATATTTCAAAGAAATAAAAAAAATGCTTGCAATTGAAATTACACAGAGAGGTTTCCTGGAATTCAGGCCGAGCCGGCAAGTGCAAGTTAATGCTTTAGTATTGTAAACGACTGATATAAAATAAAAATATAAACAGGCATTTATTTTGTAAGCATGTATTTGTGGAACGCAGATGTGCGTTTATTTATAATTTCAATTTTACATTTTTTTTCTTGGGATTATCAGTTGTTATTGTGGGATGAATTAGGATCAAGGCGAATAAGTTATCTTAAAATATATTTACAGTAATGATAATGATTAGACAAAACATTGATACCATCAGCAAGACGAATTAAAGTTTCAGTTTCAGTTTAATTAATATAATGCATGTTGTCAATCATTTTCGATTGCTTCAAGTGATAAATCATAATCTTATCTATTGTAATGTAAGTATACCTATTCAAATAGAACTATTTTCGGCCGATTTAAATAGAGCGAGGTTATTACACATTTTTTAGGATCATATAGCATAACACAGCCATGTCAGTTTTGATCACTGATGAATCTGAATACCTAAAACTGTAGGAATTTTCTTTGTCAGCTAAAAACTCGAAAACTACTGGACAGATTTCGATGAAACTTTTTTAAAATGTTCCTTGAGACTCTGAGACTGCTATAGGCTATGTCGTTTATAGCCACATCCTTAGGGACAGTTTTTAGGCAAAATGTATTTTTTGAAGTCAAAATATTTATATCTATATATATACAAAATATATACACATATACAATATATGTTTATACTTTTGCGATCGTGCGACACGACAAACAAAAATAAAACCACACTAGCATACGTAGGTATACATCGCATTCGAAAAGGGTTGATTTGTTTTCTCAGTGAGTGCTATATGGTCAGTTGTATATGTAGGTATGTACATTACGATCGTATCTCCGATGTCGGATGGGGATGGGGTGCGTGCTGCAGTATGGCATGGGTTATATTAATAATCTTCATAAGAGAAGAGACGTATAATACAAAACAGGTTTTATTTCAGAATCTCATTCGATGTGTGGTAGTTGTTTGGATTCTATAAGAAGAGGGAAAGGAAATGCAGTATTATAAACAAGTGGCAAGATCATGGAGAGGGAGGGCGATGCAGGGGTGCACATTAAATCGATATCTATACTTATAATAAAACTGTAGGAATTTTCTTTGTCCCATAAAAGCGCGAAACCTACTGGACAGATTTCAATGAAACACTCAAAGTGTAATTTTAAATGGACCAAATATAAGTTTGTTTGTTTGCTAAAAGCGAGAGGCGGCGCAAGGCAAGCACGGGTCAGCTAGTCAAATCATAATATCAAAATGTCGGTTAATACTTTTAATCTTTATCATTATTATACTTTATTTCAATAAATACATACATTTGATAGTAATGACGATGAGGGTATAATTTACCTACTATTATCGGATCTCGTTATTGTACCCTGATCGAAAAATAACATAATAAACTTAAATAAATTTGCAAACACATACGCAGCTTAAATACATATTGATATCTCATAAATAGCGGTCGAGTATGATCTTCGTTATACTAATATGTATACTTATTATCAATTTTATACGTCAGAAACTTTCATACAGGCCATTAAATGCAGTTATTTAACCCGAATCACTAAACATACATATATTGGTGTATATTCGATTTTCGAGATGTAGCATTTTGCAATATTGTTGATAAAGAACTCTTGAAATCGAGGAATTTTTTAATAATAAATAATTATCACAAGATCTCGATTGAAACTTTTAATCTTGATGAGGTGTTTTTATGCATGTCATACACTTTTATTGCTCTAGCACATTTATGCACAATATATGGTATCCGATCATGTCATGTATCCTGATTAAAAAAAATAAATAACAGAATGAGTGCAGATTATACACACAAATTGCACCTTATCTGAAGTTATTGGATTTTATTCTTAGTATTTGTTGTCGGTCATACGACATGATGATAGTCACTTTTGAACAAAACTGATTTGATGATCGTCTGCACTTGAACAACAATCACGATAATCTAATACGTAATCAGATTTTAAATTGCCCATAAGAGCATACTCTTTGTCAGAGAGTCTCATCTTATAACATACAACTCAAGGAATTGTAGGTATCTATACAACGACAAGATTCTTTATTGCATTTAATAATACTACACATCAGATTATGTATTTGCCGTAGTTGTTCAGCTTCCTGCTTGAATATTATGTAGAGGCAGATTTCCAATCCAGTGCCATAATATTTTAAATTCTGATTATTTGTTGTAGCCGCATCACATTCACAAATTGTCGTAGACTTATTTTTTAACTTATTATATGAATGGGCTAATTTTCATATTACATACCTAAGCATTGCGACAGAGAATGTATGTTTGTTTTAAAATCAACTATTTTTGTATGCTATTGTGGGTGGAGATGTTAGATCTATTTTAATCTTGAAATCTTAATAAACTTTAGATAAGTATACCATATACCTCGTATCGTATCGTTTGAGTATAAACGTTCTTTGGTCATAACTCTGCACAACTGAATCGATTGATTTGATTAATATGATACTTTTGTTAACATTTTCTAAAGTAAAATTTTTGTAGATGTAGGTACATAAGATTCTGTAGCAGATTATGAGAATTTGTACTGAGGGCTAGTGAAGGATTTATAAACTTTAGTAAATGAAGAATTGGAAATATTTATTAAAGAAATCTTTCGTTGGTCTGGAAATACCTTCAGACGTTTTCGAGATGTGACGCTGGGTGATGAACTTGAAACATTTTAATGTTTGACTCTCATTGATAAAAGAATTTAAAATGCATACCAGCCTTGGATTTACCCTTAGCCCAACTAGGCCCAAGCCTAGGGCATCAAGAGAGATGGGGCACCACAAAATTTGAATTTACATGACGATCCTTCCAATTCTTCCCTATTCTTCATCACTTAAACCAAAATTTCACCATATTCTACCAAATATTTAAATACAGCGATTAATGTCGTAGTGGCTTCGGTGCGAATGTCAATGTAGGAATCGCCAGGGAATCGAAAAAAGAAGAAAATGCGAACATTTATAGAAAGTTAATGCGAATTGGAAAACGGTGTGCAAATTTACGGCGATATGTGAGATATTCGTCACTACTTTATACACTGCTGAACTATTTGTGTTATTTTGGGTCAAGGTACCTACACCAAAGTAAGCCTTTTCTTAAATTCTTAGCAAATGATATTCGCATTGGAGATAGACACGAACTGTAGAACTTTTTTTCTTAGGTTATACCCATGAATCATTTCCCAAAGTATTGAGATTGAACTTGGAAACACGACCCTGTATATTCAGAATGGGTAATGTAGACAAACTTATAATCTACCAACAATTTTTTAAATCGACCACTGATCTACCTTTCAATCTACACATTTTTTAAATCCTATAAGTAAAAACACTTGCACAACAAACTCGTCACGCGTTACATTTGACGTCTCCAAGCCACGGGTTTTTGGTTTAAAGTCGACGGCCAGATTTAGTGGAACTTATGGAAGCCTTTGAGCAAGGTATAAGTGTATTTTAAACTTAGATACATATGTACATATAATGCAAATGAATAGGTAGATATATACAATTTATAGGAAAATGTGAAAAGTAATTTTTGGGTAGGACCACATTTCGTACGCTTACACCCTTAATGCGGTACTAATAAAATCATTTTTAGTGTCCAGGCTAACTTTAACGAAATCACAATGGTGAATATTTCCATATCTATTGTGATCGTCAAGATATTTAAGTTGAAGATTAAAAATTATTATTGGTATGGTCCATTGTCAATAGACAATCCGCGGTACTAATAATCATTTTTAGTGTCCAGGCTAACTTTTTCGAAGTCACAATGGTGAAAATGTCCATACAAAATTATCCATTGTGATCGTCAAAATATTTAAGTTGAAGGTTAAAAATGATTATTGGTAAGGCCCAATATTTACCAGATAATGTAAAAGGAAATGTAAAATAGGGCACCATTTGTTGTAAAGGTCTAGGGCCCAAAAAATGTAACTCCGGCGCTGTGCCTAAAGGACCATTCACATGAGAGCGAACGATCGAATTGCTGAAATGCGAACGAAACGCTTTTTAAGCATTTATAAACAGAAAATTGCACATTTTATTATTCTAAGAGGAGGATAATTAATTATCCCATCAAAATGTATTAAGAAAACAAGTTTATAAACAGTTTAAATTACGAAATTTCGAATTCCAAACTTTTTGCCGCGAACGAAAATACCCTTGACGCGAATTGTCAAAGTTTATTCGCAATCCACATCATTTAATTGGAGGGCTCATAGGTTAGGCGAACCAAGTCAGAAAAAGACAATTCGAAGATATTTTGATGTTGATTAAATGAACTGCCATTAATTTCTGTAATGAATATTTTAGTTATACTAAAAACTGTTTTAAAGTTTATTCTCAAAACTGTTTAATGATATTTTACAAACTGCAATTCAAAAATTGTCCAAATTAATTTTTACATTTTTTATATTTCATGACTTGTTTCGGTTCAGCTATGAGCCCTCCAATTCGCCTAATACAAGGCACAAACTAGCGAATAAACAATTAGTTCGAACTTAACCTCAAATGAGAAATTGCTGGTAGAAACTGATGCCTGAAATTCGCGAACTGCCGCTGTCAAAACTTGCGAATGTTCGTTCGTTCGTAGGTAGTTGATCGCTCTCATGTGAATAGTCCTTAAGGCACGTATATAGATATATTTTTTTTTATTTTGTAAAATTAATCAACTTGTATTCACTATACCGGCCGTCTTACAACTCACTCATAAAATAAACAACTACCTTCATGATAAGAATAATTGTAAACTATAATCTCCGACATTGCTTTCTATATCCGTAAAATCTATGACGTGGATAATGGATAAATGTTTGAATTAACGGACTGTTTACTTCCAATATTTCCGGTATTTTTATCAACGAATCTTACGAAGCCTCTCCTGTTAAGAATGAACTAACAGCAAAGGAAGATAATGGTTTGGATTATTTATATTTTATACCGAACAATCGGTATTTCTTGAAATCAACGATACTTTATGTTGAAAATAATTATGTCCATAACTGACCTAAGCAAAGCACAAACAAGAAGTGCATTTATTATACGTTTTTCTCTCATAAATACATCCCTGTTACCTCCCCATGTTTTTCATGGTACATTATACTATTGAAATAGTTTTTCTTTGCTCACTAGCCTGAGTTTTCCTCTCTTGATGCTCATTTTTTCTCTGCCTGGGGAACTGATAGCTGTTTAACTATTGGCTTTGATGGGGGGCGGGTATCGATGTCGTCACATTACAACTTTCCCGTGTTCACTTCAGTCTAGTGCCAGTTACACAATAGAACTGCGTACGTCAGATAAAGAATTTCACGGCCATCATTCGAAATAATTTGCTGGATTTGTGAAGTCTACCTATAATAAATGTTTACAGCCCAAACATATTGATTTACTAGCCCTTCGCTGTCCAACTACTGGCTACTTAATTTCGGTTATAAATTTCCCATCGTATCTACTTTCTGCGACTCCGTTACTGAGCCAAAAATATGTGAACACTTCCATGGGTTTAAAAAAATATACCCACCGTTTGTAGAGTCAGTGCGTCCGTTGTCAGTGCGTGTACTAAATGTTCCCCTCTCGCTAATAAAGTGCATTTTTTGATTATTGCTGCATTTCTCAGGAGAAAGTGAATTGTGTTAAAAATATAATTTCATTTTATTATACTGTGTTGTTTGTATTGTATGACATTTGAGTACAGATTCAAAGTCAAACGCTTCTGAGCATGCCCACAATTTTTGTAAGGATTACCTCCTTGTCGCTTTTCCTTTCCATATTACAATAACGTTCGAAGGGCATACGGCATCTTGCCAGCCGCGGCAACAGCAAATATTACAATAACAGACTCTAATGAGTCTGGTTGTTTTTTTTTCTCATTGTTTGCCTTTATTGCTTAGAAAAAGTCAACATTTCTTAACTCCAGGAAGTTTAACTATACTTTGCGTTTATTTGTTTTTGTGATAAGTTCTGTGAAAGTCATTTAATTTTTAAAATAAATCATCAAAAATGTCGGAAAAGAAAATGATTGTTAGTACAGAAGAAAACTCACGACTCCTGGAAACATCGGTAAATCCTGAGACTTATGGATCTCAAAAACCGGTAAAGTATTACAGTTATAATTTTCTATTGAATATACCGCCCAAATTATAGTTCAGCTTATCAAGTGCAATCCGTTATAGAAAATACTATCGACATTGTCTTCTGACACGCAGGATAAAACATTTTGCGTCATAAATAAATTCCAATAATTTTTTTGGTATCTACCTTCCTTTATGTGGTGGACCTATTAGTAGAAGGCCAATAATTTATGTATACCTATGTGTATTTATTTTTAAGTCATGTGACATCAGAGGCATTTTTCGAAACAATTTTACAATTAGATGAGCTTAACAACCCGCTTATTAGGGCAAATTGGATAATTTGAGTAGTTTGTTTTTTAGTTTTTGTGTAGACACATAGCAAGTATCTTCGTTATCAGGGGTAACACGTATCTATATACATAACCTGTCTATATACTATACATACAACGTACATAATTATAGCGAATAGTTTATCTTATTATATCAGCCATTCGGTTGTATTTTTTTTTAAATATTTGCTGCAACCGAGTACAAGTAGTAGATTTTTCCCAAAATGCGGTTGCAAAAACCTGTTAATGAAACGAATTCCATTTGTTGCCCTATACAAAACCAAAGGTAAATTAACAACAACACAAAGTCGTCATACGGAAACCCCGGCTGCATTTGTACGTGATGCAGTTTTTTTTCCCAGAAACCGGAATGAGTACCTTCGTCGCGTCGGTAGAATCTAGTATTATGGATTCAAGTGTAACGACCTATTAATATTATGTACAAGAACAAGTACATAGGTAGGACAAAAGAAAGCTGATAATGGGGGTTGCCTATGCATGTACCTATGTATATACGATTTATTTGCCGAAAAATGTGCATACAACTAAATACAAACCAACGTTGAAGTATTGTTCGTTGATAATTACGATTAATTAATTAACGATATTTAATTACATTTTGTTTAATTCTTATGTTTTGTTGGGAGGTATAACCCGCATTTTTAAATGCATTTTCTTATTGTAATAAAGTATTTATTTAAAATTACAACCGCCATTTTTTTTTTGTAGTTAAACAAAGTTCTTAAAATCCCCAAAAAATCGAAAGGGTACTATCCTTTCAATGCTGTTTTGGGATAATTGACAGGAAAACTAAAAAAATAGTAAGATGTAAGGATATCGACATTTTGATATATCATATGACACGTAAAAGGTCCATAAATCCTTTCGACCTTAGGTCTGGAAAACTGCTAATAGATAGATAGGTTAATTTTTTGAATATACTAACACACGTAGTGCAAAATAGAAAAATAAAGAAATCAATTTAAAATTAATTTAAATCAGTGATAAACAGTTTGTATTGTAATCAGGGGCGTAGCGAGGGTTCGAGTCTTGGGGGGTGACTTTTCATTGAAATGCCGACTTGTTTCAGGAATTTTCCGACCGTATAGAAATCATAAAAATCGTCCCAGCGGTTATCGAGTTATATCTAACGTCACTGAATTTCACCCCATCATAGAATTTGTTTTTTGTATGGGAGGTCCCACGCCCCTTTGTCCAATTTTCCAACAGGAAATATCCCGTGCCAAGATCTCCTGTAAATTTGAGCTCAATCGATTCGGTTCTTTCGGATATAAGATTTTTAATGTTTTCGTTTGTATGGGAGGCCAATACCTAAAAGACCATTCATATGAGAGCGACGAACTATCTACGAACGAACGAATATTCGCAAGTTTTTACAGTCCGTTCACATGACAATATATCTAGGTCGCGGCAGTTCGCGAATTTCAGCCATCAGCTGTATTAAGAAAACAAGTTTATAAACAGTTTAAATAACGCAATTTCGTTTTTCAAACTATTTGCCACGAACGAAAACACCCTTGCCGCGAATGGTCAAAGTTCGCAATCCACATCAATAAGCCGAGTTCCACAAACTAGGGAATAACACATTCCTTCGAATTTAACCTCAAATTAGAAATGCCGCCCGGTCTTTTTAAAATCGAATCGAAACTCGCTAAATTTTAAGGATTTCAGTCGGCAAATTTGCCGATGCCGACCATCGAATCTAAAAAAAATTTAATTTACTCGCAAAATTTTAAGGATTTCAGTCGCCAAATTCACCGATGCCGACCGTCCTTTTTAAAATCGAATCGGAACTAGCTAAATTTTTACGAGTTCATGTGGAACCTTTGAAAATGCCGACTTGTTGGTATACATTTACAAGTTTAAAACCTATACCTAATGAAAATCCAAACCTAAGATCTAATTTTTGAAAATTGCTTGTTGATTTGCCGACTTCGAAAAGCGAAGGTGGGTGCGACATCTCCCACGCCCCCCCCCCCTTGCTACGCCCCTGATTGTAATGCTCTGTGATACACAACATTTAGTTTTTCCAGGAATTGTATTGCCTAGATAACATTCTAGGACAATGCATATCAATGTTATACAAATTTAACAAACTTTGGCTCCCATGACTGATGAAGATTAGAGTTTGGAATGTTTTTTTTCTTTTGTGTGGGAGGCTCCACGCCCCCTTGTCCAATTTTTCCGATTCTGCAACATTCCAGGGCTAATACCTAGGATTGTATGTAAATTTGAACTCAATCAATTCGGTGGTTTTCGAGATTTAAAATTTTGAATGTTTTTTTTGTGTATGGGAGGTGCCACGCCCCTATAACTCATGAACCAACCCACCTACAAAGACCGTATGCACTTATAAACCATGGTATTAACGCCACCTTTCATGGGAAATTTCCAAAATCAAAATCGGTTCTCGCATTACAGAGAACATTAGCGACATACAGACAAACATTCATTTTTATATACATACTAGCTGTACCCGCCCGGCTTTGCCCGTGCATAGGAATTGTATTGCTTATAGGTCTTAGATAGTAATGTTCTTTCGTAAAATGCGAGAAATGAGAATAAATCGATTTGTGGGAATTTTCTTTCTGCCTATACCTGATATGTATATAGCAATACGAACAAAATATGAAAAGAATGAATGGCGGTTATCGAGATATAACGTCATCGATTTTCACCCCATAGAAGATGTTTTTTCTTTAGGAGGTACAGTGAGCGTCAAAAGTGAGAAAACACCGATGTTCTTTTAAGTTTTCTTTGCGGTCTGGAAACAGGTCTAAAAAACCAACAATCTGATAAGGAAATAACAATAACAAAACGTATTTAATCTCGACAGGATAAAATACTTTAAAGATATTTAAAAAAAATAGTATCCCATCTCCAAAGACAAATTAAAACATCATTGGTGTTTACTCACTTTTGAGGCTCACTGTATAAGATTTTGAATGTTTTTTTTTTGTATGACCAATTATGACCAATCTTCACAGGAGCTGTAAATCTGTAAATTTGAGCTCAATAGATTTGGTAATTTTCGAGATATACGATTTTGAATGTCTTTTTGTATGGAAGGTGCCCGCCCCTTTGTCCAATTTTGACCAATCTTCACAGGAGCACTCCAGGGCATCAATACCTAAGATTATCTGTAAGTTTGAGCTCAATCGATTTGGTGGTTTTCGAGATATGTATACGACTTTGAATGTTTTTTTTTTTGTATGGGTGGTGCCACGCCCCTTTGCCCGATTTTGACCAATTGTCACAGGAGCACTCCAGTGCCAATAACTAAGACTATCTGTAAGTTTGAGCTCAATAGATTTGCTGGTTTTCTAGATATACGATTTTGAATGTCTTTTTGTATGGACGGTGCCACACCCCTTTGTCCAATTTCGACCAATCTTCACAGGAGCACTCCAGGGCATCAATACCTAAGATTATCTGTAAGTTTGAGCTCAATCGATGTGGTGGTTTTTGAGATTTACGATTGTGAATGTTTTTTTGTATGACGCCCCTTTGTCCGATTTTGACCAATCTTTACAGGAGCACTCCGGGGCCAATACCTAAGATTATGTGTTAGTTTGACCTCAATCGATTGGGTGGTTGTCGAGATACGATTTTGAATGTTTTTTTTTGTATGGGCGGTGCCACACCCCTTTGCCCGATTTTGACCGATTTTCAGAGGAGCCCTCCAAGGCCAATACCGAAGAATATCTGTAAGTTTGAGGTCAATCGATTTGGTGGTTTTCGAGGTTTAGTATGGGCGATGCCACGCCAATACCTAAGATACCTAAGATTATGTGTTAGGTTGAGCTCAATCGATTGGGTGGTTTTCGAGATATACAATTTTGAATGTTTTTTTTTTTGTTTTTGCGGTGCCACGCCCCTTTGCTCGATTTTGACCGATTTTCAGAGGAACCCTCCACGGCCAATACCTAAGAACATCTGTAAGTTTGAGCTCAATCGATTTGGTGGTTTTCGTATGGGCGGTGCCACACCCCTTTGTCCTATTTCCACCAATCTTCCCAGGATCACTTTACGGCCAATACCTAAGATTATCCTGTAAGTTTGAGATCAATAGATTTAGTGGTTTTCGAGATATAAGATTTTGAAAGTTTTTTGTATGGGCGGTGCCACTCCCCCTTTGTCCGATTTTGACCAATTTTCACAGGAGCACTCCAGGGCCAATAACTAAGACTATCTGTAAGTTTGAGATCAATCGATTTGGTGGTTTTTGAGATATTAGATTTTGAATGTTTTTTTGTATGGGCGGTGCCACGCCCCTTTGTCCGATTTTGACCAAACTTCACAGAATAGCCTTCGTACAGAAAACAATGATTTTATTAAGATTTGAGCTCAATCGGTTTTGTTGTTTTCGAGATATACCACGATTTTTGTATGGGCGGTGCCACGCCCCTTTATCCAATTTTTTCACATACAAACCTGCTACAAAAGAATACCTTTCCAGAAAAAAAAGAATCATCAAATTCGGTGTAGCCAAACTCGAGTTATAAACGGACAAACATATTTTAAACTTTCTTTTATATATATAGATAATATAGGTAGATGTACAAGCAAACTTACCACATACCTACTCGTAGCAGAAATTTATCTGAAGATAAGAAAAAAACTATTATTAGTACCTAATAGGATTTCTTTTAAAAAGTTCAAGTTTTTTACCACTTCTAATTTATCGATAAATGGTTCATAAAACCCAAGAGATTAACTATTTAAAATTGCGAGCTAAAGTTTTCAATTATATTTAAGAATTTTAAATTGTAACTACTATAAATCTATAAATCAGTACGAACAATAATTAAAACATTGTGATTACTTTTAATAGGAACAGGATAATCTAATAGCCATGGTGAGTGGTGAAAATCGATCGAAAACGTTACCGCAATATGTTGCGGCCTTGGCAGCTGCTGGAGGAGCATTGGCGGCTGGTGTTCTTCTGGGATGGACATCACCAGCTCAAAACGAACTAGTTGAAAACCCAAACTATAAGTTTCCTGTATCCAAGGAGCAATTCTCATGGATTGGTTCGGCAATGACATTGGGCGCGGCTTGCGTATGCATTCCAATAGGCTTCTTAATCACGATATTCGGCCGAAAACTAACCATGCTGGGTTTGGTTCTCCCATTCTCACTTGGCTGGGGTTTGCTAATTTGGGCTTCAAATGTTGAAATGATGTACGCTGCAAGATTTATTCTCGGAATAGCAGGAGGCGCATTTTGTGTGACAGCGCCAATGTATACCGGAGAGATAGCCCAAAAAGATATTCGCGGCACATTGGGAAGTTTTTTCCAGCTTATGATCACGATCGGTATCCTTTTCGTATATGCGCTTGGCGCAGGACTTAATGTGTTTTGGCTGAGTGTTGTATCTGGATTGATCCCCCTGATTTTTGGAGCTATATTTGTGTTTATGCCAGAGTCTCCGACCTATTTGGTAAGTTGTAATCAAGAATTTCTAAAACGACGAATGAGTGATAAGAACAAAATATGCTTTCGATATTATTTTGTAGGTAAGCAAGGGAAGAGACGACAGTGCCATCAAATCAATTCAATGGCTACGTGGTTCTGAGTACAACTATACTGCAGAGCTGGATGAGCTTAAGGAAGTCGATGCTAAGATAAAACAACAATCTGTTTCAATTTTTGCAGCCTTGACCCGTAAAGCCACGCTCAAAGCATTGATGATTAGCTTAGGCCTCATGTTTTTTCAACAATTGAGCGGAATCAATGCTGTTATTTTCTATACAGCTGATATTTTCAGAGTAAGCCATAATGACATAAAACACAATATTATTAAACTACAATAATATAATCCTTTCTATTTACAGGATGCCCAGACCGGAATTGATGAAAACTTATCCACAATAGTGGTGGGTGTTATGCAAGTCATTGCTACCTTCGTTTCTGTTATGGTTGTCGATAAGTTGGGACGTCGTATTCTGCTATTAGCATCCTCTATTGTTATGGCTGTTTCTACCCTTCTCATGGGGGTCTACTTCTTTATGCAAAAGAATGACGAACACTCGGTTGATAACCTGGGTTGGTTGCCTGTTGTTTGCTTATGTCTCTTTATTGTCATGTTCTCTATCGGATTCGGTCCAGTACCATGGCTTATGATGGGCGAACTATTTGCTTCTGATATAAAGGGCGTCGCGGGTTCAATCGCAGGAACTACTAACTGGGTGTTGGCATTCATCGTTACGAAATCATTTGTAAATCTAAACGAATCGTTGGGAGCAGCTACAACTTTTTGGATATTTTCTGGAATAACATTTGTCGGAGTTTTGTTCGTATTCTTCGTGGTTCCTGAGACAAAAGGTAAATCTTTGAACGAAATTCAGAAATCGTTTGAGGGACATACATAAATTAGAGTGCACTAACTGCTCAGTCGCCATTTTTTTTTTTTGTAATTTTTATGTACATATAAATATTCAAACAAACATTTAATGTAATTTGTAAGTCCCATGACTTTCTCCTCAATTGTTATTGTTTTTTTTTTTTTATATATATATATTTTATTTGAAAAAAGACAAATTATTAGTTTATGTAGGTGTGTTTCTACTTTATATGGATACATGCACTCACACATTCAGCTGGCAAATATATATGTAAAAATATGTATATATTGCGAGCTTTAAACTTTGAAGACTGAGAGTCAGAATTATTGTTATTTTCCCCCCAATAAAATTAGGGAATGGAAAAATTATACAAAAAACATATTCAAGAAAGCATTTAGAAACAATAAAAATCCAAAATATGAAATATGCATTTACATTATACTAAGCCACCTTACGGAAAATACGACAAAAGTCGCAGATCTTTGAAATTTCCAAATGTAGATAGCATATTCAGTGGAGGTAGACGCGAATGCGACGAACCACATACATACATATAAACATAGGTAGAAAGAAAAAAATTAATTCATTATCTTCATATTTTCGTATTGTCAAATAAATTATTACATACATTTTATTTAAATATAAGTGGCATACCTCTTGTCTTTTACCATATAAACTTAGTATAAATATATTGTTTGTTTAATTTTGATCTTTTATTAAATCACATTAAATATAATATTCGCATGTAAGTTATTTTTATGTTTTTATTTTAATGTTTATTATTTAATGCTAAGAAAAAAATTTAATAAACAAACAAATTATGTATCACGGTCCAAACAACCTTTTTTATTTGATTTTTTTACAATTGTTTATCCTTTTTGCAGCTCAAGTTTTAATAAATATATTATCCTAGTTAAATAATTCAGTACACTGAGTTTAATTGCTTACTGAAACAAGTAGGTATATTTTATAGAGAAATCCTTTGTACATAAGTTTAATTTTGTCCATTATTAGAATTTACACAGAAATTTAAGAATTAAAAGAAAATGTATTTTCTGTAACATACTCGTACTTTGTACTTATGTACATAATTATGTTGTATGTGTTGTATTGCGTATGTATTTAACAATGTACATTAAAACATAAGAAATCTCATCTAAGAGAGCATATACAAACTGCATTACAAGTATAAATGTATTTATATAACAATATAATTATTATATGTTACTTAATTGTTGTTGTATTGCAAAACTAGTGCTTATGTACAAACAAAATAAATAAAAAAAAAAATATTATCGATTGTTATCAATCTCACGTATGGATACCCTACGCTCAAGAAACGGCTTATATGATACCACTGAAGGAGCGTTTTAGTAACAAAAGCATTTTGCCAAATCGGGAAGTGGTAAACGTTGCTGGTACTCCACCTTCAACGGATATGTACAGTACACGTATCTACAAACTGAGGTGGATGAGTTGCTAGCCTATGGGACCTGCTAAAATTGCAATTCAAAATTAGTTTATTGAAACAAAAGAAGAATATTTTTTGTTTGACTTAGATCAATTTATTTTATTTGGATCAGATTTTGCAGATCTAGATATTTTTCGAGACCTACACATAATGTACTTTCAATAATACCAATATTCCCCCCTATTCCCGTTGACGTTTGTCGTAAACGACTAATATTTCATTTCGTTTTTAAGCCGGTGTTTGCAACTTTTTTGGGACAAAAGATTTGACAGTGAACCCATAGAAAACGAAATAAAATCGTCCGAAAAAAATCGGAAAACCAATTATACAACGACACGTCACATGAGTCGTATACGACAAATGCCAACGGAAATAAGGGTGATTATCTTGGATATCATTCAGGCGAAAACATTCAGGAATTACAGAAGTATATCTATGTAGGTGTTTGCACGAGGTGTGATTGACAGTTAGTTAACACAGTGTAGGTGCACAGCTGATGGAGCTATCATGTATGGTAAGTATGTACAAGTACATTGTACATCCAATAAATAGAACACATAAGTTTTCGGTACGAATAGGCAATTAGAAGCAATTTTCTCGTGTTGAGAGTTGTCTTATGGACTTGAAAACGGTATGGGGTTAAGGTAAAACGCGTAGATTTAAAAAAATGTATATAATATATTTTTCCATGTATCGTTGACTGTATGAAAAAGTACTAGTAAAATAGGTAAAGACGTTGAGATCGCAAATCAAAGCGTAATCGACGACGAACAACTCATAATTTTAGATATATATAAAGCATATATTAGGTAGGTATGTAGAAACAGTACTAGGTGTATTTTTTTGGGAAGTGAGTATAACAAAACCAAAAGTGAGTATACGAGTTTTGCATGTAAAACCAAAAGTGAGTATAACAAAACCAAAAGTGAGTATAACAGTTTTGCATGTAAAATTAAAAGTGAGCTAGCTATAGATTCCCAAAAAAATACGCCTACTGTCGAAAATCATTTAGGTATGCAATCATCTGAAAATATGTCCATTAGAATATAAGAAATAAAAACGTCACATACATGTCGGTATCGGCAAGCAGTCAAATTTTACTACAACAAATTATTTGATGTCGTAATTTTGTATTTTTTTCATGATTGTATTGTATTCATGATACTAACTTGTACGCCTTAAAGTTTGTACATAAAATGTTCTAATAATAGGCGTATTTTTTTGAGAATTTATAGCTAGCTCACTTTTACTTTTACATGCAAAACTGGTATACTCACTATTGGTTTTGTTATACTCACTTTTGGTTTTACATGCAAAACTGGTATACTCACTTTTGGTTTTGTTATACTCACTTCCCAAAAAAAGACGCCTAGTGTATGCTTAATGGCGGTCCTTTGATTTACGCGGGGCACAATTTATAAATAAGTCTGTGTTTAACAGGTAGCTTCTAGGCAAATGCTCCGTTTATATTAGTACCTGTAATTATAGTCAAGACAGAAAAATAACGCCTTGACTGTTGGTTAATGTAATGACAGCAACACCTTTCTTGTAGCTAATTCTGGCAGCATGTCTTGTGAACACACCCAGAGTTCATCCAAAAAATTCATTTTGTAACACAAATAAAGTGAAGTTCCAGGTTATGTAAAGTTGAAAAAACTTGTGTCTTAAGAACAAATATTATTATAAAGTTGATTAATTTATTTATACGATAATGGTTTCGCCAACTTTAACGCTTCTCGTTCGTGCCCGGGGTCCAGATGAATTCTGGAGAAAAAGGAAAATCTTTAAAATGGCAGCAGTAAGTGGAACTATGCACTATGCGATTGCTCAAATCCTAGTCAAGTTTCGTTTTATTTTAGCATTACAGAAGCCGGGCAAGGAATTGCTATTCCATAGCCATAAGAAGTGTTCACAGAGCACTTGTCTATGCGACAAAGGGCCGAAAATTAAAGAAACTGGACATGGCAGAGGTAGTTACTGAGACCCTGTACAAATTCAATGTGTTATGTATATTCATTTTGTTTTTGCAGCTGTGGAAAACCCGGGTAGAGGCTGGCTGTAATCAGTATGGTATCTCCTTTGAATCATTTAAGGAAGGACTTCTAAGAAGCGACATTTTGTTGAATAAGAAAGTATTAGCCGAACTTGCCGTCTGGGAACCCAAATCTTTTGAATCGCTGGTCAAAATCTCCAGAGAAAGAGCAGCAATTGAGGGCTATCCAGACCTTAAGGAAAGATCTGTAATGAATCAAGTATACGGAATTTCCAACATAATGAAAGACATTAAAATAAAGTAGTAAAACATAATCCATTTTTATTGTTTCTTTTTTGTTAACTAAAACATAACAATTGGAACAACTAAGGCATGGATAAATAAAGTAACATTTCCCCTTCGTTGGCTCCGATGACGAAGTTTATGCAAAGCAATTGCTGGATTTATTCAATTTTTGCTAAAATATCAGATTCTCTGAACAGAATAAATTCTTTTTTGCCCTCCAATTCGATCTTAGTACCTCCGAACTCTGGCAATAAAACTTTATCGCCCTCTTTAATACCAACAGGAATGTGTTCTCCGTTCTAAAATAAATATGTACATACAGAACATTTTACTTTCAATGCGTTTAGACAAAGTTTAACAAACTTACAGTATTTCTGGCACCGGGTCCAACTGCGACCACTACTCCCTCAAGGACTTTGGTCTGCGATTTTTCTGGAATCAAAATTCCTCCTTTTGTTGTTGCTAGAGCTTCAGCACGTTTAACAAGGATGCGGTCAAGCATGGGGATAAGTTTTTTAATTGAACTCTGCCGGTGATAAAAAAGATTACAATTACACAACTGTCAAAAAATGTTCCAGAAGCCTCGATTGCTTATTATGAAACATTCAGAGAACTTGATAACATTTTTTTTTTAGTTTTTGACTTACCATGTCGAGATATTATCAAGAATTCGGAATGAGGTAGAGTCTTTCTTATTTTTAATTTATATTAATTAATTAAATGCTATTTGTCCGGGAAAAAGAAGTCCCAGCACGTGCGTACGATTTAACCAAAGTAGGAATTGATAATAAATGAATTTCAACAACTTCAATGAAATCAGTTTGACAGTCAGCCAGAAAAATTCATTTATTTCTTACGTTTCACATCTAGATGGCGTCGATTTTATATTACGTGGGTACCTATTCGGATGGGACCGTTCAGTAATCGTTATACAAGGTTCCAAAGTGGAACCTTGTATTTACTGAGATAGATTGCCAATAAAACAGGCCTAATATGAATATAACAATTTGTGTATTTTAGATGTACTTCACAAACTCAAAGAAACTAGTGAAAAATTAAAAAAATTTAATTTATTTTCATGGAAATACATGAACTAATTGAAAAATCGAATTCAAACTGAATCGAAAGTTGATCACCGTTTTCGCTCTCACCGATTTAAAATATAGGGTGGGTTACGGAATAACGTGTATTGTATGTGTAGTTGTATGTACTAGTAGTTAATGGCGGTTCTCGCCATTAGTTTTTTCACTCCACATTATATCTAAGTCCATTAGCCGAAAAAAATCACAAGCAAATGAAGATAAAACTAAATAAAAGAACACACACTCTCTCACATGATAAAATCGATCTTTCAATTTGCGATCAGAAAAACTGAATTCAATTTCGATCCGATCAGTGTTTACATGGGAGGGACTCAATTCGAATTGAATCCGGATTGAATCGCTCATTAACCGTAGTAAAAGTAATCGGCTATAATTATTATTGTAGGCGTATTTTTTTGGGAAGTGAGTATAACAAAACCAAAAGTGAGTATAACAATTTTGTATGTAAAACCAAAAGTGAGTATAACATAACCAAAAGTGAGTATAACAGTTTTGCATGTAAAAGTAAAAGTGAGCTAGCTATAGATTCTCAAAAAAATACGCCTTGTGACGTCACATTATTCCCAAAAATGTATAGGTATTTGACGTAAAGTGCGAACGTACCTAATGTTCATTAATGCCTTCTCTTTCTTCCGTTGCTAGTTCAATCAAAACTCTTTCGTTAAAAGAAAGCAGCTGTCAAAAAACATTCGGTATGTTGTATTTGGGTCTGGGTGCTTCTATTTATTTATTCTATCTTGTAATGTGGTTGCAGAAATAATAAATGTATATAAAATTATAAACTTTTGTAATAAGAGATTGCAAAATGCTTTGCTCTGAAGGGAAATTAAGTCTTCACTGCTATATTGGAACTGCTGGAATCGTATTTTCATTATGTGTGCCGCAAATGGTTTTTGACATTGTCCCTAATGTTTGGGGTGCCGTCTTATGGGGTCCTTTTCTATACTACGCTCTTATAAATATGATTATACGTTTTGTTCTAAAAGACAATGACTATCAGGTAAGTGTTGTATTTGATATAATATCGAAATTGATTATGCATAAATGTGTGGATAATTTCAGATTGCCATAAGGGCATCTTTGTTGGGCTTTGTGTCATCAGCTAGTGCACTCCTAATTATATTCGCTCCTGCTTCTTGGAAACAGTTAGGAGTTTATGGTGTTTTCTTATCATTTTTTCATTATTCAGAGTTCCTCGCTATTGCCTGGTCAAATCCCTTAAGTCTTTCGGTAGATTCGTTTATACTAAATCATTCAATCCATTATGCAGTTGCTGCGGTTCTGAGTTGGACGGAGTTTGTGTTTGAAACTTTATTCCTGCCTGACTTCAAGTCAAGTTATCTAATTTGGATGATTGGCATTGGGCTCTGTGTGTTTGGAGAGGTGATGCGCAAAACCGCAATGATAACCGCGATGTCAAATTTCAATCATCTCGTACGTACTTGACACAAAGTTACATTATTAGATAAACAATTTAACCATATTTTTTTATGCTTTGCCAGGTACAGTATGTGAAAGCAAAAGATCATCAGCTTGTAACACATGGAGTATACGCATATGCGAGACATCCTTCGTATGTTGGCTGGTTTTGGTGGTCCATAGGCACACAAGTAAATTCCGCACTTAAAATATTAAAGTTGTAAATATTCATTGCATTCTTTTCTTTCAGATAATTCTCATGAATCCAGTATGCATTCTCTTGTATACAATCATTAGTTGGAAATTTTTTAAAGATAGAATTTTCATCGAAGAAATAACATTATTAAACTTTTTCGGCATGCAGTATTATGATTACCAGCAGAAAGTGCCTACCGGCTTACCATTCATTCGAGGGTATGAAATTGAAAAGACACAATAGGAGTTTGTGTAATTGCGAGTGATCTAATTTTTCGAAATGAGACTATTTCTGCAACTATTTGCCAATATTGTAAATTATTTAATTTTAATTAACAAAATGAAATATCCTAAGGGGTAGTAAATAAACTAAATGTAATTTATTTAAACTAAACAAGAATTAATGAAATTCATAATAAAACAATATTAATAACTAAATAATATGTATTTAGTACTTTATAATCGTATTGATTTGACTTGCGATGCCAAGAGGCTGGGTCACAATCTAATATCCGTTTACTTGCATCAGTCGACGCCAATCACTCAGCGGTTAATTCGTATTCTACTATACAACTGCAGCTGTGATGTATCATATACATAATTAAATAGGTATGTATTCATTTTGCGCACTCATATCCTTAACATTTAATTTTATTTTAGTTTCGAGCTCATATAATACGTATGTGTCACAAATTGTGTTATTTTATAAAGGGTATATACATACATATATGATGTCAAAATTGAACCTAACTATAGGTAATCAATTCAAAAAAGAAATTCAAATTTTGTATGAAATAATTGTTATTTATAGATACATCCACGTTCAAACACCTGTAAACAAATGGTGTATAAGAAACATTTTATTAAATGGTATTTATTACTAAATAAACATTATTCACAGTTACAAGTTACAATTTTCGTTTATTATTCACTTGAACATACTTGAAGCTGTTGCTTACTTATCTGTAAATCAGTTGTGCACTCAAGTATTAATGACAGTTAATGACCATAATATGACCATAATATACAAACAATGCGCTATGTATTACATTTTTGGATTGGGTGAGAGCAAATTACATAATATATACCCTTTCACTCACTCCCTTAACAATGCGATTTCGGGCAATGTTCAGCGCACCTTGTGTGCTTGTTTTTAATGCATTTCTAATGTTTTTCTGCAAACATACATTTTCTTCCTTTTCCCTCCGCGCTCGCTAGTTTTGTTGTGATTTGGTACGCAACAGTGGATTTTAATTGTAATTTTAGACTTTTAATGTAAGTTAAAGTTTTGCTTAAGTAGATATTTTTGTAAATGATTTAATTTGGGCTTAGTGATGTTCAAACGTTTTAACATTTTTCATAACATCAAAGCGTGTTCTTATTAGTTAGGTACCTACCTGTATACAGAGTATACCTAACTGTATCTATCAAATGTGTAGATAAAGTTCTGACGCCAAGGGTGAGTAACAAAATTATTTGTACATAATTATTAGAGATGTAACGGATATCCGGTTAGTATCCGTTATCCGGCCTATCCGGCCTCTTTTCTGATATCCGGCACATTGCCGGATAGACTCTTGGTATCCGGCTAGTTGCCGGATAGTCGTTGTTGTAGTAAAATACAACAAAAATCGTTTATCCCAAAACTGTTCCGATCACACCCGCTGAATTTCCGCGACTTTGTTCATTCCAAATTTCAGTTCATTCATCTACCGTATATGGCACATCCAGTTAACGCCGCGTCTCCCGAGCAACACTTCATAGATCATAGCCTACCATTTGTCATTTCTCATAGAAAGAAATAGCTGTACCGTACCGTACATGGCACATCCAGTTAACGCCGCGTCTCCCGAGCAACACTTCATAGATCATAGCCTACCATTTGTCATTTCTCATAGAAAGAAATAGCTGTAGGGTGGGCATTTCATAGCTTACTATTTCCACAGCCATCAGTCGAAAACACATGAGTGTCAGACAAAAAAAAATATAGCCCATAGGATAATATCCACAGCTAAGAGCTGAGCAATTTTTAGAAAGACATTTTTTATAGAATGCTATTTGTGGTCTCTGCTATATGGCTGAGTTCTTTTTGGAGGATAAAACATGAGTGTATGCTTCGCAGTATGCATTTCTTCGGCCAGATATCCGGGCGCCGAATATCCGGCTATTCGGCCTTATTACATACCGAATATCCGGTATCCGGTATCCGGCTAAATCACTATCCGTTACATCTCTAATAATTATATATTTCCATTTACAGAAAGTAAAAAATATCTATCGACTACAGCCATTTATTTTGCATTAAATGTAAAACAATATAAAGAACCGCTAAAAGTTACTTAAAATTTAACTAACATTCTAAGGATAATTTAATTTTTCATTTTAGTAGTGTCCTTTATGTTAAACTTCGGTACACGATCTTTTTTCGCAAGAATTTTTGATGATAAATCATCAATATTCATGTCGCTGATGATTAAATTGATACGTCGCTCTACTACTCCAAGTATAAGTTTGACATTATGTACACTTAATGCTGTCTTCGCACTTAATACATTTAATATTGGTGAATTATCGCAATGAATTAAACGATAAACATTTTCTATACCACTTAATAATTTATTTAACTGGATTTGGAGCAGTTCTCTACTTATATTTGCATTTACAGCAGACGTTTCAATTGCGAGATGTTCTGTTTCTAGATGATCAAGATCTTCAGTTTTCTGCTTGAGCTCTTTTTCGGCTTGGTCAGCCTTTTGCCTCACTACAAGTAATAATATAACCATAATGAAGATATAAAATTGTAATATCAGTAACGTATAAACCTATTTCATCGCTTAGTTCTTGGGTAGTATCGTTTAGAATTTCAACTTCATGACTTAATTCGTTGACATAACTAAAGAGCGCAAAGTTTTCCTCTTCTTGCCTTCTAAACTGTGAGGCCAATCTCCCAGTATCATCTTCTTTGTAAAGTGCCTTAATTAGAGCATTATTAGTGAGGAAGAACATAAGTAAAATTCAAATTCTTCCTACCTTAATCTTCTGTATAATACTTCTGTACTCTGACAACTGTCGCTCGTAGTCTTCTTTTTGTTGCTGTTTTTTGTCAAATTCTCTCTGCTCCAATTCTGGATTAACTCGTCTTTGTCCTTTAATATCAAAGAATTGCTGCAGTTTTGCATCATGTTCTAATCGACGTTGCATTTCTCGCATTTCCTGTAATTAAAAAAACAATAATCATAAGAATCTCTAGTAGAAATTTACTCCCAGAATTCAAAGAATTTTGGTATTGAATTCAAATAATAAATTGATTTTCTTGCATACCTGGATATGCATGAGCTTGTCATTTTCATTGCGATCTTTAAGAGCTTGTAGCTTAGTGCTTAGCTCCTCACGTTGGTCAAATGCAAGAGTAGATTGATCGATCAACTCCATGATATATTTTTTACCTTCATTAAACTGTGTCACCATTGACTGCCACATTTCATTGAAGCTAGACCTAAATTATTTTAAATTAAGTATTAGTAGAACATCCGAATTGGGCATATACTGCTAGTTAACCTATCTTGTAGCATATGATCTATGGAGTCTCGTAGCTTACAGTTTTCGGTTAATACATCACTGTATTTTTTATTGACAACGTCTAACCGATTTTCCAACTTAACAACACTCTTTTGAACTTTTGCTATTGCCTCTTTATAGCAGCTATCTGGAACTTCTACCCTTCGTAAAGCTTCAATTTCCTTCTCAACCTGAATTCAACAAGAACATTGAATTAATTGTAGAAAATAAATAGTAGTTATGTGAACGGAAAGTGCATACCTTTTTAATGTGACCTTCCAATTCCCATAAGTTGGTTTTTTCGTCTTCAATTGTTTTTCTCTGATCTACAAACTGCCTTTGAATGTTCGTTAGCTTTTTTTCGACCTAAAATGTAATTGCTTGTATGAATATTATATAGAGTGTATAAAAGCTTCATAAAAATGACTATCGTATTTTTCCTGGCGTGTGTTCCACTTTCTAGGCAACTTATTTGAACCAGCAAGTCTTGATGTTCTTGTTGAAGCACTGAAATCATTCGATTTTGTTTTTTCAGTTGTTTTGTCTTGTTCTCTAATAGCCCTCGTAGTTCCAATTGCAGTGCTCTTAGCTACAAGAAGGGCCAAAAGGTATCAATGTGGTTATTTTTTACAAATCATAATTTACTTGTTTCTGTAAGCGTGCATATTCCGCAGATGCAAGTTGATCTAATTCTGTCTGTTCAGGCATAGTGTTAAAAAATCCTTTTATATGCAATGAAAATGCTAACTTTGCATGTAGAGCGGAGCAAATAAACTTGTAATTATTGTAATGAGAAAAATAAATAACTTAACCTCGCAACGAAATACGAATTCGTTTACATGGTTACATGGTTGCGAAGAGGAGGTACATAAGCAATTCAAACCAGCCTGACAAAGAATCTTGTTATCCAACAGTCTTGCAAATAAATAAAAATCTTATAAAATCTTATAAATTGCAATAATTATGGGAAGGACTACATAAAAAAATAACTGGGCAATATCTGTATACTTATCGAAGCTCAATACATTTCTTTAGACTAGCCTTTGCCAACTTTCAGATAGCTCTTAAATTTTATTTCCTGTGTTACCACGTAGATGTAGGAGACATCTACATATTTAAATCTAAATTATTGTATATGGTAGTGGTCTAGCCGACGCGACGTCAAATTTGTATCATCAATGGAATGCGGTCATTGATATTTGACAAACTGCGCGTTTGGCAAATTTGTGGCTAGTAGACGTCTTCGCGTTGGTTCCAACATAACCACTATCTCTCTTGGTTCGGAGCGCAATAAAATGGAATCTCACGAACATCGAAAACAGAAGTTTTCCTAAACATTTACACAACCTGTGTTTCAAGTAGTGTTCGATGAAATTGTTGGGTTGTTGAAGCAGAAACACCTTTTGCAACGTTCAGCAAAATTGATACCGTGTCTAAGTCTATTGGTTATACAGAAGTACCTACCTACACGCTCTCAGTCCCCCTAGCAAAATTTCCAAAATCAGAGAAACTGAGTTTCTTTACTTCTTTTATCGAGTACACAAACCGATCCTTCATTTGGAGGTTGAATTTCCCCAAATTTCACTTTATCCATTTTTTTTTAGCTGTCAGCTTCCAAGCTTTTATCGTTTTGACGTTGATCATCAATCGCCAAACTGTTTTATATTATAATGAGGCTATAAGTGCAGCTAAAATTGTCTATTATAAGTAAACACATTAAATTCTGTGTACACCATTAGTTATTATTTATTAGTTTCAGTTTAAATTGTTTCACAATTAAATATATTATAATATCATCTATCTTTTCATAAGGCAAGTTGTGAAAAACTTAAAGGTACAACTAGGTTTACACTTTTTGTTTGTCAATTTTGTCATAAATAAGTACACATAATACATTTAAAATGTTTTTTCATCTTATTTTAATTTTTATCTAAATAAAATTTATTTAAAAGAGATACAATACAGAACTTGCGTAAAATTAAGAAAAAAAAATACAAATCTCAGATACAAAAGAAAGCTATTTGTGGTTTAATTTTTTTAAATGCTGAAAGTGAATTTTAGTCGGATTACCGCTGAAAGAGGCTCCAAAGCTTGTAGGAGGAAACTCTTTTCGCCAACGGTATGGATGCCGGAGATTGCTGCTGTTTCACCTTTCTGCTGGAGCGTAATTTGCACTTCATTTGCTCGTCTATTAATTCTTGCATGTCCATCTAAATAAATAATAAGAAATCCAAACGGATAAGTATACCTTTTCAATTATAGTGTACCTATGCCATTTTTACTAACCTGCCACTGTTCCAGTTGTTGCGAAAGCTCTACTTTTTGTTGGATTGATTCTAGAAGCTGACTATTGGCTTGCATTAGATCTACCCTTGCCTTAGCCAGGTCGATTTCCGCTTTCGTTCTCTTAGCATTCGCTGCATCTCGATCTTTTTGGGCTTTTGCTAATAATTCGTCACGATCGCCACCTTCTGTGAGATCTCCACGAATTTGGTCCCGTTCCTCTTTCACATTTGCCAACTCGACATCAGCAACAGTTAGCTGAATGGAATTTTTAATGTAACATATTTTTTTATTATTATGGAACGAAAATTAAAATTAAATTATACCTTAGATTCTAACTCCTTGATTATAGTTTGACTTTTTTTAATTTCGTCATCCTGCTCTAAGACGATGTTCCTTGTTTGATCGAGCATTTTTTTAAAGTTTCCGGCGTCCAGATTAAGCAGAAGCCGAGTTAATTCATCAGCAATAGCTGATAGCATACCCTGACGAAAATCAATCTCTCCTTCGGATTTGAATGTTGACAAAGTGGTGTCCATCGATTCCAATGATATGTCTGAATTTAGGCCTACGTGGGTATAAACAATTTATTTATTTAGCATACATTAAATTATATAATTATATTCGTACCTGAATCTTCTTCGTCACTTATTTTTAATGAATCGACCAGTGATTTAAGCTGTATGAACACAGATCGTGCTTCAATCCACGTTTGATTTGGCTTTTCCGAGTAACTCGAGTCATTCATGTCATCATCGCATTCCATTTCAAACTGTAACGACTTTTTGCCATGCGAGCTACTTGAACTGCTCGAAATGCCGTCAGTGCCTAGACGCTCAGTAAGAACGTTATTTTCTCGCTGTGATCTCTCCAGGGTTTGTAGAGTTGTCTTAGATGGAAAAGTGTAAATTATGAATAGAAGTATGTATATTTATGAAAAAAGTGACTCACTTCAAGTTTAGTTTCCTGTTCTCGAGCATGCCTTTCTAGCATATGTATCCTATCGGAGGCCTCTTCCAAGGCCGATGTAAGTGATTCTTTCTCCTCTTGAACATACTGTAGTCGCCTCTCCAGATCCATTCGCTTCTCAGTCGTCAAATTTAATTCGCTCTTAATGGACTCCAAGCTGTTGACATGTTCCTACAGAAAACAACATTAGTATTCTGTCCGACACATTTGCCTCGATATAATCTTACCTGCAGACTGGTGTTTCTGTAATTATACTGGTCTTTAAGTTGTTGAATTTGTGCGATCAGTTTTGTTTCTGTCGAATGCGCCTCATGGATTTGCTCCGTCAATCGAGAGTTTTGGTTAGACAATTCATCAATAAGAATCGTCTTTTCTTTCTCAGCCTGTCGAATTGCATTTTCCTGTCAAAAAAAAAAAGAAAAGAAAATGGGTTGCAAAAATGTAATACACAATAACCTTCACTAACTTGTGCTTGCAATTTGTCCTTTAGTTCGTTCAAATCCGATTGCAGTTCCAACACGCGCTGATCGCTCTCGTCTTCCGCAATAGCTAACTTTTGCCGCAGGACATGTTTTTCTTGTTCTAGTTTCTGAAAAAAAGATAAGTTGATTGTGATTATCACTCTTTAAATCCACATTAATTTGTTTAATATAAAAATACAAATACAAAGCATTTCTAAATTATAGTTTTCGAGTACGAATACGCGTACGTTATACGTGCACTGAATTAATTTTATCGTTTTCATTACTAACAGCTTTCAGGTGCAAAGTGTTTATATCATGGTCAATATTGCTAAATAAATAAAGATGGCGTATTTTTTAGAGTGGCTTATAAATGATAATTATGAAAATGTCTATTTAAACAAAATGTAAATTAGCTGATTAAAAAAACATACAAACAGAAAATACACCATTATTTTCAGACATACTCGTCGTCGCACTTTCTCGCGAAGTAGAATGAAGGTGGTTTCATTGTTACAATGAGATAATCTTCTTCGCTCCTTGCCAGCAGCCGCAGAAAACACAAACACAGACACAACGTTTTAATGTTAATGCTTCTAAAAGTATTCATACCTATAAACCGAACCCTAAGCGGTTATAGTGCGACATGTTTTAGGATAAAAAAGAAACAATTGGTAACACAATCATTTTTATCTTTATATTGCATAACAACCATGAATAGCATTATAGTTGCTCCATTAATCTGGAAGGAAAAATATCTGCAATACCTCTCAATACCGAATCACATAATGCATAAAATATGGTCCACGGTGTTAAACCGTTTCTGTATTTTGTTAAACTGCAAACGATGGCCGAATATTAAGCCGCCCTGCTCAAAATGCCAAATTAACTTAATGCGATTATGAAATGTGTTTGCTTTTATATGCGAATGGGTAAAACAAGATTGCGACGGTAATAGTGTGATGTATGAATTTTAATTAGTGCTTTTAATTTTGTATGGTGTCATAACTAAATGATGATTATTTTGGGTATATGGTGGTGCCTTCGGGCTATGCATATTTAGCCAATAAATTTCATCAACTGAAAATAACTTTAAGATTAATATCTCCAGCAGAGAAGGTATACAGCTTCAGTAGTCCTGAGCCGTAAGTCCTGAGCAGCAAAGTGGCTCAGGGATTTCCGTGCCACTATTAAGTTGAGCAAATGGGGTTTTCTGGACTACTGTGCGATCCCCGCAAAAACACAAATTACATCTTAAGGTTTTTTCTACTGCGCCACCTCTCGCGAACGTCTGACAAACATCCGAGAGTATTACTGTCGTGATAAAGCTTCTCAATTCAGGCGTTCGGACTCGGCATAAAATTGTAGGTCCCTTCCATTCGTCCCAAAAATAGAAACTCACACAAACGAATGGTTGCGAGAAGCTAGGCCTAGGGTGTCTACCTGCCTGTTGCGCCACCTATTTATTTTTTTTAATGGGGTTTTCCCCACTCACCTCGCACTAACCTCCGGCATGTGATAGTACATATAATTGCGAACTTTTCAAATAAATAGCATGCGGGAGGAAATTAAATCCTTAAACCATTTATTAGGAAAGTACCTAGCTACCTACTGTTCGTTTTTATTTAAATGTTTCTATCGAATTACACTTACGATGTGATGTTGGCTGATAGAATTCGCAGTAAAACGGAATAAATAAAATTCTGTATGAAATAAATTAAAGTCTCAAATCATACTTTTCTATGAGAAGGACATTTATTTTTTAAGTAAAAGGAATAAAAAAAAACTATGATTTTTATTCCGTTGGCCCTAGAACTCTAGCGGACATTCCCCCATCTGATGGGATAGGCTAAACGTTAAGCCAAATCAAAAATCAAAATTACAATTTGTTCATTGACATGTCTAACAATATTTAAATAGTATCAAAAATAAATTCAATGCCGATTGTACAGGTAGCTTACTCTTACATATTGACTATAGAAATATCGAAACGTGTGAAGGTCTCTACCGACAATTTGGCAAAGTGACTCACAAAATGTATATTAACATTTCTTTATCGAAAACATACTCCGTATGTCTGCATTACATAGCAGGTTAGATAAGATAATAAATGATTGCAATGATTCATGGTATGTACCTACTTTTATAGTACCTACAAAACAGTGATAACAGTGATAAGAAATTAATTGCACTCGGCTCATAAACAACGTTCTGCTTCTATACTTATATGCGTATATGAATGAATGGAAATACAAATTTAATTTTGATTTATCGTCGACATTTGCTTCATTAACTAGCTTATCAAAAGATTGTGCGTTAAATTAAACGCTCCATATATAATACAACAACTACACGTAAGTGAGGTTAACTTAAAAGTATCATACATATAGGTAAATCATTTATAGTAGGTATATTGTGTAATATCAACAACGGATAATTGAGTAAATTTCTCAATCTTGGATTTAAGACCGTAACTGGAAATAATGCCAAATAGAAATATGTACTCGTGTACGCAGATAATTTTAACAAATGACTTGTGGTCAGTTTCCCTGTTGGCTTTTGGTTAAGTTATTACAACATATTATTTTAGTACTTTTTCTTTTTTTAAACATGAAGGTGTAGGCAGCACGTACCTATACTTACAGCAACAATATGTAAATCAACTTTTTAGCCGGATCAATTTTTTAATGTCCATTTAGGAGCCAGAATGTTAAATGGAAAATGTTGTTTTCGTAAGTTTATAAGACTAATCGTGTTTTAATTCTATGGTCTGCCCGAGATCAGATTATGGAGGGTAATCAAATTCGGCTCTAGATAGAATTACTGATCTTTCGAGACATGGTATATCTAAATCGACAATTGCTTTACATTTATTGGATATTATAAAATGTGGAATAACATTTCCTTTTTTTTAAACAAAACGCACATTTTAAAGGTTCCGTTTCCATATGGAGGAAGGAACCTTATTGCTTTCGCTACGATGTCTGTCCGAATAAAATACGAAAATTTTGTACCTAGGTCTATCTCAAGAACTAATTGACGTAGAAGGCTGGAATTTGCACACAGTATCAGGTATAACCTCTAGTTAATCGACAAATACCAATATTAAGAATACATAGGCTGGTTTTGGAGTTGTTCTTAATTTCGTGGAAAAAAATATGTTCATTCGCACAAAAAACCAGTTTATTTTTAGATTTACAAAAAATACATGTTATCCTTTCTTGTAGATCATCTTCGTAGCTACATATGTGCTGAAGACTGTTATGTCGAAAAGTTAATATTTTAGAAGATACATATTTACAAAAAACCTCAATCACCACATAAAATACACCACAATTGGAACTTCCATTCCAATCCCAATGCATACCCATTTCATACACCATTGTCAATGTCACCACACCCACACGGCCATACGCATACCATATTGCCATGTTGGTGTTTGGTTGAACACGATCTACACCCAGTGTTCCCAGGTTGAGGGGAAAATCGCCATTTTTGCCGATTTTTTAAGATGAAAGGGGAAAAAAAGGGGACAGGGATAAAAACGGGGAAATAAATCCAAAAAGGGGAAAAATCTTTAAATCCTATCAAAAACAGTTTGTAAGCGATTTTTTTAGAATGAATAAATGTTAACAACCTACAAAAACAACCATGCTCAAGAAACGTGCCCATGCAACATCTCACTTTTTTAGTTTGGTTTCTGAATGCATTCATTCTTTTGACATTTCATTAAACTATTACCATGGCCTGGCCATACACTCCTTACCATGGAAGTCGTGTCAGAGACAGGTAGATTTTGAGTGAGTATAGAAAGCAGATAGGTACATCATACAGAAAATGGACCAAAAATCCACTTTCAGAAATAATTCTCGCATGGGCATGACATGACGCATGAAGGTTCTTTTTCGGAACCATAGCGCACGCGTGGCCCATCAAATAGTGTGTCCTTGCACTATGTCTAGATTCAAAATATTACGCGCATTTCTAGAAGCGGCACAACTTAATGAATAAGACGTGAAAATAATTCTCATTTTATTTAGGATTTTGCAATGAAGGAAGAACCAACAAAAAAATAAAAATATCTCACGCAGTTGGAAGCATTGCCCGAGTTCAAAAGCTGGCTACGCAAAGATATTTTTCTTCGGGGACAGAAAAGGGATTTTTTTGTTTTTCAAAGGGGAAAAAAAGTCATTTTGGTGTTAATAAAAGGGGATTTTTTTTCTTAAGACCTGGGAACCCTGCTACACCACGCGCAAGCAAACCGAGAGAATTACTCCGAAAAGGGTGTGGCTTGTGTGTTTATCGCTCTCGATGCATTATGCGTTGTTGGATTGCATGGGGAGATTTCGTGTTGGATATGAGTGGAATGTCGTGGCTGGCAGTGGTGGGGTGGTTGCTGTGGGAGAAAATTATTTTTGTTGGATAGGACATAGGAGGCGGATCTTAAGTGAGAGACATAATTCATAGGATTTTTGCATATGAGATGTGCTTGAGGAGAAATACCTTTTGTGAGGTTTGATGGGAGAGCATGGTGAATATTTTTTGTTGTGCATCTCGGTCTCGTCACTCGTCTCGGTCGATGTCATGGAGGATGGAGGGCTGTGCTCTGGCCTCTATCCCCACGATCATCGCATTGTTTCATATTCGTTGTATCGTGTTCGTGGATGAATTTTTGTTGCACTTGTGCTCTGTCTGTTCATTTTTGTATTATTACGAGTTGGGTGGGGCCGATGATTTTGCAATGAAATATCTTGCTCGCATTTTTAGGGGGTAGGTCAGTAAAGGTATGTATAGGTACCTACTACATAGTTAGTTTTGGAAGATTCAAGTAGGCATACGTCGAAACTGACGAGTGATGACGACCGACCGACGCACGTTAGGGAACAATACCTACCTTAACTATGCATGCATATTATTATACGGAACCTTCGGTGCCCGAGTGACACTTGCACTTGGCCGGTTTTTTTTTTTGAGACAGAACAATATGTTACATATCAGAAGGACCGAACTTGGTGTCAAAACTAAGTTATTGGTATTTAATTCGATGTAAGTTGCCTTTTCTTTCTTTCGAAACTAAATGAACATCAGCCTAAGTTCGTTGACAGTACCAAATACACAAAATACTAATGCTATGATTACACTACATGCAAAACTCGACATACGTATGCCAGCAGCGGCAATAGTACGCTACCAGAGAGAGAAAGGAATTATGTATATATCAATTATATCCACCACTATTAGATTAGATTAGATTGAAGGGGAGAAGTTATATACTAAATGCCGCAGTTTGTTAGAAAAGCGGCTAGCTCTTTGGGTGAGCTGGAAGCTATGTTCGCTGTATCTAGGTAGAATTTACCTAATAACGTTGACGTGTTTTGATTTAAGTTGCAGCCACATAATATGTGTTCTACTGTTTCTACATCCTCCTTGCACAATTTGTATTTCGGTTTCCCTCCAGAAATTTAGCTTTTTTCCTTTAGCCAGGTTTGACAGTAGGTACTGGCAGGAGTTAAAGGCAGTCCCAAACCAGTTTTGATTTTATTTCAAAGAAGTTTAATTACAAGTAGGTATAGGGCTACCCTACTATCGAAGAGAATGTAAATGTTCATGTTTGTTACAGACCTGTTTACAATCTTGATGATTTGGAGTCGATGGCGGAGGATCGAGAGCTATGGAGAGTCCACTTGAGCAACCTACACCCGCGACCCACTTAATGGACAAGTGGACCATTTGAAAATGAATGAATGAATGAATGATACAATGGACCGGAATTGATCTGATTGCCAGTTGGAAGATCTTTAGTGGTGCAGAGACGTATGTATGTGCAGCTTTTTTTGAAGAACAAACAAATTCGGGTAAGGAACTTTTATATGCCCAACCACCAAAATATCATAAACTTTATATTCTTGATCACTGTACCTACCAAAACATTCAATAAAATGAAATAAGGATCAAGTGCCTACATTTATTATATACCTACAATTAAATTAGAAGCCATACAAAATATGGCTGTATTTTTGTAACATTAGCAGCAAAAGTTTATTGGCGTCATGAAGCTTACACGTACCTACAGTGAGCCTCAAAAGTGAGTAAACACCAATGAAGTTTACATTTGTCTTTGGAGTTTGAAAACTATTTTCTTTCAGTAGGTTGTATTTTTTTGAGAATCTATAGCTAGCTCACTTTTACTTTTACATGCAAAACTGTTATACTCACTTTTGGTTTTGTTATACCTACTCACTTTTGGTTTTGCGTGTAAAAGTAAAAGTGAGCTAGCTATAGATTCTCAAAAAATACGCCTAATATCTTTAAAGTTTTTTATCCTGCCGAAATGGCATACGTTTTGTTATTGTTATTTCGTTATCAACATTTTATAAAGAATGCTGTTTTTTTAAGAAATTTTACAAGACTCGAAAGAAAATTTAAAAGATCATATCGGTGTTTATTCACTTTTGACGCTCACTGTAAGCTTTAACAAAATAAGCGTTGGTGTCCCACTTAGTGTAGTGAATTTATGAAATGAGTCACCTCTTCTACTTTCCAAACTTTGCAGTTGCGAATCAAACAATACAAAAAAAAAACCTGTTCACCAAACAATATATATAAGTCTCACTATGTATCGGTATTATATTATAACATGTCCGATAGTGATAGCCATACAGCATTATAACAAAGAAGCTTAAGTAGATACATTTTATCTCTTTTTGGCAACACTGTGTTTGAAAAATAACGCAACTTATTAACATAAAAAAGTAATAAAAAAAACTTGAAGCATCAATAAAATTGAATGTGGAATATTAGACCTTATCATATTATTTTCAGGGTTAAGGTAAATCAAGTGAATTCTGAGCCAGTACCTACATATAAATCAGTTTTATGAAGCACATCTTTTATTGGACATCTTATTCGTAGGCAATGATATCTTGAACTTTACTGTTTCGTTAATACTACTTATTCAAGTTTTCTCTAAATTACAAATTACAGGCGACGACGACGGAAAGTTCTGCTCCCTAAATTTTATTTCTCAACCATACACTTTAGAGGTGGTGCAAATGCTAACGAACTTCCGAAGGTCGTGTGTGTGACTGATTAAAAATTATAAAGTATGTACATTTGTTGGGAAAGGCTTCGACTTCGACTGCTGAATTGCCACAATAGACAATACATACTATATAATTAAAATCCAAATGACCAATGCTTCCTGGACAAAAAAGACACAATTGAGGGCGTTCTACTATGTAAACACAATTATACTTTCATGCACACTACCTATACATTTAAATAACCTTCATGGGCTCATAATTGCCGTCACAAAATGTGATTTTGCAATGGCAATAGATAAAAAATGCTTTTACCCATGGTTTTAATGTAAACTTTGAATAGAACCTACTTCAGATGTACTATCCACTATCCATGTCTGTGTTTTGTGTATGAGTATGCTATATCTACTATTAAAGTTGCATATTGTTTTTTTTTTTTAGAGTTTATATTATTGTTCAATAGCTATTATGTATGTATTAGCTTATATTTATTGTATGTATGTACGTCTAACCGGCAATGTAAATCGGAATAATAACTCATCGTCTTGCGGTAGCAATTTGTTAAACTTTTGAAGATACCAATTACTTATTCCACTTCGCACGACTCATCGTGTGAATATGAACAATGTTTGTTTTCTAAGCACAAATAAAAGTGAAAATGCTTTCACCTTAAATTTAGCGAATTTAATAGGTTACTCTATCAAACCGATTCTGTTTCTGACTTTCGCCAACATCATTTCATGGAAAATCGCATACAATGGCTGAAAGATTCCTCGACAACGGCAACATAATTGTTTTGTGTATAATGACTGAAAATATATTCATGCAGAGGACCTACAAATCTTTACTAGAATATTTGCATTTTATTGTTTGTGGGATTTATAGGATCCGTAAAATACGCATTGATCAATTGCTTTGCTTGGTTGGTTGAAACTTAAAATTTACTTGAATTTGTAAATTACCAAAAGCTTTCACAAGTGTCCGTTTAGATAATCAATAAATTTGCTTGCATAATTGCCCTTTTAAATTGAGTTATAATAGAAGGTATAATAGATTGGTTAATTAATTTTCAAACTAATTAATGCAATAATTTGTAACCCAAGATGATGAATGCAGACGTCATAATGTGTGCGCATTTATAGTTGTCAACAAAGCAAATAAAAAATTTAAGCTGGTTTTCATTGCCATATAGTTTGGCAACTTTATTTTTAAATCAATCCAAATTACTGTCAATAATAGAAAATTTATCGAATTTCTAAGTATAGGTATGTATAATCAAATAAATCTGCACAATCATGGCAGACGGCGTCAATGGTAATAATAATAATAGTAGCTACTTTTCTATGGGGTATTTGAAGGTAAATCATCATATATGTAGAGGTAGACCTATAAGAATATACCTAGTACAGTGGCCGGCATAACAAAACTAAAGTTAATTCTGCTCATAATTTGAACTTACTTCATGTAAATTTTGACATCAATGGAAAGGTAATTTAAACCCCGTTGAAATGATACACAACTTTCTTTAACCCATAAGTTACCCATTGAAAATTTAGAACTTTTGTAAAAGTCTACTTTTATGACTTTTTTCCTCGGTCAAAAAAAAAATGTTCTGATGCAAAAAGTTTCTTCAAACAACTCTAATAGTGACTGCAAAAATTTTTTTTCAAAAATCTCCTCGCTAATATTTTTTGAATGGGATGATCTCAGAAAAATTTTGTATGAAAAAGAGGAAAAAGTGGCTAAAATAGTAATTTTTAGCAAATTTGAAAAATCATTTTTTTATGCGAAGAGTTTTTTGAACGTTTTTTTTTCAGTCACTATTAGAATTATTTGGAGAAACTCTTTGTATCAAAACATTTTTTTTATGATACTGAGGAAAAAAGTCAAAAAAGTAGACATTCACAAAAATTCTAAATTCTAAAATTTTTAAATGGGTGCTACTTAATGCGTTAAGGAAAGTTTTGTATCATTCAAACGAATTTTAAATGACCTTTCCATTGGTGCCAAAATTTACATGAAGTAAGTTTCAAATTATTAGCAGAATTAACTTTAGTTTTGTCAAAATACTTGTGCCGGCCAATGTAGAAGCGTTGTATGTTTCAGTTCGATTTTATTTTGCTGCCATTTTCAGGTGAGATTTGACAGTATGTAGTAAAGAATTTATTATGGAAAATCCAACGCCTTAGCAAGTGGTAAAGTTATGCAAGATTGTTAAAAAAAATATGCTTGTTAGAAAAAATATGCTTGTTAGAAAAAATATGCTTGTTAGAAAAAATATGCTTGTTAGAAAAAATATGCTTGAAAGAGCATAATATATTTTTTGAGACGAATAAAGGGGACCTACAATCTTCTGACAGGTTAGAATTAAGACTTAAGAAGCTTTTTTCAGGACAGGTTTATTCTCTGAGCTTTGTAAGTTGTTCGTGAGAAGCGGGGCAGTGGAAATAGTACCATGATATAGAGCCACATTTTAAATGTTTTATCTAACAATATATGTATAGGTACCACAGGAAATAAGGTGAAATGTTTTATTGAAATGGAGGAAGATTTTATGAATATTTTCAAGGGAATTTGTGAAATATATACGTCTTTGACATTGAGATACCTATAAAACTAGTCTATATGTGCGGGGTTCTAGAGAACAATACTTGTTTCCTCATTTGGTTACTAGATACTTGTTAATTCTTGTTATCTATGAATGAAGTGCTACCCACGGAATACTTTTTTCTATTTCCTCTTTGGCAACTCATTTCGCATGTCGCCATATCCGTATTATACCTATATGTGAATATAACTTGTTTTGTGTGAAGTGTTGGAATACACCCACTTTCTACCACAAAACACAACAGGCCATTAGATCATACGAACGAGTTGGTCATCTTCTTAAAAGCAAACATTTCGACATGAAGCAACGACTCATTACTTTGCATGAGATCATCTGTTACATTTTACCTTTTAGTTTGAGACTTAGAGCCTGCGAATATCTGTTAAAACTTCGTATAGGAGAATAATATGCATATTGCAGAAAGTATAATTGCCCTATAGTTATGTGAATTTCTCGGTGCATTATGGTCAAATTCGAATGCAAAAATGTTAATTTATATAAAATATTGCTTTTGCCCGCAGCTTCGCTCGCGCACCCTCAGGATTTGGAACACCAGGGATTCTTTCACAGTCAGTTGTGCTCAGGAATTACAATGCACGTCAATGTTCCAAGATTTACAACTTTAGCTTCCATATAAGTGTCGAGAAATAGCATTTAAAAATTTTGTTTATGTATGGGAGGTGCGACGCCCCTTTGTCTAATTTTAAACAATCATCTATTCTGTGAAAATTTAAGCTCAATCGGTGCAAAACTTTTCGAGTTTTTGAAGCGTACACAAACCAACTTAATATTCAGCTTCCTTATGGGCCAAAACATTTCTAAACGTCTTGGTACTTGTCAATATTGGGCGGTTAAATTGGATCTGCTTTTTAAAGGCAACTGTTGAATTAAACAGTTAATACCTAACAAAATTTCAATTACTATACTTCTTTAATAAATATAAAATTGAAACATCGCTGATTTCGAATTTGTGTCTGATATAGGTGGTTCCAATATAAATTTGAAATATTTCAGATAAATTGGGTCAAAAATAACGTTTTTGAACTTTTTTTTGTCATTCCAGCGCTTGACGCTGATGGAATCTAGTTTCACTTTATGATGGTGTCCTGAAAGTAACTGGCACTGGAATCCAGAAAAAAGAATGGTGTCATGAAAGTAGCTGACACTGGTTCACTCTATAATGGTATGTCAAGCACTTAAATGACATGACTTATCCCTTCATTTATTTCATTAATTTTCAAGGGCCCGCTTATCCACTAATTGAGTCGCGGGTGTAGGTTGTAGGTTGCTCAAGTGAACCCTCTAACTTTCGATTTTCCGCAATCGGCTCTAAATCATCAAGGGCAATACCCACATCGGGTAGAGAAGAAATCTAACAATTTTCATTCTGGGTTTACCTAGAGGACGCCTGCCTGATATATAGTTGTGGAAATGCGTTTAACGTGACCAAATCACCGAAGCATGGACCGCTCCGTCCGGAGAAGTATAGCTCCTCAATATTGACGTTCTTAACGTGTTCTGGTGTTCCGTAATCTTATTCTTTCAGTCATTGCATATTACCCAAATCGCATGCCCATAGGTAAGAGTTGGAACAAACACATAATTAAAAATTGACAACTCAGCTTTGAACATTCCTAAAAATGTTGGCATAGCCATCTTCATTTCTATCGCATTGGACGGCAATTCGTCAACCTCATCGACGTCAGATGTGCTTGGAAGCCAAACCAAGTTCAGTCCTCCTATAACAAAATGAACGATCTGTCTTAAAGTTGACATAGCCTGATCAACCCTACAGGAAAACTCAGCATTGCTCCTTCTATCACTCGTAAATAAGACCCCGAGATATTCAAACTTCTCCACATGTTTCAATGGGACTCCACTTTTATAGTCGAGCATTTAAATGTGTTCACGTTTATTTTCCAAGGATGGCTTATCCTTATATGGAAAAAGTATATACAAAAGTGGATAAAATTCTCTCAATAGTCAGACGGTTTCACTATGCTAGTCGTGAGGCTACATAATTGAGGTTTAAAAAGCAAACTTTTTTACTAGCCAAGAAAACTTTGGAGCTCTTTATCTGGAAATTGGGATTTTCCACCTTACTTCAACGTATGTATAATTAATTTCACTCCCATTTTCCATATTCACGATGAAGCTGAGGCAATCGATTAAATGTTATGTATTGTATACCTATGGCTATAAGAGCTATGAGTTTAATGACTGCATCGATCGGTCGCCGCCAATAATGGTATTATCATTTTCCTGCCTACTAAGCTATTCAAATATAGCAACGAAAATAAACTTGTTTTCTATGATCCATTTTCCGTAGCATTTTGTCAGAAAAGAAGGTCAAAGGTAAACACATAAAGGTAAACTTACAAAATTGTTCCCAGCTAGCTTAACCAGTTTGGACCTTTACGAAATTTAAACAGTCGGTCGCCTTAATTGCATGAATGGCATAGATGCTGTAGGCGCACATGAAACTGGATTAGGATAAGGCAATGACTGCAAAGTTCTAAACGTGTATTAACTATATAAAAATAAAAATATAATATGTAGGTATGTATATGCCTGCGCGTACAAGTATATGAACGGCATAGTACATTATGTATGTGTTTGTCAATGAATACATTATAGTATAGTGGTCTTGAGTAGAGGTCTTAGCTTTAAATACTTTTTTAGAGCGTGTGATCTTAGAACTTGATTTTAAGTTGTTTGGATTTTTTTATGATTTTCAGCATGTACACTTTCCGGATTTTCACAAGTTTATGTCGCGCGCCGCTCTATACCAACCTATACGATTCAGTGTATCAACTTCAGTTTCATAAATTCTATAGAATATTGAGCATGCATTAACCAATTGTTGACCATATATATTTACTAACGTATTCGTATTGAATACTTTGCACATATTTAAACAGTTATGTAAGAAATATTTTGTGGGCGCAGTAGCGCAGTGGTTAGTGTGCTGGACTACTGTGCGAGGGATCCCAGGTTCGATCCCCGGAAAAACACAAATTACATCTTAAGGTTTTTTCTACTGCGCCACCTCTCGCGAACGTCTGACAAACATCCGAGAGTATGACTGTCCTGAAAAAGCTTCTCAATTCAGCCGTTCGGACTCGGCATAAAATTGTAGGTCCATTCCATTCGTTCCAAAAATAGAAACTCACACAAAACGAATGGTTGCGAGAAGCTAGGCCTTGGGTGTCTACCGCCTGTCGCGACGCCTATTTATTTATTTAAGAAATATTTGAACCAAATGACTGGATGTGGAATACATGTTGGAACATTTCGGGTGTAGATCACAATTTGGCCGATCGCTTGTACATTTTCCAGAGTTTGTTGCCCAAAATAAAAGTACCGCGGTACTATAAGTCCGGTGTTGCCACTAAAAAAAGGGAATCCGGTCAAATCTGACCGAATGAACGGATTTTTATTTTCTAAATCCGGTCATAAAATCCGGTCAAAAGTTAAAATAAGAATTTTTGACCTGAAACCCGGTCAAAAATAGAAAATACCTTTACCTATGTACCTATACAATTTACGAATTTGTATGTTCGCCTGCATTATCGATGTTTAGAAAACGTTTTTATACCCGGTACCACACTGTGGTGAGGGTATATTCACTTTGTCATTCCATTTGTAACGCACATAAGTAGGCGTTGTAGGTATGACAAACTATATATATTATTGATCAGCATCACTTTCTTAGTCGATCTAGCGATGTCCGTCTGTCTGTTCGTCTGTCCGTCTGTCTGTCCGTCTGTCCGTCTGTCTGTCCGCACGATTACGGCCGTAATTTAAGAGCTATCGACTTGAAATTTGGTACGTAAGCTTTTATCCACCAGACTGAGGCTAAGTTCGAAGATGAGCAAGATCGGATGAAAACTACTACTACCTCCCATACAAAAATATCAGATTTATATAGCTTTTTATGTTAAAAATTAAATTTAAATAGCTACAGTAAAGATAGCAAGTTTAAACTTTGCACATATTGTTTTAATAATATTTAGAAATTTTTGACAAAAAATGAGCTTGGTCGAATAAAAAGTACCCATACCTCCCATACAAATATATAATTTTTTAATACTAAAATATTTTTTTTATTTTATATTAATATAGTACCGGGTATTTGAGCTTCGGCATAGTCGAAGATAATTGTCTTACTGGTTATAATACATAATGTGAATCTTGAGTTTGTGAACTTGTTTTTTATTTCGTTTGTTTAAAATTTACTGAAACTAATTTTTCATTTTATATGACAAATGTTTTAAGTTCTGAAATACACTTTTAGTGCATGGCCATACACGCCTTCCAATGAACGTCGTGTCCAGCGCCACAGGTAGATTTTGAGTGAGTAAAGGAGAAAGGTAGATAGCATAGGCATAGACAATGCACAGAAAAACCACTTTCAGAAATATTTCTAGCATGATGGGCTGGGCAGGGCATGAACGTTCTTTTTCGAACCATTGTGCTTTCGATACAAATCTTCATTTGATATTTGCGTTAATAGAGTGAGGACGTCAAAAACGGGCGTCCGCTTCGGCTTAACTATATAAGAATTTGTTTGTGTTTTCAATTTCACTATTCTTTTACCTGCCAAATTTTATTTCACTGCAATGACGCCTGGTTTTTGTGTGTAGCCAAGTCGTTAATGGAAATGAAAGTCATTGGAAGACGTGTATGGCCATGTAGATACTAAGGCCGCGTGTCAATTCGGGCTAAATAATGATTCTCGGATAATTTCCTGACACTTGAAAAGAGTAGTTCACCAAACTCCAATCTGAGATTTATCGAATCTCACACTTTAATTAATTGAAAATCATTGTTTAATTTCCTCATCAACATTCCAGCAAAAGAAAACGGTAAAAAATTAACCTATAAGATAATTTTGTATCCTGCTCCCGGAGCAGAATTCCATGCGTGATGTTGTATACCTACCCACTTTCGCATTAAATTGGTTTCTGTTTGAACTTGGGAGCATGTTCGTAATGTATGGAAAAGTTTTATTCAAATTATAGAAATCTATCCTTATTTATAGTCAGTAGGACAATTTTATTTTTCCAGTCAAAAAAGGGTTTTCCGGTTATAAACATTTTTCGTTCCGGTCAAAAAACGGTTAGGCAGGATTTCAAAATTTTCTCCGGTAAGAGTAAACAGATTTCGGTCAGATATGACCGGAATACAGTCAGAATGGCATCACTGACTTCCATTTTACGAACTCCAAATGGCGAAGTTGTCCAGATAAAATTAGCTATAAATTGGAGGTAAAGGTAAAAAATTGGGACACAATACTGGCAAGACAACCAACGAATTTCTGCATATTATAATGATAGTTGCGTGGGCTCTAGGAGGTTATATCATTCAATTTCTATCGTACCGTTAGTTGATCGGCACCCGCCATAATACAGCTCAAATGTCACATCTTACAGTAGTTCTACGAGAATGTAAAGGTCGGTCGGTATATTGTTGGGGCGTTAGATAATATGGACTGAATAGTAAATTGTCATCATTGCGAACGGATAAATACCAGTAAAACCGAAATGGAGGCCAAACAACACTGACCATAACAACACCCTGTATAAGTGTAGGTATACCTATATGATCAAACATTTTCAGCATTTTCTATTCAGTTGCAACCGCTAATCGTGAAGATGGTGATTAGATTAAATATATATTGGTGTGGTTGTTTTGGTGCTGATAGCGTTCCTAAAGTTGCAAACATTTTGTAATATCGTTAATCTTTTACGGTTCCATTGGCGAACAAAGACTATCCAACGGATGGTAGTTTCGAATTTTGTTTTCCTTCGCTTTCGGTTGGTGGTTGATGGTAAATGTGATGTGTAATGTAATGTTGTCTTTCCGCGCGGCAAATGTGAATGCGCTAAATTTGAACCTAATTCAGACAGAGTCAAAAGCGTCGAACGCCATAACATGAACGTGAAATCGCAATACATACATATATATGTATATGTATTAGTATTTACGTTAGCGCGCGCTGAGTCACGGTGCACGAATGCTTTCGACGGCAAGCACAAGGGCCTTAACGAAGCGTAAACAAAAGTAAGACCAGATGAAAACATTACAATTAAAAAAAATATATCATCAGACTAAGTAATGCGGTTAGCTTGTAGTTGTCCCTCTTCAATATTGCGTTTACGCTGTATTATTTAATTTACTGTTGTATCTTGCAAGCTAACGGGAGTTAAATGCTAGGTACATTACTAACTCGTCATGTTAATATCTTATTAGCAAAAGATGCTAAATGTATGTGCAAAAAGTATGTTAGGGTGTCGGATAACGATGTGAAAAATATTAAATCGTAGTCTTCATACTATTCACATTTACCCCATAAAAGCCTTAAACAAAATATCTAATTCCTGACCTAGGCACACTATAACAATTTTTTTGCAAATAGATAAAGATACATCATACATAATGTAGAAAGAAATGCTTAAGCTCTACTCAAATAGCACCAGCAGCGCATTAACATGATTTCAATTAAAAAAAAAACAAAAAAAAAAAAAATGATTCTACCGCAGTAGCCATAACCTAAATCTCATTACCCGAGATGTGATGCCGATCTCACTTTTAACTAGTCCTTCTATCTATCGTTCTCAACAGAGATGTGTACATATTTTCGTAACCCATCCCCGGCAAGGTGAAATATCGTTGTGGTCTCTCGTAAAGTATACACTTTAAAGTAGTACATGGATATTACCGATTCGCATCTATAATGGAGATTTGAAGTTAATGAACGATAGAGGATTTTTTTTTATTTGTAATCGAAAGTAAATGCATTGCATTCACAATAACTAAAAAAATGTATTGAATTGCAGCTTTTGTAAAAGTATGTATAGGTATGTACATTGTACTAAGTAGATATGAGTAAATTTTCACTTCTCTTGTTGAAGGATTATTTACTTTGCTTTTGGAGTTGTACGGCTTAACATTTAGGGTTGGTTATTGGCCCATAATTAGGGAGGTACAATCGAATTGAATAATTATTTAATAGCTTGCTGCAATCAACAAAATTATGTGTTTATTATGACGACACCTCCTTCTTCAGCTTTTGTGCGTCACATAGATTTCATATGAGTAAACAATTTTATATTTCAATATCAAAGACTGTTTTAACAGTCTGTTAAGTATATGGTTTTAACGTTTTTCATTTATTATTCTATATCTTATGCCAGACTCTGAAAAATGTAATTGAACAAATAACAACCAAGTTCATTAAGATACATAAACAGAATACGTTTATTCAGCTTGCATTGCTAACAATTTGTATAAACAAAACCACTGGTTAAAATGTTACAGACTTTTATCAAGTTTCAAATTAAGGCCCCTATTGCGATTGTCGATTAGCTATCGACTCGATAATTTTCAATTGTGTCGATTGATTTTTTGTTCGGTATTGAATAACCAAATTGACGAGTAGAAATACATTTTAAAATTTGATCGTTAGGTTGGATGGCAATTATCCGTTATATACGGTGTATCTATATCGATCCAAGTTGTTGTAGATGGTGCGTATTCGTTTGCTATAAATGCAGGAGTGCCCCAAGGATCTATTCTTTCTCCAAATCTATTTCTTCTCCACATCAACGATTTGCTTGGATCGACAAATAGCCGTATCTACAGTTTTGCAGATGACAGCACTCTTATATCCTCCATCTCGAATAGTGGGCCTGTGAATGCGGCTACATCACACAGTCAGAGATGTGAACAAATTAGTTATCTAAATGATGATCTGGACAAAATCTTGAAGTGGGGAAAAGACAACTTGGTTGTATTTAATGCAAACAAGACACAGCTCACAACATTTTCTAGGAAAAATGGATCAACAGTTCCTCATATCCAAATGGATGACCATCCAATCCATCCCAAGGACTCAATGCACCTTCTATAGGAGTCACAGTCAATTCAGGAATCACATGGCAGGACCACATTTCCTATATCGCAAGATCGGCGTCCGCTATGTTGAGCTACCTATATTTAGAGCAAAGAGGTACTTTAGCCCCAAGCAACTTCTCCTTCTCTACAAGGCACAGGTTAGACCAGGCCTGGAATATTGTTCCCATATATGGAGCTCGGCCCCAAAACATTCACTTGACCTACTTGACAGTATACAGAGACGAGCAGTTCGACTTATTGAAGACCCTACACTCGCATCGAATTTACAACCGTTGGTGCGCAGAAGACAAGTCGCTGACCTATGCCTGTTCGTCGTTCGTCGATCGTTTTTATTTTACCTGATCTGACCCCAGGACCCTGGTTACGTATAGTCTGTAACTTCTGTTTGAACATTATAAGCATTTAGAACATTGGCATGCCATGTGTCATTACACCTCCATTGCAATGTTTCTCTCAGACGCAATGCCGATTTTGCCGCCATCTCTCTACCGTATGTTTGATCGTTACATGCACTGATTGTGATTAAAATCATTTTATATAACTTATGTGTTTGAATTCACGAAATTGCAAACGGCAATATGTTAATCGACGAATATCGGTCGATCTTGATCGACGCTCGCAATACCAACATCAATTATTATTGAAATCTATCGGGAAAAGCCGTTTTTCGATCGATCATCGACAATCACCATGGGGTCTTAATCTTTCAAAATTATTCATTACTATAGTATTCGCTAAAATATCTAACGATTTACGACATTACATCTTGTTATTCGAAGAACGATGAAAACAAAAACCAATCCAATTGCTGCTGACAGCTACATCGGAATCACTCTTTGTTGGACTGAGAAAATAACGTAAGGGGTTTTATAGAGGCTTGAACCTGTCATCTCTCACTATTCCTTTAAATGTTTCCTTGAATTTGTTTCTATTAAAAAAAAAAAGAGAAAACCATAACTCCGAATTCGTATACAAAAATGAATCACTCATGATGATGGCAACTTTTTTTTAACATAGAGACAAGGCAAACAAGCTAATAGCGAAAAAATGTTTTGTAATCGGTGCATACCTACCTAATTAAAATTAAATATTCCCAGCTCGTATTTTGAAAAATGATTTTTTTTAAATACGGTCCGCTTAACTAGGTACGTAGAGTTAGTTGATAGATATTTGCAAATTGCGACTTTTACATTTATACTCGCACACATAATCGCATAGCCATCATACTTCCATAGTGCAAGAATTTCTCTTTATACATTATATCGAAAAGTGAAATTACAATTCTCACTGAACCAATAGGTATTATTATTGACGGAGGTATGTAACCAGTAATAGAATAATATTGATGTTAGCCTATAACGAGTAAGAATTTGATGCTACGAATACCTACATAAAAGCCTTTAAAGTTGAATGAACCCTTCATAACGTGTGAATCATATTGCGAAATCTGTTGCCATTGTTAAACCAATAAATTTAATGGACAATGTGTTAGCTATATGTAGGTTTTTGAGTGCTTAACGATTTGCTTTACTGGTTTAAGACCTTCTTATTCTATAAAAGTAACATTTTTTAATTCAATCATTTTTAATGTACGCTTTATTGTAGATACATTTTTATCTTCTACCAAACCAGTGTGTATAGGTACAACAGCCAATCGTATGTGCTCATATTGAATAGAAAAAAAAAAAAAACACCCAAGCCATCATTGTGAGAATTAACAACTTATAAGACATAATTAATTATTTGTAAAAGTACAATACAATAAGAAGTCCATTCTTCAATCCTTCAATGTGTTGCATTCTGAGCTTCTTTGCAAGTGTGTATTATACGTATACCTAACTTGAATCTTCGCAATACAAACTGGTTCTTAGTTCCTGGAGTGAGTCACCATGACAGCAGTTCGAAAATATTTAACCTTAAACTTATACAATTGCGAAAATCCAACTGAAATATATACCAAGGTTCACCAGTCACCGCGGACCGCGCACATATTATGAATGACAGCTTTTTCGCTCTCTGCTATGTTAATCGATGATTTCAGCTTAAATGTTTGTATTAACAAAACAACCCCGGCTGATGGTATTTCAGATAGTTTAAATTAACCATATCGAATAGTTTCATATATTTTTATATTATGTATGTTTGTACAAATAATTGTATTCAGTATGTATATCGTTTAAAACGAAGGTGTTCCAAAAATATTAAAATACCACATATACACATTTAATATATAGATTGCTATATAGTTAGTTGGCAAGCTACTAAATGTGATTTCTAACTGAAATTGACCATTTCATAGGTACAATGGTATGTACAATGTACATACATACTAACGAACGTTGTTTTTACTGTTTGTATTTATTCAAAATCGTTTTCTTTCTGCGCGAAAAAAATATAAAGTGGAGAAATAATTAATTAGCACGGTCATTATATGCAGTCGTGCTTAATTTATTTACCGGTTTTGTGCTCGGTTATATACCTATCATTAATGTAGGTATTCGAAGTATAACTTTGTAACTTTAAAATATTTAAACTGCGGTTATCAAAAATTCCCTTTTTTTTACTTTTTGACAGCCCGCAGTATTCACAACCTTCGTGCATACCAATTATTGTCGAATTTCTAACTCATGCAAATGGGTTTAAAAATTAATCTAGGTTTTGATCTTCTTCTGTTCGAGTTTGTTACCGTACTCCTCCTAAACGACAGGACCGATTCTAATGAAACTTTGTGTGTGTTTGAATGGGTCTTGGGATGGTTTATATTCACAATTGGATTCGGTAGGTGGCGCTGCGATCCGATTCCACAATATTTCAAATAATAAATACCTAACAATAAAAAAAAATAAGCTCATGAATAAAATTTCAAATAAAAAATGTACGAGCAGGCAAAACCAGTGTTGCCACTAAAAAAAAGTGAATCCGGTCAAATCTGACCGAATGACCGGATTTTTATTTTCAAAATTCGGTCAAAAATTCCGGTCAAAAGTTAAAATGAGAATTTTTGACCTGAAACCCGGTCAAAAAGAGAAAATACCTATACCTACCTATACAATTTACGAATTTTTATGTTCACCTGCATTATCGATGTTTAGAAAACGTTTTTATAATATGTGAATCTTGAGTTTGTGAACTTGTTTTTTATTTCGTTTGTTTAAAATTTACTGAAACTAATTTTTCATTTTATAGGACAGGACATGTTTTAAGTTCTGAAATACACTTTTAGTACATGGCCATACATGTACCTGTGTCCAACGACACAGGTAGATTTTGAGTGATTAAAGGAGAAAGGTAGATAGCATAGAAAATCTACTTTCAGAAATAATTCTGGTACGTTCTTTTTCGCACCATTTTGCTTTCGATACAAATCTTCATTTGATTTTTGTGTTGATAGAGTGAGGGCGTCAAAAACGGGCGTCCGCTTCGGCTTAACCATATAGAATTTGTTTGTGCTTTCAAGTTCACTATTCTTTTACCTGCCAAATTTAATTTCATTGCAATGACGCCTGGTTTTTGTGTGTAGCCAAATCGTTAATGGAAATGGAAGTCATGGGAGGACGTGTATGGCCAGGCCACGTACTAAGGCCGTGTGTCAATTGGGCTAAATAATTATTCTCGGATAATTTTCTGACACTTGAAAAGAGTAGTTCACCAAACTCCAATCTGGGATTTATCGAATTTCACACTTTAATTAATTGAAATTCATTGTTTAATTTCCTCTTCAAAATTCTAGAAAACGTAAAAAAATTAGCCTATAAGATCATTTAATGGGTCGTATGAATAAAAACTAGCATTTGCTTTGAGTAAAAGGTGGTAGCAAAGTAAAAGCACTTAGCAATTGCTTTGAATCGGTATGAATAAAAACTTACTTTGCTAAAGTAAGTTCGAAAATTCGAACAAAGCATTTACTTCACTGCATGTGTCCTTCCCTTGCAGTTTCTGTCAAAATTTGAATTTGAATTTTAGAATAAAAAAAACAATTTTTGAGGAAAAATAAACAAATGATAAACTAATTTAATAAAAAAAAATCACATAAATACGAAAAAAAAAAAGTTAAATCTATGATGAAGAAGAGTATTTGGAAGAGCTTACTGGTACGCATAAGTGCATAACCTATATTCGATTACAAATTAATTGCTCTGCAGCTGACGATGAGGAATTTCCATCTACTTCTATCTCCAATAGTGATCAAATAGTGGTATTCGTGCAAACGTCAGAAGCAGTAGGAAAGATTTAATTTTCTGGATATTTGAAGGAACACCACCCCGCGTCTCCAGATTTTCTTCTAAAAGTAATCTACATTTCGACGCGTGAAACGATACAGTTGCTTAAAGTTGTTATCGTAACCAATTCGTCTTAGCTTATACTGTTTTTTTTTTCACGAACGTTAGCAACAGTAGGGAAAACAGCTAAAATGTGCAACTTATCGCATCCATTTTTGTTTCTTTATCAAGCAAAAATTATTTTAACTTATGTATTTATAAAAAAAACACTGCAACTCACAAGGCTAGACTGTTTTTGCAAAAAAAATGTGCGCGCAAAATATTTAGCAAATGCTCTGAGTCAACAAAATAGCAGACTCGGAATTTTCGTAGCAATTGCTTTGTCTTCCACGTTTTATTCATACCAATCTGAGTAAAAGGTCGGTGGCGCCGCTTTTCGAAGATGTCAAAAGTTGGAGCTAACTCAAATCAGTTTTTATTCATACGAAACTTAGCAATTGCTTCGATTTTGACATTTAGTCTGAGTAAAAGCAATTGCTACGTTTTATTCATACGACCCATTATCCTGCTCCCGGAGCAGAATTCCATGCGTCGCATTATTCGCATTAAATCTGTTTGAATTTGGGAGCATGTTCGTAATGTATCTATGGCAAAGTTTTATTCAAATTATAGAAATCTATCTCTATTTATTAGTCAGTAGGGCAACTTTATTTTTCCAGTCAAAAATGGGTTTTCCGGTTAGAAACAATTTTCGTTCCGGTCAAAAAACGGTTAGGATGGATTTCAAAATTTTCTCCGGTTAGAGTAAACAGATTCCGGTCAGATATGACCGGAATCCGGTCAGAATGGCATCACTGGGCAAAACAACGTTAGACAAGCCCGCTAGTATGTATATAAAAATGGATCGTGATTTGTTTTCGGCTACTTAAAACTTGAAAACCACCGACACGATTGAGCTCAAATTTACAAATAATCTTAGGACTGCACCTATATAGATTGGTAAAAATTGGACAAAGGGGCGTGACACCGCCAATAAAAAAAAACATTCAAAATCTTATATGTATCTCGAAAACCGAAAAATCCATTGAGTTACAATTTACAGACAATCTTAGGTATCGGGCCGGGAGCGTTCCCGTGAATATTGGTCAAAATTGGACAAAGGGACAAAACACATCTTCTATGGGGTGAAACTCGATTTTCATGATTCATTTTTTCGTATTGCTGCATTTCAGGTTTACGCAGAAAGAAAATTTGAGAAAATCGAATTACTCTAATTTTGTTTGCATTTAAGCAATACAATTCCTGTGCACGGGCAAGCCGGCCGGGTACAGCTATAGTTATTCTTTATAAATACATATATGTATTATTTAGGTGAGTGGGTACTAATATATCTGCTATTTTTAATCTACAAAAACTTGTACCTACTCCAACTTGTCGCAAGCACATAATAATCCTAAAATAAATTTTGCGATTTGTTCAATAGAACCTTACATTAATTTATTGAGATGTAATTTGGCTTAGCGTTGACCATTCGTCCGGATTTTCCCCGACATGTATTCGTTTTAGTTTTTCTGATAGTCCGGGTTTCTTTATTTTTTCATCTTCAAGAGAAAAGGAAATTCGAAATTAACAGAGGTTGAAAGTGTCAATTTTATTCCCGCTTTTGCAACATATTATCGCAATATGTACCAACTTTGGTGGACAAAAGAAAGGTTCGAAAACACAATGAAAAAATGACTAGTGTTGTATTTTTGGGTCCACCACAGTACTCAATATCTTATGCTATCTTACCTATTGAAGTCGATGTACCTAATCATTTTAAAAATACAAAATATTTTGCTGAATTGGTCGACAATGAACATAGAATTCCAGGCAATTTTATACCATTCAAAGAGGAGAAAGCTTTCTCTTCACCCGGCAGTGAAACGGCTGTTGCTTATGTTTGAAACCCTAAAACAATATTTCGAAAACGTCAAAAATTCACTGAGTAGGTAAATAAAATTTTATTTTTGGGTTGGTTGTTGTTTAACGCGGCAGGGTTTCTTTCAATGAGAAAAACTTTTTCCAATACATATTTTGAAAATCCGTGAATGCCAAAATGCACGTAATTGATAACACAATCTTTTTGTTCGTAAAATACGAAATATACTTATGTATTTTGTCTTCCCCCTTTCCCACCAATTGCAAGTTGGAAAAATATGGAGTAACTTACTAAGGAAGTATTTCTTTTTTAAGATTTCAGTTTAGTGAACTTCTTTTTTCAACACTTTCATATGTGTCCGAAAATCAGCCGAGAATAGGTAACTATTGAGAGCAACTTACACACGGTCTTAAAACATGAAGAATGAAGTACCTAGGTCGATGAAACGAAACGAAAAAATCTTTTTGGAACAAATAGTACGCGCATTTTCGTCCTAGTTTTGTACTTTTAGATCTAATCCGGGAAGTCCGGGATTTTCATGCTCGATAACTACTTTCTTCAAATGATTTTTGGCAACCCTTAGCTACCTACCATACATTTTGTTTTATAAATACATATTTATGTATAGCTAAGTGGTTACTGGCTAATAACTCAAGTTTAGGGAGGACTAATATATGTATGTACATATTTACAAATTAGTTACATAAAATGTATACATATAACTTATTATGAGTTAACATTATTTTAAAATGTAGGTATAGATTTCAAATAAATGGCAACAATAGATTTTTTGAAATATAAGGACTAGATTCAATTCCATATATAAATTTTGATTTTGTTATGGCTTATTCTAAATTGTCGCATTAAAAAGGAGTATTTTCGCAAATTTCCATATTCCATTATCAAAATAAAGATGATGTCAAAACAAACATACATTTATATAGGTATCAGCGTCAGCGATTCCGTGTCTGTCTCTTAAATAGCTGTGCTCAAAAAAGGAGTGAATATGAATACTTTATAATAAACATCTTCTTCTAGCCACATGCCACACATCTTCATAAAATATAAACTAATGTGTCTTGTATGTGTAGGTGTACGTTAGATGTGTTTTATTCAAATTTTTATTTCGTGACATACTCAAGGACGTGTTTTGTGGCAAGATGGCGTATTTACAATGTTTATGTGTAGAGTCCACTACATGCCAACAGGAGATTCTACTGAAAATACACTGAGCCAGAAGAAAAAAATCAATAAACGACCCAGTGAGTTTTAATTACGTGGGCCTGAGTGATGAAGCCAATGGGATGTATGCGTGTTGTCTTTTTTATTATTTGGTAGTATCACGCCATCAGAATATGATAATATTAATTAAAAAAAAATCAAATACATTATGTACTTATAAAGTTATTTACCTCAAGTTTCTGTGAGTAATCCTCGATCAACTTTTCTTGTTGTTTGACTAACTCTTCATTTTTTTCTAAAAGAGCCTTGCCTAGTTCCGCTGCTAAAAGTATATCCGCTTCCTTTTGCTGCAGCTGGGCCCAGATATCCCCGTCGGTCTTCTGGCCAATTGATGATGATCGTGCTTCCATATCCAAAATATAATCCTCTAAATTAATGGAACTCGTGCTCTGATTACTAATATTCATTGATTGGTTCTGCTTATTCATACTTGAATAAGACATAGGTTTGATTTAATCAACTATAAAAATTGATCAGTTATTGCACAGCGTTAATCACTTTTTTGTAAGTTAAAATGCTGCTGATGGTTATGATAGCATTACTCACATTTAAAGACACATTTGGGATATAATATGCATATGTATAGGTCATATTATTATTTTTTTTTAACACATCATTTTTGTTAATTAGGTATATCGTTGAACTTAGTTTCAGGTAACACAAAATGGGCTATATAACACGAGGAAAGATCATAAAGGCGCAAGGTAGGTACAATAATAAAATAATTTGTTTTAAAAGCAAAAATATTCGTAAGGCACTATAAAAAGCTTAAATAGCAAAACGCTTTTATGTGACTTCATTTGTTTTATGCAATTTTAAATATAAAAAATTGGAATAAATGTATTGCATCACAATAAAGGTACTGATTTCTTTTTTTTAACCCTTTTTTCGGTAACAATTAAAATATATCGACAAAACACTGAACGGAGATACGCAACACTCACAACTCTATACCAAACGGGCTTTGTTTTGACTGAAAAGTTACCAAGCAATTCGAGATACTTTGTTCCGCACCTACAAATACATATTAACTGACAAGAAGTGGAGTGCGAGTGGCGCAACGAAACGACTCAACGAGAATTCAGTTCAGTTAAGAGTAACCAGTTAAGTCCGTCCGTCAGTTATTATTCTCTCTTAACTATGACTTTATTTTACCTACCTCTATTTTGTCTATTATTCTAATAAAGTAAAGTACCTCCTACACTGTTACAGAAGTGAAGTGAAAAAGAGAACACAAGCAAATCTGAAAACTTAGATATTAAACTGTAATGGAATGATAGTAGGTATGCGGTTAGGTACCTGCGTCTGAGACCAAGAGCAATAGGTACAACTTTGAATTTGGTACCAGGGTTACCAAAGTCATACATAACGTACGAGCGAATGATACAATTTTTTTTAACAAACCGTTAATACCTACATAGGTATTTATAAAGTCAACAAGTAATACTAATAATAACGAACTCCAGAAAACATGTGTAGTTAGATGGGATATACCTGGGATATACCTACTATAGAAACTATAATAATAATTGATTTTCTACATTTAAAATTTGTTAATATAATTTATTAGATGCTCAAATAAATCAATCTTTTTTTTGCAATATTTATGATGATTAGAAAAATAAATAAATTAACTGAAATGCTCATTTAATTTTGGGTATTTGCCTTGCTCTTAATAACTATACGAGTAATACCGACACGCCTAAAAACTGCAAATTCACTACTCTAATATTCACCCCTATTCCCGTTGGCGTTTGTCGTATACGACTCATGTGTCGTGTCGTTGTAAAACTATGTTTAGAATTTTTTTAACTTTTGTTAACAATTTTATTTCCTTTTCTATGAGTGTTCATCATCATTTCAATTCATTTGTCTCAAAAAAGTTAAAAATACCGACTAAAAAACGAAGTGAAATAAGAGTCGTTTACGACAAACGCCAACGGGAATAGGGGTGATTGATACTCGAAAGGGAAAAAATAAAAATAAAAAAGTATGTGAATATATAATGATATTGTGTTATGAAACTCGTATTCTATTACGTTGATTTATATGTATTTAATTTTGCTTCGATATACCTGTACATATCCCTTCATTAAAAATGTCATATCAAATAATCGTTTGGAACCATAAACGCCTCTTTTCGTTACTTTTATTGTTCTCTGTCTGTCCACTACCAAGTGGCGAAAAATTGATTATTGCAGTCGTGAGAGAAATACCTAATCATTTAAAATGTGTGCTAGGTACTTATACAGATATTGTTCACAAAATATCAAATAAATAGCCATTAAGTATAATGTTAATGATATCTATCTATTTGTTTTATTTAAATTAAAAATTATATTGCGCTTTCTTTCCCGGATGAATACAACAGAGCTCAGTAATAAAGACTTTAGACAAGTTTATATTCATTCTCCAAATCGGAATTTGCAAATTGTTTGTTTGGATACGAGTACATTCTCCATTTAATTATGTATTTTTATTTTCAAAACGAATATGGAATAATTGATATTGGGGTGTTATCTGCAATAGTTTATCAAATATTCGTACCTAACTCAACAACGTCGTTTAGTAAATTTAGTCGTTTTTTTTTTTTAATTTAACTACTAAGCGCTTCTAAAGTACTTCTTTAATTATTGCGCGATATTTAACTAACCAATCACCCCTATCGTGGAATCCGCCAGGGGGAAATATTCACGGAAAAGAATATTTTGGTATCGTCAAAATCGCAAAGTGGACAGTTCTCTGTGTGGGTAATGTGAATGAGTTTCACTGTATCGTTAAAAACGTTCAAATCGAATTTTTCTCGAACGGGTAACTGTTCACTTTGCGATTTTGATGATACCAAAATATTCTTTTCCGTGAATAATTCCCCCCGGCGGATTCTACGATAGGGGTGAATATCATAGAGTCGAAAGGAAATCTAATAAATACGTCCGATAAAATTGTGTCTAAACATTTTCAGCGGAAGCCCTGCTTGGATTTGATTGGTTTACCTAAAACTTACCTGATAAAATACAAGATACAAGGTATGTTTTGCCTCTGATTGTTATGTTAGTTTGAGTTTCTGCTCTGCATACCACTGAAACGGGAGTGAGCTTTTTCACTTGGCTAAAAGGCTAAAATTCTCTTAAGACTTGATTAAAAGAAATCAGTTTTATATATTTATAGCATACCTACATACCTACTACAGAACATTAGTTAATCTACTTTACCTATGAATTAAGAATATTATTTGTATTCAGACTTATATAGCTGACACTATATAGAAAAAGAACAATTGTACTTCATTGGAAAGTTAAAATATGATGATTGATGACATATGGTTATGAATGAGTTATGAGTCACTTTTTGTCAATAATACCTACAAAGTTGTGGGTATTTTGTTTAATTTTAAATACAATGTCACGTTTTGATGTGAATGTGTAGCTGTTTAACCGGAGGGACATGTTTTTATGGTTGTTACACAGCGCAAGAGTAACAGCAACGATATTTACTTGACACATCTGGATCTTATAAAAAGTAAACAAAGTTATTTAATTTTGTTTGTTTATAAAAAAAATCTGGGTTGACCATTAAATACTGGCCCACAAGCCATAGAACTAAGCGCTCTTGTCTACCTCGAAATTACAAAATACAAACGTCTAATAAACATCCGACCTATAAATGTTCCGAGAAATCTTCTCAATACGTTCGGATTCGGCATAAATGTAAAGATCCTTTCTATTTTTACATTTATCCCAAAAATAAGAACTCACAAACGACTGGTTATGCGAATATACGCCAAGGTTCTTATATTTAAATTTTACGCCTCATATTTTTGTTTGTATAGTTTCTTAGGAAGTTATGACACATGAGAGCACGTACCAATTTACACAACGATGATCTGTTAGTTTTCGCATTTTTGTTTACGTTTCTGTGGAAATTTAAATTTGGCATGGCCCAAAAAGTGCGGGCATATCGCGGAGTAATGCGTTGTGTCTACTTTAAAGAAACTCGAATATTGCAGAAACCCATCCCAGGAGTCTTATACGTAACAGTCCTTAATCCCAGTGTAAAACTGGTCCGCATTAAAACTACTTACCCGCATAGTGTTAAAAGATAGGAAGATGAGAGCGCGCGAACGCGTAATGTGATGGATATGATGTGTCAATCGACTTAATTTTAGTTTACTATTAGTATTACCATTAGGACCCAGCCATTTTTCTTTAGTGATCGCAACCAAGATTCAATTATAGCTCTGGTGTGTCTTAGTAACTAGATTTCAATACTGTACCTTTTGTATACCTGGTGCCTAATTTTTTTTTTTTTTTTTTTTTAAATAATATACTGTACTTTCTTTTTTAGGCAGTAGATACCTACCTACTTTTTATTCTTCTTATGCTTTTTATGTTTTTTTGTTTTTTCCCTATCATGACGACGGTCTTTACTTTTTTTTTCTTTTTTTGACTTTTTGTTCATCCTTGAAGTATCTCCAGATTTTTCAACCCATTTTTCAACTACTTTTGCCCCTTTTGCATTTTTCGAAGATAATAGCTCAGCTAATTTCTTATCAATGGCTTCATCTTTTGATAGATTCTTACCCTGGGTGGCAAACTTCGTTGGAATTTTAGGACCATACGTATCGTCTGGGTCTGCTACTTCTTCAGTATGCCTCTCATGTTTAGGTTTAAATGTTATTTTATCCACGTTAAGCGATTTGTCAACATTCTCATTGGCTGCCTCTTTCGGTGCAGAGTTTAAGAAAAGAGCAGCAAATATACCACGCGGAGGTGAATTATTTCTCAATGCATTGATTGGGGCTGCGGACGGTTTAATAAGAGTTTTTACGATTTCTTCTGTAAGCACAATCTCTGAAGTGTTTTCTGCATCTTTTTTATCGTCATCCTCGTCATCACTAGAAGAATCAAATATAGACATGAAAAGATCTTTCTTCTCTGATGGGTGCATATTTCGACTCTCTTCAATTCTCAATTCCAACTCAGTTTTATTTTTTTTGGAATCTTTAGTATCAGCTTCGTATGATTGGGTAGAATCAGTTTTAGGAACGCTTTCCTTAAAGGTCGATTTGGAGGCGGGAATTGAATTTGAATTTAATTGGAATACGTTTTCTTCCGGCAGGGCCACCGACACATTTTCTGAATATGCGCTTTGAGTTTTAATCTCTTTTGGTTTCTCAATATGCTTCGGTATGATTACTGGTGTAACGAAATCGCTCTTTGAGTTAATAGAATTCTCTATGTAGTCAAACACAGAAAATTTGTTTTTTTTTGGAGCTTTGATTTCATTTAGAGTTCCACCAAATGGTTCGGGAATATTAAAACGTTTGCAAATTACAGCACTGGGTTTCCAAATGTTCTTTGTTCGATTTACGGTGACTATCCGATTTTTATCATCCTGTTTTGTTAAAGTTTCCTTTGATACATCCGCGGAGGATTTAGATACAAATCTGCAATTAGTATTATAAGTAAATTATAATTGTGTCAGGAGAACTCAGTTATAAAAATATAGTCTTACCTTTCAGACATTAATCCATCAAGGGGTTTATATATACTCCTCGCTTGAATAAACTCCTTTCTTTCCATTTCTCTGTCCCATTCTGGTAAATGAACTGGTTGAATTGTATTTAAAAACTCTTTTATATCTTCTTCTTTTTTTAAATTTGATGCAATAAACTTTTCATAACGCTCCTGTTTTCCTTCGTTAGTTGCAAAGGGCCTAAACACTCCGGACGAACCTATAATAGTAACAAACCTGATAAAAATTTTCCTTTTTAACAACATAACTCACTCTTACCCAACGACTTTGTAATCTTCTTGGCTTCGGATAATAGCTTACTATTTTGGCTCTTAACTTCTTCACTGATAGCGACTTCTTTTTCTTGAAACGTCTCAATACCAGAGTTTGTGATTAGACCGCCTTTAACAAAATTATCAGCTTTAGAGGACAACAGTTCTAAAATTTTTTTATTTTTTTCTTCTCGTTCCTGATATTTTTCGGTAATGTGCTGCAAGTATGATTTCTTGTTATCAACTTTTTGCTGCTCTTTTATTTCAACGTTTTGCTTAGTCACGCCGTCAAATATGTTTCGGCGCTCATTTGGGCCCAAATTATGACGACCAAGCCCTTTTTTTTTGTCAATATCATTTTGTTGTATGGTTGCTATCTTATCGTCAGGCAGTGGTTCAAATCTAGTTTTTCTTTGCGACCAATTTCTAGGTTGAAACCTTGACAGAAGATCAACGCTGTGTACAGTTTTCTGTACATTTGAGTTTTTCCCACTTACCTCTGCGAAACCTTCAATTACGGTTAGATCTTGAGCGTCTATTAACTTTTGTTTGTCGCGTTTTTTCCGGTCACTTAGACTGAAATCATATTTGGACATATCGTCTTTAGCGTAAATATCTTCGTCTTCTTCCTCTAAAGCTCCGACACCAAACGCTTGTCCTCTTATTGAGAGTTTTTTATTACTCTTTCCCATTATTTCAAGTGGGCCGAACAAGTTGATGTGAGTCTTCGCATCACTTGCTAATTGTCCACCTAGGCCACTGTAGCCCAGGCCAAATCTGTTGTCTTTTATGCAGCACACAAAAGGCTCAAAATCATCGGGAGCAAAGGTTAAGTCTTCTTCGTCAGACAAGTCCGATGTATCATTTGAAGAGCATTCCGTCGGCTGATCATTTGGCTGCATTGCGCAACCATATATTTTCATCACATAAATCTCTCTGCTATTTCGTTCATTAGATCGTGCCTTTTCCTTTTTTGTCTGACGTGCCCCTATACCTTGTCCAGGTTTCCATCCCATCCGTCTCAGAAGACGAACGGCGACCTTTTCTCGTGACGGTTCTAGTAATTGCTGCAATACTGGAACACCAGGAATTGGACCATTGTTTGTTATTTCTATTTTGCGTTTGCGATTCGAGGATTCATCACTTGTTGCAAAGTCCTTTCTCGCTTGAACTCTTTGTGGTGCTATTCCAAATTCACCTAAATCTTCATCGTCCATGAAATCAGTTGGCAATTGGGATTGGCGTTTTTTAGCCTTTTCTCCGCGAGAACTTTTAAAACTCTGCGGCTTCCAACCCTCAAGCGAACCAACCGTGTTCCAAAATCCGGCACTAAACCCTCCAGTAAATGCTCCATGGAATCGGCGCTTTCCATTTTCGTCAGTAACAATTTGATCCTCAATTGCTATGCGTTTCTTTGATGGAACATCATCTGAAAATAAGTCGCATTATCAACAAAAGGATACCTAATCATTTCACATCAATACGAACCTTCTTCCAATGGATCTAGCGGAGTTCCAAAACGGCAAAGTGGTGGTTCATCGGAACTATTCATGAGTGAAGAAACTGCTAAGTAATGTATAACGATCGAAGATTACTAAGGACAAGGATTGGTAATATGGTAACAATTAATAATCTTAAATATCATACAATTTAATTACGAAAATATAGCCGATAGCCTTGGTAGCTAGTGCTATTAGTGTTTTATATTATTATTGTAATTAACTTACTTAATAATAAAGAAATAATAATAATAATAAATTACGAAAATATTACGTTTTATGGATTTGATCGCAGCTCATATGTTTGATGATTCCTTTTGACAATTCGAAGGGTTGAGTTCAGCACTTTTTAATTCATTCGTATGTATACATAAAGCGTGTTTTATAAAAGTAAAGATACCTACCTAAAGTTAGAACCAAAATTATTATTTGAGACCAATGTTTTTTTATAATCATATTATTCGACGCCAATTTAAAAAATCGTTAAATTTTTTCTATAAACATCTTTCATTAAGCTAAATTTCGAAAAAGCCTTCCTAATGATTTTTCACACCGAAATGTCAACATTTTAAGTGCAACTTACAATTACTCGACATTCCACGATGACAAATTTCTATGGAAAATGGGGATTTAAAGTGAACCATACTTTGTTGAATGTATGTATAATATTATGAATTGAATTGAATTGAATTCTTTATTACCTACACTTTAAGGCCGTGTGTCAATTGGGCTAAATAATTATCCTCGTTTATTTTTCTGGCACTTATGAAAGTGTTGAAAGAGAAGTTCACCAAACTCCAATCTTAACACGGAGATTTATCGAATTTTACGCCATTAATTAATTGAAATTCAGTGTTATATTTCCTCTCAACATTCTAGCAAAACTCAAGCAAATTAAAACGTCAAAAATTAGCCTATATGATAATTTATTATCTTGCTCCCGGAGCAGGATAATTTTTTGACAACTGAAAATTCGTTTTCCACCACGATAGTGTCAGAAAATTATCCGAGAACAATTATTTAGCCCAATTGACACACGGATTAAATAATATTTATGTACATAAACGTACTTAGCGATTATATACTAGGCGTATTTTTTTGAGAATCTATAGCTAGCTCACTTTTACTTTTACATGCAAAACAGGTATACTCACTTTTGGTTTTGTTATACTCACTTTTGGTTTTGTTATACTCACTTCTCAAAAAAATACGCTAACTATTACAAATATTGTGAGTTAGAGAGGCTGAAATGTATAGCCGCCTCGTACAGTTGTATACATTGTGATAAATATGAGCTTTAATAAACAAATAAAGGAGCGATTCCGCTTTTGCTACCAGAGCAGATGCCAATTGAATTGTCCAAGAGTCTATCACAAATAAATAATATTATGTACATACATAAGGCGTATTTTTTTGGGAAGTGAGTATAACAAAACCAAAAGTGAGTATAACAATTTTGCATGTAAAACCAAAAGTGAGTATAACGGTTTTGCATGTAAAAGTAAAAGTGAGCTAGCTATAGATTCCCAAAAAAATACGCCTATAGGTATTATAGATTTATTCGGACTGATATTATTTGGGCTGAACGCCATATTGCAACATAGACTATTGTGAATCATTTCTCACGTAGAAATTGTGAATAATCTACTACTATTACAGGCTGATTGCTGACGGCTGACATTTGTCATTTCTTGCAGTGTTCGCTACATTCGTTTTTCTTGAAATTTTGTAGAAAATTCTTTCAAAATAGAAAATTGTAGTGAATATTTTATACCTGCTGATAATAATTTCATCAGCTAAAAATCAAGAACTCGTTTAAACGAAACATTTAAGCACACATCAAAAATAGTTCGCAAATGACTCATTCTGTATTGCATACCTTTTAGTTTACGTGAGAAGGTGTTTTCTTCGTTGGACTACGTCATTTTTGCAGACACTACCTATTGCATCAATAATAACAGTTCTTCAATAACAAATAAATTGGTAAATTAAATATCTGTACTATTTTTGAATTTGAGAACTCTAAACAATTTTCTTTCGTTTAGGTCTTAGGACAATGTCTGAGAAGAACCTTAAAGTAAATGCCAGAGTAGAAATAGCCGGAAAGAATGTTCGTGGTAAAGTTGCTTACGTTGGTGTGACTGGTTTTGCTGGGGGAAAGTGGGTGGGTGTGATTTTAGATGAACCGAAAGGTAAAAACAATGGTAGTGTTAAGGGTCAGTCATATTTCTCTTGCATCGATAAGTATGGTACTTTTGTGCGTCCTACCCAGCTGATTATCTTAAATGAATCAACTGAAGATCTCACCGATGGCGCACCAACAACGCCTCAACCAACTTCTAGATCCAGATTGAGTAGTTCCCGTACTTCGCTTTCGTCAAGTAGGCAGAATCTTGTTGGCTCCCGCACGCAACTTTCCACTTCATTAACGGAAAGAACTTTAGGTACAGGACGGAAGAGTTTGATTGCACCTCCCACAACAACGACCACAAATACATCTTCCACAGCTTCTTTGTCTGAATCGCATCCATCATCTAAAAGGGCATCTTTTGTCGAAACAGGCTTTGTAGAAATTTTAACACCACAATTCACTCCTAGTCAGCCGATGCGGTCACCATCTTTTACGACAGCTCCGTCCGCAGCTTTAGCCGCTGCGGAAGATAAAGTCAGTAGTGCAGAACAGCAAAAGGTTATTGATGAACTTAAAACACAGAACGACGACCTAAACGAAAAAGTTGAAACCTTAAGGCAGCGTCGTAACGAAGACAAAGAGCGTTTGCGAGAATTTGACAAAATGAAAATTCAGTTTGAGCAACTACAAGAGTTTCGTTCCAAAATTATGAATGCTCAAGTACAGCTGCAAAGGGAACTCCAAAGGGCTAAACAAGAAGCCAAAGATGCCATTGAAGCAAAGGAGAGACATGCTCAAGAAATGGCAGATCTTTCAGACAATGTAGAATTAATAACACTTGATAAGGAAATGGCAGAAGAAAAGGCCGATACACTTCAGTTGGAGTTAGATTCCACAAAGGAAAAAATTGAGGAACTGACGCTTGACTTGGAACTGCTAAGAGCAGAAATCCAAAACAAGACTGATTCCGAACACGGTGGCTTAGTAGGCGATGGAGCTGTATCTGCCTATGAAATTAAACAGCTTGAGCAACAAAATCACCGATTGAAAGAAACGCTAGTGCGCCTTCGTGATTTAAGTGCGCATGACAAACACGATATTCAAAAGCTATCCAAAGAACTGGAAATGAAGAAGTCTGAAGTGACTGAATTAGAACGTACAAAAGAGAAGTTATCGTCAAAGATAGACGATCTCGAGGCAACTGTGGCAGATCTACAAGAACAAGTAGATGCAGCTTTGGGTGCCGAAGAAATGGTTGAACAATTGGCCGAAAAGAAAATGGAGCTCGAAGATAGGGTAAAACTTCTTGAAGAAGAAGTATCACAGCTTGAAGCCCTCGAAGAAATTCATGAGCAGTTGGTAGAAAGCAATCATGATTTAGAAATGGACTTGCGTGAAGAACTTGATATGGCAAATGCCGCAAAGAAAGAAGTTCTTCGTGAGCGAGACGCGGCCATTGAAACAATCTACGATCGCGATCAAACAGTTATGAAATTCCGCGAGTTGGTACAAAAACTAAATGAGCAAATAATCGAGTTGCGAGAAAAAACTACCGAAAGTAGCACAACAAAAGCTTCAATGGTCGATAGTGCATCAGGAAAGAAAGATACATTAGCTAACGATTCAATTGACTATAAACAAATGTTTGCCGAATCTAAGGCCTACACCCGTGCGATTGATGTTCAACTACGGCAGATTGAACTAAGTCAGGCCAATGAACGAGTTCAAATGCTCACAGCCTTTATGCCAGACTCATTTATGAACCGCGGAGGTGACCACGATGCTATATTGGTGATTTTATTAATCGCTCGCATTGTATTTAAATGTGGCATAATTGTGAGCCAAACGCGAGAAAGGTTCCCAGCTGTAGAAAACTGCACCAAAGATGCTGTAATTCAGGGTCACGCTGTGCATCAGTTTGCTTTCAAATCGCGCCTACTACACTATGTCCACAACCTTCAATGTGCCCTTCATCAAATTTTGTATGGTCTGAACTCGTGCCAGCCTGATACGTTACTTAGAGCTGGCGGATCTCTCCCAGAAATGATTGCACAAGAAAAGACGGTCGATTCCATAATAGAATTACTTAAGCTAAATCAACTGGATGAAAATTCTTTTACAGAAAATATTGAGAAATGTGTTTCTTTCTTCAATGCTATGAACTCAGTTCTGTTAGCTGGAGAAGATCTTCTCAATGAAACTCAGATGATACGCGACTGTGTTGCTTCGCTAGGATCCGCGTGTGACTCGATTCTCACAGATGCAGCTATGATTCGGGCAATCATTAGGGAAACTGCAGATACCAGCGACTCGATACTTTTAATGCAGTACATTATTGAAAACGCTGGTAGTATAAAGCAGCAGATAAAATTGATAAAACGACGTCTGCCTCAAGATCTTCATGTAATAAAATGCGGTATTTCACCGCACAAAATTGAAACTATGCGTACAATTACGAGTGCACTCAGCAGGATTATGTCTACATTGCACATAGCCGCAAAACAGGCTGTACAGACTATAACGTCTTCAATCGAAAGCGATAACGCTGCAGAGATGACAATAGAACATTCAAAATTCTGGGAAATATTGACGTCGGCATGTGAACGCATATACGAGCAAGACGATAGAGGTCCGTCACAGAACTTTAAATCTGTAATGGCGCCATATAATACGGATCTAGCTCAACTCGCACAGTATCTTCTTGATAACGAGTACGAGATAATGTCTAGAGCCAATGCGAAGGCAGCTGAGAAACAAGCATCGCCAATACTTCTTCGCGCCCAATTTATAAAGAAACAACTCGAGCAAAAGAATGTACTGGCTGCCACTTTAGAGAACCGCGAAGCTGACATAAAGCAACTGAAATTGGCTGCCAAGATGAAACAAAGCGAGCTCTCTGAAATGCAAATACGTAAAGACATAGCCGAAAAGAAGCTATCCGTTTTGCAGCATGATCATGAAATTACACTGGAAAAACTAAAGCGACAGTATGAGGAGACATATGATTTGCTTAAAAAGAAGGAAAAAGAATTCGAGGACACCATGGACCACTTGCAGAGTGATATAGAAGCTTTAGAGAGTGAAAAGGTGACATTGCGTGAGAAACTAAAACTGAACACCGGTAGTTCAACGAAGAGAAGTGATGTTTCGACTCCCTCGGGAGCTGTATCTGTTGGCAGCAGTGCCATTGTCTCCGCAGGATCTCCGATACTGGTTCAAGAGGTGAATCTTCTAAAGGGCGTCCTCTTGGAAGAACGTAACGAACGCTTGCGATTACAGGCATATGCCATCAAACAGAAACTCAAGTCGTTTGATCCGATTTATGTCCCTCAACCTAAGGATAAACGTATTATTGAGCTGGAAAACCAACTAGCCAAGATGAAGCATGATTGGGCACTTTCCTTGATGCGAACCAGCTCATCAAATAACGCTTCAGCGGTTGAACTACACCATCGACAGAGAGCCACAATAGAAGTCCAAGCTAAGACGTTGGCGACAGAAATTCTCGCTGAATACTTTCAAAGACATCCGCATCGGGCAGCCACATCTGAATTTTCTATATTTCCAACCATCGAGGTTAAAAAAGTATTTCAAATGATGTAGGTCACTCACACAATTTTTAACTATACTTATAAGCTTAGGAAGGTGAATCTAGCTACTATGCATTAATTCCTTAAAAAATCAAAAGAAACCAACTGTGTAATACATTTATGTAACTTATTTATATACTAATGAAATAAGTGTTATAAAATAATTGGACTTTTTTTTTGTAATGGTTTACTTTTCGTGTCCTAGTTGCAGGATCCACTTCGCACAGTTCCATGGCAAAGCAGACATAAGTATTTCAAAGACCATGCCGTTTATAAAACATTGCAGAGGGAATGGAACTTTTTGTTTACTATACAAAACCTAGCAGTGTTAGCAATACAACAAATTGGTATACCTAAATGATTATATGATCATAGGTTAAATTAAGTGATTGGTAACCTAACCGCTCATTAGCACGCCTTGCCTCGCCAGTCTGCCACTTTTCAATATTCAAAACCCAATAAGTGTCCTTACACCTAGTTATAATCATTGTACATTAAAGTAGTTTGCAGGGAGACAGAAAGATTTTGAGTGAGTAGAAAGGAGAATAGAAAATCCAATTTCAGAAATAATTCTCCCATGGGCATAAATGTTCTTTTTATGTGAAGGAGTGTATGGTCACGGTCCGATAGTGTGTATAGTCACGTTTGTATTTTATTTGGGAGTCAAGCGATAAATAATTTATAATTTCAGTTTTTAATTTTATCACTTCACAAATCATGCGATTCTCGAACTCATCGTGATAAACTGCTGTCAAATGTGTACTAATATGTACTAAATGATAAATCGTGTCATTTGTGCGCTTTCTGTTTTAATTTAATTTGTTCGGTCAATTTATACACACCTATCTGGAATCCGCCGGGGGGAATTATTCACGGAAAAGAATATTTTGGTATCGTCAAAATCGCAAAGTTCCCCGTTCGGGAAAAATTCGATTTGAACGTTTTTAACGATACAGTAGGTCTGTTTTTTTCCACATCTAGGTATCTCAGTGAAGTAAAGTAAAGTAGGATTTTTAACACGCAATTACAACAACTTCGAACTGTTTGACACTTTCGAGACTCTATATAGTTGTCGTAATTGCGTGTTAAAAATCCTACTTTACTTTACTTCACTGAGATAGATGTGGAAAAAAACACACCTTATATTGTCCTTACTTTGCTGAGATGTTCAATAAAATACGCGTTGGAAATAATCAATTGTAGTTGTAGGTAACACTTTTCACTTCACAGTATCACAGAACGAGTATCGATCCGGTGGTGTACTTTGCTGAACAGACCAAAATAAAAGTAAAATCGATTTTATGTTATCGATATCACACCACACAACTAATTTCCACTGTCAAAGTATACGTCACCGTCACTTGCCTGCCATTGCAAAGTTTTAATTTTTACCGAGTCAGAAAATGTTTTTTTCCTAGTTAATTTTCTGTAGAAATAAAAGTATTAAATTCTGAATAAATTTCGTCGGACTAATTCGCAATAATTAATTTACCAAAAAGTGTTGTATTTGGCTAGAAAGAAGGTTTAGTTGTTTCTTGAGAGTCAACATTTTTCCGATAATAGGTGGGGTCATTCCCATATGTATACAAACAAAATAATTATTCAACGACTGACTGCATAGTGCTTCTATTTATCAAAATGGCTCGCCCAATTTATCCTAATCAACAAAAAATTGCAGAAAAATTGATTATTCTTAACGACCGCGGCACTGGCATTCTAACTCGCATCTATAACATTAAAAAGGCATGTGGTGATACGAAATCAAAGCCCGGGTTCCTTTCGGAAAAATCTCTTGAGTCGTCTATTAAGTTTATAGTTAAACGATTTCCAAATATTGATGTAAAGGGCCTTGGAGCTATTGTTAATATTAAAGCAGAAATAATAAAGTCACTGTCGCTATATTACCATACATTCGTTGATCTTTTGGACTTCAAGGATAATGTCTGCGAGTTGCTTACCACTATGGATGCTTGTCAAATTCATCTTGATATCACACTCAACTTTGAATTAACAAAAAATTACTTGGATCTGGTGGTAACGTATGTTTCATTAATGATTGTCCTTTCACGCGTCGAAGACCGTAAAGCCGTTTTAGGGTTATACAATGCAGCACACGAGCTGCAACATAATCAAAGCGACCCCGGTTTTCCCAGGCTCGGTCAAATGATTTTGGACTATGAAATTCCACTAAAAAAATTATCTGAAGAGTTTATTCCACATCAACGGCTTTTGGCTAATGCACTTCGCTCGTTGACCGTCATCTATCCACTTCGAAATTCGACAGCAGACAAATGGCGAGAAATGCAGAAACTCAGTTTGGTCGGAAATCCAGCTATTCTGCTTAAAGCCGTTCGCACAGACACCATGTCGTGTGAATACATTTCTTTGGAGACCATGGACAGGTGGATAATCTTTGGCCTCTTGTTAAATCATCAGATGTTGGCGCAATATACGGAAGTGAACAAAATGTGGTTGTCCACATTGGAATCCAGTTGGGTTGTTGCACTCTTTCGCGACGAAGTCTTACAAATTCATCAGTATATACAAAACACATTTGATGGCATCAAAGGATATAGCAAGCGTATAAACGAAATTAAAGATGCATATACCACAGCCATTCAGAAAGCTGCATTAGTTCATCGTGAGCGTCGAAAATTCTTACGCACAGCTCTGAAGGAGTTGGCCCTTATTATGACTGACCAACCGGGTTTGCTCGGACCAAAAGCTATATTTATATTCATTGGTTTGTGTTTAGCTCGTGATGAAATATTATGGCTACTGCGACATAATGACAACCCACCCTTGGTAAAAAGTAAAGGAAAGAGTAATGAAGACCTTGTTGATCGCCAATTGCCAGAACTGCTATTTCATATGGAAGAACTGCGTGCTCTAGTGCGAAAGTACAGCCAAGTTATGCAACGATATTACGTACAGTATTTATCTGGCTTCGATTCAACAGATCTCAACATCCAAATGCAAAACCTTCAAGTATGCCCTGAAGATGAGAGTATCATTTTTTCGTCACTCTTCAACACCGCTTCGAATTTAACTGTTAAACAAGTGGAAGAGAATGAGTTGTTTGATTTCAGAGCATTTCGACTTGATTGGTTTCGCTTACAAACTTACATGAGCGTTGGAAAGGCTGCGCTTCGCATTGCCGAAAATGCGGATATTGCGCGCTTGCTGGACTCTATGGTATTTCATACAAGAGTCGTCGATAACCTCGATGAAATTTTAGTTGAGACATCCGATCTGTCAATATTCTGCTTCTATAATAAAATGTTCGATGACCAGTTTCACATGTGTCTTGAATTTCCAGCTCAAAATCGGTATATCATCGCTTTTCCATTGATTTGCAGTCACTTCCAGAATTGCACCCATGAAATGTGTCCAGAAGAACGCCATCATATCAGAGAACGTTCATTGAGCGTTGTTAACATATTTCTAGAGGAAATGGCAAAAGAGGCCAAAAATATTATCACCACAATTTGCGACGAACAGTGCACTATGGCTGACGCACTTTTGCCAAAACATTGTGCTAAGATTTTGTCAGTAGCATCCACTCGCAAAAAGAAGGACAAGTCAAAGAAACAGTTCGACGATATTAGAAAGCCGGGTGATGAGAGCTATAGAAAAACTCGCGAGGACTTGACGACAATGGATAAATTGCATATGGCATTGACAGAACTATGCTTTGCAATTAACTACTGCCCTACAGTAAACGTGTGGGAGTTTGCATTTGCACCGCGCGAGTACCTTTGTCAGAACTTGGAGCACCGATTCTCGCGCGACTTAGTTGGAATGGTTATGTTTAATCAGGAAACAATGGAAATTGCCAAGCCGTCTGAATTGCTGGCTTCGGTACGAGCATACATGAATGTTCTACAGACGGTTGAAAATTATGTGCATATTGATATAACAAGAGTTTTTAATAATTGCTTACTGCAACAAACTCAGAGCCTTGATTCGCATGGAGAAAAAACGATCGCTGCTCTTTACAACACTTGGTATAGCGAAGTGCTGTTACGTCGTGTGAGTGCTGGTAATATTGTATACTCTATGAACCAGAAGGCATTTGTAGCCATTTCACCGGAAGGATGTGTTCCGTTCAATCCACAAGAATTTTCCGATTTAAATGAACTGCGAGCGCTGTCTGAGCTTGTTGGACCTTATGGAATAAAGTCCTTAAATGAGACTCTCATGTGGCATATAGCGAACCAAGTACAAGAATTGAAAAGCCTGGTTGGGCTAAACAAGGAGGTTCTTATAACACTTCGAACCAGTTTTGATAAGCCAGAAGTGATGAAAGATCAATTCAAGAGGCTACAACATGTCGACAACGTCTTGCAACGGATGACAATAATCGGGGTCATACTCTGCTTCAGAAACTTGGTTCATGAATCGCTGGTCGATGTGCTGGAGAAGAGGATACCCTTTCTACTAAGCTCAGTAAAGGATTTCCAAGAGCATTTACCTGGTGGTGACCAAATAAAAGTCGCTTCGGAAATGGCATCAGCGGCTGGTCTACAGTGCAAAGTAGATCCTACACTGGCTACAACACTAAAATCTAAAAAACCCGAATTTGATGAAGGCGAACATCTTATTGCCTGTCTTTTGATGGTATTTGTTGCAGTATCGATTCCAAAATTAGCTCGCAATGACAATTCCTTTTATCGTGCTTCAATGGACGGACACTCAAACAATACTCACTGCATGGCGGTAGCAATAAATAACATTTTTGGAGCCCTATTCACCATTTGCGGACAAAAAGACATCGAAGATCGCATGAAGGAGTTTCTTGCCTTGGCCAGTTCTTCGCTCTTGCGACTTGGTCAGGAATCTGACAAAGAAGCTACACGGAACCGTGAATCGATTTACTTGCTCCTCGATGAGATTGTGAAGCAGTCACCTTTCCTCACAATGGACCTACTCGAATCATGTTTCCCCTATGTACTCATTCGAAATGCTTTCCACGCCGTCTACAAGCAAGAGCAATGCATTTAAATATTTTAATCACCTAGAGTTAGGCATTTTCTTACATTATATTACTGTACGGTATTACTGTTATAATTATTGATAATATGGCAAATATATTAAATATTTATATGTGCATTTTGTCTATCTTATCTATTTTATTTTGATGAGTTTTTGTTTACAAAAAGGGATACAGCGGTTTTATGTTTTTGTAAAATAAGACTGATAAACGATTCCGAGTGAAGATGTGGCGAATAGCGTAAAATAACTCCACCATGTTGCGAAACCCAGAAAGCCTTTGTACACTTCAGTTGTAAACACCTACATTTGAGAGGATTAATGAAAACGCGGTCAAGTACCTATAATTATTGTTTACTTACACTTTTCAGACTAATCCACGATGTTTGCATATTTTGTGCTGACTCAAGAATGTTGAATTCATGCTCTTCTCCTACTCCCACACCACTGCCATCAATTTCTTTTAAAATGTTTGCCACTGCCACCGTTGATGGATCTTCTGCGGAGCATTCATTTTGTAAGACACTTTCAGTGAACAGTCCCATCCAACTAAAGCCACCCAAGCTTTTATACATAAGGGTTAAATATAAGCATATAATCAACGGTGCAGCGAATTGCAGTGTAACGACGCAGAGGTAATAGAAAATCGAAGATATCTGTGTAAAAATACATAGTTACAAGAACTTAAAATACAACGAAAACAATTTGCCTTTTTTTGATAATCTAGGTTGGTTATTCTCCCCGCTTCCATACGTAAGTCTTCGATTCTATCTTGGGCGATATTTAGGTAAGACTGCAAGTAAATAGGCATCAATATAAATCTGAGGACCACAGTCAAAATGACTAAAAGCAGCCGTATAGTTTCGAAAACATGTGATTCCAGGCTAAAAATAAAATGTTAATGTGCGTTTTAGTTTAGTCTGGTGTTTCAATTACAGCGGCTTATCCATGCCCTCAAAAACACGAACTGTCAAATAGTTCCTACTAATGGGACGAATCCAAAGTATCACCAACACGAATGGTAAAATAAAGCTGATATTCAAGAGCACCTGCATAAAGCGATTGTTTTTGCAGTACCTAGAAAATATTTGCTTAAATGATCTCCCACGTACAAACAAATAAACAAAGTATTTACTTAAGTGAGTCCCAGTGCATTTTAGCCATTCTTAGTCCCGGAAATGTGAATAGAGATCCCAGAACTCCACATCCAATTGCAATAAAAAATTTCACTACAATTTTCGATGCTGGTCCGCTATACGTTTGAAATGAAAAAAAGCCAACAACACAATAAGAATGCAACTTACGAAGACGGTAGTCCTTGTTCTGTGAGGAATTTAGAAGCACTTTGATTGAAGCTGGAGTAAGCGTTTTCTAAACCAGTCTCCAGCATACTTTCATCGACAATGAGAACAACCATTGCAATTAATAGATAAACTAAGCAAGCGACAATGCACATAGACCGTTCACCGATAGATTCTTCAGATTGAAAGTACAGAACTGTCAGCGAAACAAGAAGCTTACTGAAATGTAAAGAGGTTACATTTAATTACAAACGTTTCGAAATTAACTTACAAGGCGAAAAATACAACAAGAAGGCACCAGACCATGCTTAGATTTACTTCTGTCTTCAGTGGGAAATAATAGTGATAAATCTGAAAAGCATACACAAAAAACATATAACTTAAGTGGTACCAAACCAATAACTTCAAGGACTTGCCTCCGAAATAACATAAACTATTCCAGCGTACAGGCTAAAGTCCAGCAACCACTGGTATTCTGTAAAATACCTTAAATGAACAACATCGACTTGGGTCACTGGAGCAGTTTCTAATTGAACTTCAATTGCTCTCGGTATGTGAAAAGTCGAACTAGTTTTATCTGGAGCAGCATGCTTCTGGTGGCTGCCTTTCGATTTGCTAGGCTTCTCTTTAGGAACTCCAGCCTTAGTTCGAAGTTCAGCATCAGTTGGATGTAGGTATCGATAAAGTCCAGTAGAGCAAAGTATCCATTTTGCGAATGAGAAGTGTGGAGTAAACTTTTGAATCACACTAACCATGACAAGTGTTAGAACTAATTGAGCGCCTAAAACTGCCTACAGAAATAGAAGTAAGATGAAAATATGCTATTTTTGGAAAATCTTAATTTGTAAGAGCATGTATGTATGGGCGGGTGGTTCAGAGTTTAAAATAAATTAAAATCACTTAACACAAATCTAGACTACTTAGCCGAAGATAATTGCCGATGTTAATTAGTCAATAGCACAGTTTGCTCACCATTTTCTAGCTTTGAAGTTATATATCCGGGATTTACTTGTTTAGTTGGTTTTTAATAATTTATATGATTTCATTCATAATTTTATTAAGAATTAAAAAAGGAGCAGAATTTGTCCACCCGGAAATTTGGGGAAAGAATTAAAAATACATTGACAGTGACAGTTCATATCACCTGCATAATTTTCCATTTTTTTTTGCATTCCATGACCAGTGTTGCTATGTAATTTCCCTCCTTTTTTTGCCATTTTCCGTATTTACGTAATTACGAAGGAAAAATTTGCATTTTTCCGTATAGTTGGACTCGGAGTTATCCTATAAAAAAAAAATAAACTGATCAATATTTTGCTCCATTTCGCCCTTCCGAACTCTGTAACTTTTGGCACTACTAACTGCTCAGTGATCACATCAGGACTTTAGCCTTCTCTTCCAAATCTGTATCTATTCTACCAACAACAAGATCTAGCAAGCAATTTCATTTTAAATGGACGAAATGGACATGCTATATAGCTTTAAAAAAAAATCGATGAGAAAACAGTGTGTACTGAGAAACTGAGGTTGGAATTTAGGTGAACCTTGATGAAATTTCCCACAAAAATACAATGGAGGTATATATTTTCCCACGACTCCACAAGATGGTTTTTTACCTTCGAAATTACCACGAAAAGGTAAATTTTCCACAAATTAAACACTGTCCATAACAGTTTTTCTCAACGTTGGCGTTGAATTTGCAAGGTTCTACAGCTACAAAAGACATAACGCTGGGGGCTTATTCCCAAATGCGCGTCGGATCGCTTTTCATGGCGGATTGGTATTTTTGTACATATTTCCAAAAAGCGATTCGATCCATTCAAAAGCGATAGCTATTTAAGGTGACGGATTGCTGGTGGATTTATTGTGGATAAAAAATAAACTATTCTTGTGACGAATGGATCGAATCGCTTTTGGAAATACAAAAATACCAATCCGCCATGAAAAGCGATCCGCCGCGCATTTGGGAATAAGCCCCCTGGCTGTGCTAACCGCACATTCAAACATTTTTTAAACATAAAAATCATTTATTAAGGCTGTGTGTCAATTGCGTTAAGCCTCGACTAATTTTCTGACACTTACGAAAGTGTTGTTCGCCAAACTCCAATCTTTAAACAGAGATTTGTTAAATTTTACGTTATTAAATAAATGAATTCAGTCTTTTACTTCCTCTTCAGCGTTCTAACAAAACTCAAGCAGAAGTCATGCAAAAGAAAACGTCAATAAAAGTAGGCCTATTAGATTTTCAAAACGGCAACACCGCTTCCTTATAAAAAACCCAAAACACAGAGATGGTAAACACAGCAGATAGGGAACCAATCAGTGTTGCTGATAGGTTGGAATAAATTCCTATTAAGTATAGCAGGAAATGACAGGAAGAGGAAACAGACAGAAAAAAAAACAAAATCTTCAACGATGCTTTTTTTATATAGGTCTCCGAATGGATGTGCGCCAAACAGTTTTCACTCATATATTTCCTAAGTTTCAGTGACGTACATTGTGACTATTTTGAATATAATTTTCTTCTTCATTGCCAACGAGTGTTCCAGATTTCCTATAACAAAATTCATTATAGTTCTGAGTTCTGATCGAGTTGCACATCATTCTACTCGCGATTTTTCAGAAGATCAGTTCAAATTGAAATAGTGTGAAACTTCGCTACATATTTTTAAGTAATTCTAGCTACAAATTGAAACTATAAAGTATTTATCTAACTGAAACTCTCTTGGGCAAAATCCAGTGGACGCAGTGGAGCTGCAAAAAGATAAAACCATTGAATTTTTGCGAATCGTTACATTTGTAATAATTTTTATTGTAATATCGCTATATCTGTATAGATTTGCATTTTGATCAAGGTTCGTTAATTATGTAATATACTCGTATAAGGTGCACAATAATCAAAAACATTAAAATCAAATAGAAACAGTTTCTAGGTATGGCTAAGGTTCCGGCTGTTGGCATTGATCTTGGAACTACATATTCGTGTGTCGGGGTTTTTCAACATGGCAAAGTTGAAATTATTGCCAACGATCAAGGCAATAGGGTCACCCCTTCATACGTGGCATTCACTGATACGGAACGTCTAATTGGAGATGCTGCAAAAAATCAAGTGGCAATAAATCCTAACAATACAATTTTTGGTAAGTGTACAATGCTTTTCATGTGGACTTGCTCCGTAAAGTATTTATGAATGCTAATTATACATAGATGTATAAAATGCCATACAAATTAGATTTCGATCAAGAAAATTCTGTAATTCATAGGTAGGTGGCTGCAAAAAAGAAAACTAAGTACATATGATAAAAATAGATATTATAGCCTCTGTTATGTTCTAGATGCTAATTTTATCCATTTGTTTTTGTGTTTTTCCTCTGTCGTCTCAGCTTCAGAATTTGCTTCGAGTGCAATTTGATTATGCAGCTACATCTATACGTGTTATGTGTTCGTATATCCATATTGCAATGGACGGAGGAAAAACAATATTTCAATGTTTTCTCACTGTTTGTTGTTTGTTTTGATGTTATTAGAAAAAAAAACTGATTAAAAATGTTGCATTCAAAATCGTACTGTTTTATTTTCTTGTATAAATAAAGACAGTGCAATACTTCTCTCAGTTGCTTTTACTGAAAGACTTATTCATTTTCAGATGCCAAACGTTTAATTGGGCGCAAATTTGAAGATGCGACAGTACAAAGCGATATGAAACATTGGCCGTTCGAGGTAGTCAGTGATGGCGGCAAACCAAAAATTCGAGTAGAATATAAAGGCGAACATAAATCATTTTTCCCAGAAGAGGTATCTTCAATGGTTCTTACTAAAATGAGGGAAACCGCAGAAGCGTACATGGGGAAAACGGTCGTTGATGCTGTAATAACAGTGCCAGCATATTTCAACGATTCGCAACGTCAAGCCACTAAAGATGCTGGAGCAATCGCCGGCTTAAATGTTCTCCGAATAATTAATGAACCAACCGCAGCAGCCATTGCTTATGGATTGGACAAGAAAGGTGCTACCGAACGAAACGTTCTTATTTTTGACCTTGGTGGCGGAACTTTCGATGTTAGTATCCTAACTATTGAAGACGGCATATTTGAAGTAAAGTCCACTGCTGGCGATACTCATTTAGGGGGAGAGGATTTCGATAACCGAATGGTTAATCATTTTGTTCAGGAATTCCAAAGGAAACATAAGAAAGATTTGACAACAAATAAGCGAGCTCTGCGTCGTTTACGGACTGCTTGTGAAAGAGCCAAACGTACACTATCCGCATCAACACAAGCTAGCATTGAGATTGATTCTCTGTATGAAGGAATCGATTTTTATACATCAATTACAAGAGCTCGATTTGAAGAACTAAATGGCGACTTATTCCGAGGTACAATGGATCCAGTTGCTAAAGCTCTACGCGACGCCAAAATGGATAAAAGTCAAATTCATGATATAGTACTAGTTGGAGGATCTACTAGAATACCAAAAGTTCAAAAATTGCTTCAAGATTTCTTTAATGGCAAGGAATTAAATAAGTCAATTAATCCCGATGAAGCTGTTGCTTATGGGGCTGCGGTACAAGCTGCAATTCTGCACGGAGATAAATCAGAAGCAGTGCAGGATCTTTTACTGTTGGATGTGACACCGCTCTCTCTAGGCATAGAAACTGCTGGTGGAGTAATGACAGTTCTTATAAAAAGAAATACCACTATCCCAACCAAACAAGCTCAAGTATTTACAACATACTCCGATAATCAACCAGGTGTTCTGATTCAGGTATTCGAGGGCGAACGGGCCATGACTAAAGATAATAATATCCTTGGAAAGTTCGAGTTAAGTGGTATACCCCCAGCACCTCGTGGTGTTCCTCAAATTGAGGTTACCTTTGATATAGATGCCAATGGTATTCTAAATGTAACAGCTATTGAAAAGTCAACCGGAAAGGAAAACAAAATAACTATTACAAATGACAAAGGTCGCTTGAGCAAAGAAGATATTGAAAGAATGGTCAATGAAGCAGAAGCGTACCGAAATGATGACGAAAAACAACGGGAACGCATTAATTCTAAAAATGCTTTGGAATCATACTGTTTCCAGATGAAAAGCACAATAGACGAAGAAACTATGAAAACAAAACTTTCTGATTCTGATCGCCAAACAATTCTTCAAAAATGTAACGAAATTATTTCTTGGTTAGATGGCAACCAACAGGCGGAAAAGGAAGAGTACGAGTATAAACAAAAGGAAATTGAAAACATCTGCAATCCCATTATTACAAGATTATACCAAGGCGGTGCCCCACCCTCATCCCGTCCCCATCAATCAGGAAATACGTCTGGTTCTGGTGGACCCACAATTGAAGAGGTTGATTAAATAATAATACAATAAAACGCCTATGTAAATATGTATTCGAATTTATTTATTACTGGCCTTTGCTGACAAATAACAATCTAATAGGTATATACTTTTTGTTTGCATCTCTTGTTTTGTAATTTCACAATAAATCAGTTATTAATTTCATTTAAAACACAAATGTTTAAATCTAAATAATATTACTATATATCTATGTATCTGCACATAATGTTTTGAATTGTGTAGTTACATTTTTGAATATATCTATTTTCTTCGATACGTTTTTGTTGTCACGTTATTTAACGCTTTTTTGAGAAAATGTTCGATATGTTGTACATTTCGATGATATAGGTACTTTAAAATTTCTATTTAGAGTTTTAAAACTAAAATGAAACAAGGTAAGAATTTATGAGACTGACGCGACGATTCAAAATGAATTCTCAAAAATAAAAAATGATGCTTTCTAATTTATTGTCTAGAGTAGTAATGAAAAATGGAATAACCCAACAATTGATGATGAATACGACTCGTCTGAGTTTATACTATGATTTTGACTAATTCAGTGAAAGATTACCGTAAGACCCGGTTAATTTATCAATAATTGTTTAGTACCTATTTAATTCTATTTAATTCTAATCAGTTTACTTTCCCTAATAATAAGTAGAAATATATAAATTCAAATTACGCTGACCGTTTATTTTACGCAGTTATGCGGATAAAGTCGAACAAAATAACAATTTGGCCATCATCTAGTGGTGTCTTAAAAAAAAAAATAACAATGGCCGCGTTGCATTGTCCGCTAGATGACTAGCGGCATGCCAAACTCCATATAAAAAAATCTGACATTTCATCATTTGCGCTAGAGCTCTAGCACATTTTGTGAAACATCCTTTTCGGGGAAATTTTTCAATCTAGCGCAGAAGTGAAAGTGCAGAAGTCAAATATTTCCAATTTGGTGTAAAATGGGAATTCAAACTTCTATGTAATTATAGTACATTGTAGTTGTTTATTTAAATTATAGTGTATTAAAAAATATGCGACATTATGGCACAAATACATTTTTGACTCTCATGAAGATGAAATAATACGAATTCAAATTCGTTCTAATGTCACTTTGCCGCTGGCTCTAGAGATTCCTCCCCCCATCAGGGATATTATGTGCTAGACGACTAGCGGTCAATGGAACGTGGCCAATGACTCTGTACAAAACGGAAATACATACATAGGGCTTGGGCACACTTTCCTTCCCATGAAAGTCGTGTTGGCCGAGACAGGTAGTGTCATATAGGTTGACAACTTCTGATTTAACTTTAACTTACTTCATGTAAATTTTGGCACCAATGGAAAGGTCATTTAAATTCCGTTTGAATGATACAAAACTTTCCTTAACCCATTAGGTACCCATGTATTGTGTGGCCCAGCCCATTATCTTATCCCAAATAATTTTATAATTGTTATTATTACTAGTTTAGTCAACCTTTGCGTGCGCGTTATTATTTCTTAAATAATTTCAAAAGGCATTGAAGTTAACTACGAATGGTCCTCTACTCATAATTATAAACACTGATATGATAAAGCAACCGGGCCCATTTTGATGTTGTTCAAAGTAATAACATCGAGGACGACCTTATAAGGTATGTTCCTTTACTTTTTTTTAAATCTTACGATTCAAAATAATGCATCTGTCATTTTTCATAGTTACTACAAAAGCGTTCCCTAACGTTTTCGTATAAGTTTTTCTCTTAAAGAATAACATTGCCTGTTTTCACTGAACGACGATTATTATTATAAGTGTTCCTCATTTTACTTTTAATTTGAAATAATTAAACAAAATTAAGTTGGAATAAATTTAATGAATTTAAGAGAAATTAAATTACACAAACGTAAACAATTGAATGCAAATATTCGTATCAATTCTTAATTATCAGTTGAAATTGTTATCAAAATGTCAGTCTGTATTTAAATGAAATATTATCCTAAAATATTTCACATACCTACTCTTTTTTTATTGATTTTAATTTTATTTAAAAATATGAAATGTCAAAAAAATATGAGTGATGCACAAATAACATTAAATCTGTTCTAAAATAGGTAGATACATGTTATTGTTTGAATTAAAATTCAACACTTAATCTGTACATTTATATTATTATAGTATATAACTTCTCTCTTACTTAACAGCATAATATACAAGGTGATTATTATGTAGTATACCTACAACCGTGTAGGTATGTGTCGCATCATATAACTGTATAAAAACCAATGCAGATTCAACTTACAAAGCTCGCATTTCTTGAAGTACTTTTGATTATATTATTTAGATCAAACGTCTTAATTATATTTAAACTATGTGGCAAATTATACTAATAATAACATTAATTTATATGAATACCTAAGATACCTACTTGGGTATATATATATATACATAGAACCAAACAATAACAAACATAAAATTAATGGTTTAAACAATTCCTTGTATATAACATACAGTTTTCTAAGCCTTTGATAATATTGAGTGATAATTTTAACGACAATATTATTTTTATTTAATTTTACCCAGTGCTTCTTCGATTGTTTGTTTAATGTTGTACAGAGTTTGCTTGCATTGTTTAGAAATGATACATACTTTGCATTTTTAAAGCAAACTTTCATTAATTAAATTATGAAGGCACCAGACACGAAAGGAAAACCAAAACCAACATTCGATAAACTTTCTATGTAATTTTGTTTTCCAAAACGGGAGTGAGTGTTCTTTATATCGAATGATTTTTAGTAAGTTTGTTGTAATTTATGATCATTTTAATTAAATTGAGAGTATATTTTACATCTGTACATACTTTTTTTTTATTTAAAATTCAATTGGTATTCATTGGACATTCATTATATAACGAATAGGTATTGCAACGAGAATTGTGAATTGTCCTTAAACAAATTTAGAGCCGGTGCACACTTTCGTTTTTTTTCCCGCGCGGGCCCGCAGCGGGTCCGCAGCGACACCGCAGTATTTCTATGCACACGTGCGGGCTTTTCCCGCTCGACACAATATGTAGAATAGATTTAGCTCCCGGTAATGGAAGTTTATAAAAAGAAATGACAACTTTGTTGTGTACCTCATGTTCCAAAACTAGCTAGGTTCCAGAAATCGAAAGAAATCGAAATTGTAAATCGAGTGAATTTGTTTTCAGTTCGGAAACTCCGAGATTTTTTGGAAATCACAATTTCACTTTGTCTCAATTCCGAAAATTTTGAAATCGAATACAGTGAAATGTAGAACTCAAAAATTCATTTCCGATTTCATTTCGAGTGAAAGTGAAATGTGGAACATAGCAGTATGTTTTAAAAATATTGGGTACATCCTTTTACCTATCATCGATTCACAGAAGGAATATTCTATATTTCATTGTCCACCTCCACTTGAACTTCGCGGAAAAAGAACGCAAGTGTGCATTGGTCCATTGCAAACAATGTATTATAGTCCGCAAGTGCGGGTGCGGGCCCGCAGCGGAGCCATAGGGAACTGCGGGTGTTATTACCCGCAAGTATGACGCGCGGGCCCGCAGCGGGTCCGCGTTTGCGTGTTGCTGCGGGTGTTATTACCTGCGCGGGCTCGCAGCGTGTCCGCCTGCTTGTGTGCACCACCCAATTTAGGTGTGAGTACTGTAACCCGCAAACGCGGACCCGTTGCGGACCCGCGCGGGAAAAAAACGCAAGTGTGCACCGGCTCTTAAGGTATTCGCATTTTTTAATAGGAAACGTTCGTGTACACAAACTTGCTATCCGATATAACGAAAGGTATAAAACTTAGAAGGTTCATTCGAGTACCGAGAATAAGAACCAAATAGGTATGTTTCGAAAAACTATATCAAAGAGCGTTAAACCACTTTCTAAAAACAAAACTACTACTAATATCAAACTGCATTTTCACTGCATTTGTGCAGGGTGCTCAAGTGGACCCTCCATAGCTTTCGATCCTCCGCCATCGACTCCTAGGGCAATCCCCATACGGGTAGAGGAGAGATTATGGACTTGATCTAACCATCTCATCCTGGGTCTACCTAGAGGACGCCTGCCTGATGGTACGGATTCCATAGCACGTCGTGGAATCCTGGTCGGGGACATGCGTTTAACATGACCAAACAACCGAAGCATGGACCGCTCCGTCCGGAGAAGTAGCTGCTCGACATTGAGTTCCTCACGTATTCTGATGGTATTTCTAATGCGATCTCTACGAGTCACACCAGCAATACAACGGAGAAATCTCATTTCGGCAGCCTGTATCCGCGATCTTATTCTTTCGGTCATTACATTGGACTATGTATGCACTATAATTCCTTTTTACCCAACAAACTTCTGGAAATAGAGGGGAATTACTCGTTATATGTTTTTTAAATGTATACCTACTTATTAAATAAAAATAGTATCTGCAGATGTAAAATACATTCTAGAGAACTTAAAACTTTACTTAAAGAACTCTCCACTTTCTGATTTTCAAGGAAAAGATGTTCATTTTGCATATAGGTATTATGTTCTATATTATATTGCTCAGCTCATATCATGATTTGGCTGTAGCTGTAGTTGTTAGTCTGACATTTGTGGTTTTTGGCGATGGCTATGGACACTGTAAGCGTGTAAATGCCCACACTACATTTTATGACATAATACCTATTCAGGTACTATCATTCTTTCTTTATATGAGAATTGAAACAAGGAAAATTTAATTTTCAAAATCATTTGTGTAAAGTTTGAACTGTCACAAATTAGTTAATTTTTATTCCCTGTGAAATTTCCCGAACGAAATTGTAAGCTGAACTCAATTTACGACTCCAACAAAGCCGAAAATTCGAGGAGATTAATCTTTTTAATTGATATACATAGGTACCGAAAGTAAATATGTATCTTTCGATTCGATTTTCGAACTGAAGATGGAGTTTTTGGACTATTTTTGACACTAGCATAATTCTATTATGATTGAGCTTTAATTGCATTTAGATAGGGGTGCATTTATATGTACCAAATTTTGTTAGCATTATTACCACCCTAAATAAAAACATTATAGAAGTTTGTATGTACATATATTACAAAAATAGTTCAAATATGTAGGTATGTAATTCCTTTCATAACGGGTGTGTGATAGTATTTCATGACTATTTATTTTGTATAACGCCAATTTAGTTAGTAAACAGTTTGATCGTCATCATATTATTATGTAGGTATAGAGTGATTCATAACATTCAATATATTAGTTTCATTGGTTTCCTATTTATTATTCAATAAAAATCGGGTAATCCTCATTTAAACAGCTAGCTTAAAAATAAAATTAAATTAGTTTCAAAATTCCAATTTATTAAGAGAAGCAAAAATATATATAACAAAACCTTTTTGTGTCTCGTTAAAATTATTTTTAACCAGTTGCTATACAATTCGTTCTATATTCTAATCTAAATTACTCACATTCAATCTCTATAAACAATATATAGCTAATACTTTTTTCGTTCGTTCGTTTGCTTAATTTTATTATAATACATTGTACGTTATGCATGTATGCCAATTTGATTTATTGCGTTTGCTTGTTCCACACTTACATTTAATTCGTATAAAATTCATCTATTGATCTATTGCGACTTTTTATTTTTATTTTTGTTATACATTGTATGTCTTTCAGAGGGCTTCTGTTGAAGAGGTACAAGGACCCTGGTAAGCGTTTGAGATTGTAACATCTTCCGATTTGGAAGGGAACTTAAATTAAAGGTATAGGTAATATTGAAATTATGTAATTTGGTATAGAAAATGAACTCACTTCTTGAGTTTCATCCACGGAAGGTAATAGTTCATCTGTTGAATTCGGCGTTAATGGGCTCGGAGTTGGCACAGTAACTCTTGCAATGGCACCATGGTGTTGGACTATGGAATCCCCAATTACGATTTGGGGCTTATTTTGGCTCATATGCTGCTGGTGCTGTAAACGTGCTAGTCTCAGTTTCATTTCTTGGCGCAACTCCTTTTGTTGTGTTTCTTTTTCGAAACGCATCATACTATAACTACGAACTGATGAACTTGTGCTATGAACGGATGCTAGACTTGGTCGTCGAGAACCTGTGATGATAATAATTACAACAAGAATAATAATGGAAATACTTTCATAATTAAACTGAAAAAATGTATAGCATGTTTTTTCTTTGCGAATGCGAATATATCTTTTAAATAATTTTTAAGGTGGAAAAGCATAAGTCTTTATGCACACCTATTCGGTCTTGCTCAGATACCAGTCACTTACACCAGTATAGGTTATACCTAAAACTGAAAAAAATGTAAACTAGGCCACGGCCAAACCGAAATCAGTGTGCATGAGTTCCAAAAGTATGCAGGCAATTCAAGAAAATATTATTGGTACGTTAAAAATATTATATACAAGTACACAAGTGTCCCATTAAGTCATTCGGTCAAGCTATTAACAAACAGCTTTAGTCCATTGAAATGAGCCAAAAATATTTAAGTGAACTGCCCTGATTCAAAATGAAAAGGAAGCTGAAAGTTGGATTGATGAGAATGGTGTATATATATATAGGTACATATACATTATATACAACACAAAAACTAAATGTCTGCTGCTCTTAAAACTAAAAATAAGCATTAATTTTTTACAAAATATAGCTGAAAATGAGAACTTAGTTAGAAAGATAAAAATACAAACATTCAGCTGGAGAAATCTTGTCAAGACCAAAATGATCATCTTGTATAGGTACAAACTTAACATTAAAAAGCCAAAAATGCATACACTTTAGACGTTAAAATGCATAGGTATATAGATCGTAGCTAATATAAAACAAAACTTTTGTATAAGGTATAAAAAGCACATGTCTTGTATAAAAATGTGTTTTTTGTTTTATTCAACAAAAAAAATATATATTGATTCTAAGAAAAAAAAACAAACAAAAAATGTGTTGTTAGGTAATTACAAAGTTGAATAATGTAAGAAAAATATGTTAAAAAATGTGGAAATTGATATTTAAACAATTTGTTGTTGGATATACTAAATATTTGAAATACGTAGGTAATAAAATCCTTTTAAACATATTCACCGCCATATTGCTCTTGTGTTAACATTTCTGTTAAAAGTCTAAATAAAACACATGTATAAAATGAATTTGCGGAGAAGTATTTATAATATGTTTCATGAGTAAATAATAACGAAAAACACTTGTCAACTGTGTGTTTTGTTTAAAATTATACTAAAAATTTCCTTTCAACAAAAGTATATTTACTGTTTTAATGTATAAATCGTGTATTTTAAGGTTAGTGTATACATCGATAATGTATAATAAGGATAGTAAAGGGTGAACATAAAACATTTGAAATAAATACTTATATTATTACATAAGTACGAAAGAAACACATAACACTGATAAGACAACATATTCAAATCAGGATCACTGTATTTTTTTATGCTATATGCGAGAAGTTACATTTTTAACATACAAGATTTAACACAAAATTCCGGACAAAATGATTGCAAATATTCTTCATGTACATAACATTATTGCAGTTTTTCTGTTGCTATCATTTTTACCAACAAATAAAAAAGATAATTCTCAAATCAAATAAATTAATTAGTATATAGGTACACATGACAAACCTAATTTGAGAATGTTGTTGTTTTATAATATAAAAATAAAATTATAAGGAGAATTAGAAACAAAAATTGATCAGATGAATTGAGAAGAGGAGGGTTTTTACCGCGAATCTAGGCGTGTCACTGGCTGGGGTTGGCAGTGCACCGATTTGCACGCTTCCATTTTCTAAACTATTCAACTCGTCATCATCGGATCTATTATTAATTCCGTTCATGCCCAACATTGTTCTAATTCTATTATTGTTTTTAGCTGGGGATAGTTCTAAATTAAGTAACTGCCTTTGATGGTTCAATTGTTTTTGTAAATGTTTGGTCATTGTGCTATCGTGAAGGAGTCCGAAGCCACCACCTTCACCACCACCACCACTACCACCATTGTCTGGTTGGTTTTTGTTTTTTCTAATTGCAGAAATGTGACACGATATAAGCAATATGGCGGCTGATCTAGCCGCACCTGTTCGTGATGTTGACACCAATATACCCTTCGAGCCGCCACCGGAGCCCGATTGCATGGTGCTTGATGAACGCCGATTGCCATAGGAACCGATCGATCCGCTGGAACGCATACTGGAACGTGAAGAAGGCCGTCCGGATTGAACTGTGAGTGGGATACCTGAAGACGATCAACATATCATATTCGCAGAAGATGATTGAGGGGTGTGGAGGAGGTGGAGGTCTAGTCCCTCGCGTTACCTGTATCACTGGAATACATAATTGGCGGGGGGAGATTTGCGTCGCCAAAATTCCGATGGCGAGGATATTTTGTTTTACTGAACAGATGCAATACCATGCAAATTAAACCAGCTAACACAGCGATACCAGTCGACACACCCAATAGGGTTGGAAGGTCCGACGTGAGTTCATCGATGTCTATAAATATGAACCATTTTTACATCTTAGTTGAAAATTTTGCTATAATATAAATACAAACCTTGGGTGCAAAATACTCTTCTTGTGGGCTTCGTGTAGCTGACTGAATGATAACCGTTAGCACATTGACAACGCGCATTGTGACGTACTTGAACACATAGGGAGTTTTCATCGCTATAGATGCAGGTTTCATGATAAAAACATTGTTCGCCAAGCTTTTTAGCTAAATACCATTCGAAATTACAGTTAAGATGTAATTTAATGAATAAATATACTCACGCTTATCGCAGCCTTTTGTTAGTCCGATTACGACTGGATAGTTTTTTTGGCAGCTACATAAGAGAGTCTCCTTGTCACAGGATACATGCAAGAGGCTAGTTTCACATTTAAAATCGTTGCATGGTGCTCCAATGTATTTTCCTTTTGCTGCAAAAATCTTTAATTTATAAATTCGGTGCAACATTTTATGCTTTGATTTAGAAATATATACAAGGTTTTAAAAAAAAATAATTCAAATCACCTTTGTCCGATACAAAAATTATGATAGTTATTGGAAATTTTTTTGTTAACTAAACACTTTATAAGACTAAAAGCATAGTGGTATGAAAGGTCTAAACATTATTTAAAGGATATTTTTAAAAGTGATTTTCGCATGTTTGTGGAAAAGTTTAAATTAATAATCATTATTATTTCACATATATATTCACGATTTTAAAATAAAACCTCTGGGGAGTGTCTCAAAGTGAGTAAACATCTACCTACTCATGATGCAGGAAAATACCGAATCATCTTCAAAGACAACATTTTGTCGTTTGAGAGCATTGTGTTGGTACGTATATAACGTACTTTCGAAAAATAAGGGAAACATTGATTGGGACTGATTGAAACTCGTTATTACCGAAAGTTCGCTTTAATCGTGTTCGCTTTAAGCGCTCACTTCTGCATACGGTATAGATTCAATATTTTTTAAAACCATTCAATGACTGCAATGCCCAAAGCAGAACTCGTCTTTAGCTAATGCATTGTTTATTATATAACTTGCACATAAAATTACGATCAAGCAAAAATGTTTATGCAAGGATCATACTCAAATAGAGAGACGATACGAAATTCATTAATTCATTCATTTTCGTTGGTCCGCTTATCCATTAAGTGGGTCGCGGGTGTAGGTTACTCAAGTGGACCCTCCATTTAGCTCTCGATTTTCCGCCATATAAAGTTCTAGCCCTAAATGCTCCTCCTTTCCTATCGAAATTTTAAGAAAATATAAGTTTACCAAACTCCAATCTTAAAATAGAAATTTAGATTGAAATTCAGTGTTACATTCAAGTAAAAAAAAAAAACGTAATTTTTATTACTTTGCTCCCGAAGCAGGATACTTTTTTGACAGCTGAAAAGTAGTTCTCTACCACAATAGTCTCAGAAAATTATCTGAGGATAATTATTTAGAGCAATTTACATACGGGCTTAAAAAGCAATATGAATATGTCGCGCCTGGAATTATATTTGTTTATCAAGTCGCAGCCAGATACGCTTCACCAAATGTCATTGAGAACAAAATATATAATGTGGCTAGTGACAAACAAACTTTTGACGAAGATGGGTTTGAGGAAGTGAACTCAGAATAAGATACAGACAATGTATTTCGTATTCAGTTTTTTTTAATTGCAATTTAATTTAAACATGTTCCTCATCATTAAATACATTGATCCTTCTTTCACCCTCCTTTTGGAGAAAAAAACCGCCTTTTTGGAAAAATTTGGAAGGAAAACCCTCCTTTTTGACGAAATTGAGATGGGATGGTTAGCAATCCCCATACGGGTAGAGGTGAGATTATGGACTTGATCTAACCATCTCATCCTGGGTCTACCTATAGAGGACGGATTTCTAGCAAAACTAACATAAATGATCTATAGCTTGCTATTTAAATACTTATCTGCACGAAAGCAAGGAAGTGTAAGAGGCTTTATTATAATGTGCTCGCTTTTTACACATTTACATGCGCTGAATGTAAAACATGTTACATTAACAGAAAAACTAACAACTTAAGCAAAAGAGTACTATATACCGATCTATTATCAAGGAGCCAACTGATTAAGGCAATACAGATTTCGGAGCCGTGTCGTTCCACTGGAGACCTGTTAAGCTGCGTAACGCACTTATGGACGCAAGCAATTGAACAATACGGCAAATCCAGAGCCGTAGCCTTGGACATATCAAAGGCATTTGCCGGAGTCTGGCATAGAGCCCTATTAAGCAAGTTAGCGTCTTATGGATTACCACAACAACTCTGCGGATGGCTGCAAAATTTTCTACTGGGAAGATCGATCCAAGTTGTTGTAGGTGGTGTATCATATCTAATTCGTTTGCTATAAATGCAGGAGTACCCCAAGGATCTATTTTTTTTTTTCTCCACATCAACGATTTGCTTGGATCAACAAAGAATAATATCTACAGCTTTGCTGATGACTGCACTCTTATATCCTCCATCTCGAACAGTGGGCCTGTGAATGCGGCTACACATAGGTGAGACCAGGCCTGGAATATTGTTCTTATATATGCAGCTCGGCCCCAAATCATTCACTTAACCTACTTGACAGCATACAGAGACGAGCAGTTCGACTTATTGGAGACCCTCACATCAAATCTACAACCGTTGGTGCACAGAAGACAAGTCGCTGACCTGCTTGTTCTATAGGTAGATGTTCTGAGGATCTCAAAGACATTATCCCTCGAAATGCAACTTTTGGGCGCCCCACAAGACAGACAGCTAATGCTCATGACCATACAGTACACTTGACAACCGCGAGGACATCCATTTTCCAAAACTCTTCTGATAAACTCGCTTCATGGGAATATATTTCCTGAAGACTACAATTTGCAGCAATTTAAGTGCAGAACTAACATACATCTGCAAGCATCTCGGGGCGCTGTTAAAGCGTTAGGTATATGTTCGCTTTTCCCGAGAGAATTATTAAAAAAAAAAAAATAGTAAATAAAGTATCTAATAGAACACCCATCGAAGGTGTTTGATATAAATAATTTTGTCTTGGATCGATTCGTTAATCAACACCAATAATTGTAACATGTATAATGTTCTATGTATGTAGAGTACATATGTATTTGCAAAAGTGGCAATCAATACAATATAAAATACATATAGAAAAGATATATCTACCTAATTCGTACAAACCTACCCACCTATCTCAATACCAGCTTTTTTTCTTATTTATTTATTTAAATGATATAGCCAAAGCAAATATGCATTGACCTTGGACAGATTTCCCCCTTTTTCCGGAGATGTTTTGTTTAAAGGCTTTCAACCTGACAATAGCTTGTAATAGCAAAGCGGATCAATTCATTCACACTGGTTATGCGGGGTATATGTGCGGCTACGGGATTAAATCTTATTATTGATCAAAAACTCTTTTGTTGTCTTTTAAAATCTTGCCAGCAGAAACAATGCATTGAGTGAAGGGCGCACCGCAAACAAAATAGTTTTGAATCAAACGTCCATAGGTAAGGTAAGACATAGGTTCATATAGTCTATAGCCATCACTAGAATTTGTGTACATTGAGTAATATATTGTTATATGCAACTGAGGTATGTGTTACACCATTTCGAATCATTTTCACATACGGACATAAGATAATCGCTTTATTACGGAAGGAATAACTAAGCCAAGTAAAACAAAAACAAAACTCACCTGACTTATTATTAATTAGTGTATCGTATTCATCCATTTCGTCATCGCGATAACTTGAATCATCGTCATCATCAGGCACATTGGATACATCACGAGTGACTCTGCCGGGTTGCAGATTTTCCTCTTTTCTATATGACGTAATTTTGTTTTTCCTATTTTGTTGCAAAGGAGTTGTGAGGGACAAATCAGTACTGCTGTTTACTTCATTGGAGAACGTGGTAGAACTTTCAGGCAGTATAGTTGTCGTAGCTCTTATAAGCACGCACGAATATAGAAGCAATAGTACCGAAAGATAAATTACATTCGTTCGACCGGATCCAGAGCAAACTTTATTCAGCGGATGAATATTCTTACTAAGGAGATCTAAAATTGCAATTCCCTCTTTCACTTGATGCTTACAGCGTACCCGTAGAAATTTATTTTGATAACAATATCTTAGATCCAAAATACTATTAGGCATTTTCGCAAACTGACACAGATTAGTTTCCAATCGCATTGAATACGTTTTTGTTGAACTTCCGTTTGTAAAATTGCATGATATGTTTGTTGACTTGGATCTTGGCTCCTAACTACGTTCGTTCCAAGTACATGCCATAACTACGACATTTACAAGTGTAAGAAACTCGGATTCTTACCTCAGCATTTTAGAAAGCATTTCGAAACTGACCTTTACACAGAGAGCGAGTAAGGACTCTAAATATTTCATTAAGTTGAACTAATTCAGTCCATCATAAAACCGCAAAATGTATTTGATATTCGTTTTACCCACAATATACAATATCTAATATGTTTTGCTATTTATTATTTCATATGTATTTTCAATAATAATGTAATTTCGTAAATTCAATTTCAAAAAGATAGGTACTATGATACCCCGCGGTACTAAATTCGTAGTTGGGTAATGGATTGTGGTAGGTTCACGTAATAAATCGATTAAATTGTAAACTAGAACGAAGTACACTCAGTTAAAGTTGCATAAATGCATGTAAGTATGCTTAATGGAAGTGTAAGCACTTCTTCGACTTTTAACTTGCGATTTTATTACACAACATTTAATTACAAATTTGCTCTAAATGGAAACATCGAATAAATTGATATAGTCAAGGTACCGCACTTTTTTTTATCATGAAAATTCTCTCCTTCGGTTTTATAAAGAGCAAGCCCAAACTATATTCGGTTCCGAACACTTTATTCATCAAATGCAGATTTCTAATAGATTATTTTCGGTTATTACCGAAAGTTATTTTGTTTTTTTAATATTGTTACAATTTTCTAATAACATTTCTAGTTTGCGAAATTAGTTTGCAACCGACAGTCCTGAATGGTTATAGACTAAAAATTCAGTTTTTCACAAGGAAAAAAATGTACCAATGCATTGCGATGCGCACGCATAGATATAGCTTTTCAGATGACATCCTTGTCGTTGAAAGCTTTGGAAAAAAAAAGAATTCTATTTTAAAGAAATCCTCGTTGAGTTATATTCGGTTGAAGAATTTGAAATACGACTCGACTTTTGTTGTCGATTTCTATTATTTTACAGAGATGCGAATTACAAGGCATTTCAACCGTTCTAACTATCGTATGTCCAATATTATATGGGACCCTCGCTTTTCGCAACCATTTGATTTTGCTCAGCCCTTCTAGTACACACTATTCGAATTTGTATCAAATGCACAAACCTATCGACTGTAGTTCTTAGAAACTCCAGAGAAAATTACAGACAGGTAGCGCACTAAATGCAGCTTCGGGAGTGCAGGAGTGAGTGAAATTTCGGATGAGGGAAATACCTACCTTTCCAAAAGTTGCGCTTATTTGTAGTTTCGAAAGTGTGTTTCGTGTCTGATTTTTGTTTCGATGAGGAATCTTAGGTTTGATGCACACATATTTGAAAACATTAAGAAATGTATGTATGTGGACTGCTGGCTGGTCCATTTCATACAGAACCTGCGATGAAAATGGTTCCTTGGGAACCAATGGCGATATGTTAATGTATTTCTTAGCTTTCTCGATATATTTTTAGCTGAAGTCAGTGCGGATTTTTCAGAACTAGTCAAATGCTGCAAAAGCGAGATAGTGGCGTATGAACCCTTGGGCTCCCAAATGGATTATCCGGCCCTTTTCATCCAAAGAGTTCAGTAAAGGACTTCGGCCTTTAGGTTGTGGTTTCTGGTGAAGGCAAGACGTTTTTATTATTATATATAATATAAGCTACTTTAGCTCTACAATCGGAATTCACAGCCTGCACGACAAAACTTCCGTAAACGGACTCAGATTAATCATATTTGCGGTTTAAAGAACACTGCGTTGCGTTATACGGCAGTATGATCCGTTCACATTGGACGTTGATAATTTCAAATTGAAAAAAAATTAAAAATTGGAATTTCCGTCAAATTGAAAAAAAAAGTGAAGATGGCGGAGCCTGTTAAATGTCAGCTGAGAGCATATACTCGTATCGGAACTCTTGTCGGAGGTCAGTACTTGGAAAACACGTCGCGACGCTTGTATGGAGTCACCGCTTATGATTTCTGTCGCAGTTGCATGGATGAGAAGGAGAAGAAAACACTTACTATATTACTGCCCGATGCTATCTTCGGTAAGAAATTAATCTCTAGGAGAGTACTTATTCGGGGAATTTGTGGATATTGCCCAACGTATATCAGAAAAATGCTGAAATCCGTCCAGAAATCAATATGGTTCCAAAAGTAGCGGGCATAAGCATAACCGACTATGTGAATTACTCCAAATGTATCGCATGTATGATTGTATGTAACTTAGCTGCTAATTAGGAAAAATTCTGTCTTGTAAAAGAAAAACAAATATAATTCTCAAAATGTAAAATTATCACTTTTATTAAAAAATATTTAAAGTATATCGTAAGTAAGTTTAAAAAAAAACATATTTATCAGTACAATTTCAACCAACGAATGTAACGCTGCCTTCATTAAAACATAATCAGCTAAACGAATAAAAAATAATACTACAATTATTTATTTATTTTTTTTGGTAGCTCTCTGAATTCATTTGGGGACATATAACTAGAATAAACACATTAAATCAGAGGGACGCGACGCAGTAAACGAATTATTTGGACTTAAACAAAAATTAAGTGGTTACACCTAACAAACAAGAAGGCTTATTCGGGGGATGATCCTATTTATTTTTAGAGGTCATTGCGCGTTTTGTGAATCGGCCAAGGAACATTCCCAGAATAAAAACCATTCCCAAGCATGTGCAAAGTATAACTAAAAAGAATTTTTTTGCCGGTGATGTGATAACCTGGCTCATTAACTGTTCCATGTTTTCAGGCGGAAGGGCTAAGACCTACAAAGAAACCGTTTTTCATACATGTTTATTGCAAATAATATACGAAATGTACCGTGTCAGCATTTTGAAACATTTCAATTCGGCGCCGAAGCTTATTGCGGCAATCTTCCTCCATAGCCTTTGATTGGTCTTGTAAGATAGTCTGAAGGCATTTTAACTCTGTGACAAAATACAAAACATTTTCTTTTTGTTTCTGATTTACATAGAAAAATACTTACTTCTTCCATTGCCACTCTTGACATTCGAACAGTATCTAAGCAAATCAACTGTACACGCTTCTTCAAGTATTGGGTCAACATGAATATCTGCCTTTGCTTCTGCAATCAATGTTGCTACCTCAATTTTACATTCACGATTTACAATCTTCTGGTTTAAAAATGCAGTTTTGAGGCACTCTTCAACAATTCCATGCTCTTCAATATCTCCTCGTGGTTTGCAAAGAACCTCGATTTCAGATTTACAAAAGTTTTGCAAAAGCGGGTTCAATTTATAATTCAACGCCTGTTCGTGTAGGATGCTATTCATTTTAAGCTCACATTTTTCCTCCAAACGTGCTTCGCGGAATTTCACCTTTAAACATTCAATAACCTGAAATCAAGAGATTTTAGTTTAATATATAAATACACAGATACTATTGTTGGTCTACCACAAAAGCTCGAAAGTCTGTTTAGATTAAGATAACACTTAAGTGATGTGTTATACCAAACTGACATTTTAATTTAATCTATAAATACACAGACACCAATGTTGTTCATAGCGCATAATTGCTAGTCTATCGCGAAAGCTCGAAAGTCTGTTTAGATTAAGATAACACATAGGTGATATGTTATACCAAACTATACGATGAGATTATAGTGAGCCGTAACAGTAAATACTGGTTTAGTTGTTGTCAATGATCCATAGAGTAATGAGTTTGACAGTATCTATTTTTTCGCTGTTGCTTTTAATAGTATTGATAACGATTATCATTACTGATGACGTGACGGGAATAGATAACGAAGTAATTACTGTGGATTTACGGGGTCAAGGTCTTGTACAAGGTTCAACGACAACTACCGCATGGACGAATCAGACAATTTTCCAGTTTCTTGGAGTTCCCTTTGCCGAATCTCCCAGCGGAGATTTAAGATTTAAGGTTCGTTTGTGCTGTAGCGCTATGATCGTTTTCGATTTATATCTGTTTGTAGGCACCCATAGAGCGTGCGCCATGGAAGTATATCCATGATGCTACGAAGTTCGGACTACGCTGTCCAGTAATAACTACAATTAAAGAACTGTCGCCGGAACTGCTCAATCGAGATTTGGAGGATTGCCTCAATTTATGTGTTTACACAAAAAATGTAAGTGGTTCTATTTTCTGTCATTCATACCGTTTGAATTAATTTAATTTGAAGATCACCGCCAAACGTCCGGTAATGTTTTATGTTTACGGAGGCGGTTTTTATAACGGAACATCTGCTGATCACCCGCCGAAGTATTTACTAGAAAAAGACATAGTACTGGTTGTGACACAGTATCGGGTGGGAGCAGTGGGATGGCTATCAACACAAACTGAAGAAATGCCTGGAAATAGCCCTGTTCTAGATGTTATGTTGGCCCTACAATGGGTGCAGAAGCATATTTACGCGTTCGGTGGGGATCCTGACCAAGTAACAATATTTAGTCAATCTGCTGGGGCTGCAGTTACAGGAATGCTGCTTCTGAGTCCCAAAACGCCTCTGGGACTATTTAAGAGAGCAATTATACAATCAGGCTCAATACTAGCACCTTGGGCATCCAAAAGCGACCCAATAGAACAGGCTGGGAATATTTGCAAAAAATTCGATTGTAGAAACTGTAATTCTAGCGACGGAATCTATAGTTGTATGAGTAAACTTAATATTTCTGAGATACTAGAGGCCACCACTGACGTAAGTAAGTTATGCCAGATACCACTTGCCATTTATTATTTTTTTTTTGTACAGGACTCATTTAATTTGTCCTTAAATGATTTTCATGGAGTGATGCCTCTTCCACCAGTGGAGCTCTTAAGTAAATACACACACTCATATCCTATTATGACTGGAGTTACTAAACACGATGGAACATTTGTCTTGGCTTGTAATGTATATTTTTATACCTTATTTTTGGTTTAAGTAACATTGTTTATCTTAGCGTTTTACGATGCGGTTAAGGCCCTTGTTGGAAACATGAGTCTTATAGCTCCAAGAGAGTTTGCCTCGAAGCTTTTTGATGCTTCAAATGAACCCGATATCAGTGGCCTTGCCAAGAATTTAATAACTGCACTTCTTTTTAATGCCACAGAGCTTGATGACACCGACCACCATAAACTAATTCCTGCTTACATCGATGTATGCTATTTGCGTTTTAATAATTGTTATGATGCTAACATTTTAATTACGTTATCCAGCTCGCTAGTGATACAAGTATGAAATCGCCGGTTTTTACGTTCGCTAAGCAGATGGCGAAAAAGAGTACAACATATCTTTATACATTTGATTACGAAGGACAGTGGACGCGATTTGGTTATGAATTCGGAAATGAGCATTATCCATTTAACGGCGGAGCACATCATTCAAATGACAATATTTACGTCTTTTCAACACACAATTTAAATACAGTCGATACCGAAATGGCCAGAAAAATGGTGGATATTTGGACATCGTTTGCAATAGATGGGGTACCATCGACAAAAGATGCTCCGCTTATACTGCCGCTACAAAGTGAGTCACTTTTATTTTATTATTACACAAATAAATAACACTAGTATTTTAGGCGAAACTGGACCATACTTTCATATTGATGAGACAATTTCGATTGGGACTGATTTTCTTGAAGAGCTACAAGCGGCTGTTAATGATCCTGACAAAGAAAAGCTTATCAGACGTGAAGTTGAATTTTAGCGGTAAATACATGTTTGCAATGTCATGTTTAAATAAGATAAATATAAACTTCTAACTTAAGATGTAATTTATTATTCTACATGGCTTCTTTGCTGATCAAAAGTCTTAAATCCGAAAGGTTAACTATGATATCACTTTTGGTATGAATTGGTATATGGCCACGACATCCGATTCTAATTGAAACGTAGACCCAATGGCTCAGTGATTAGAGTTTGGTAGCGAAGAGTATCAGCTTCAGATTTCTTTCCACTGCGCCACCTCTTGCGAAAATCTGACAAACATCCAAGAGTATAACTGTCCCGAAAAGGCTTTACAATTTAGACGTTTGGACTCGGGATAACATTGTAGGTCCCTTCCAAATAAAAGATCAAACAAAAAATGTTTGTGAGAAGCTAACCAGGGTCATATGCGTACCTGTTGCGCCAATTATTAAAATTATCAATTGCATACATACTTATTTAATATTGTACTTACTTTGCCATTCAACTCCTCATTTGCTTTCGCTTGAGCAACAATGTGTGAACAGAATTGATCAATATTTTTGCCACACGCAAGTTGCAGTGAAGGATTAAAGCGAAAATCTGTATTTTGTTCTATCATTCGATTAACAACCACCAAGTGGCACCGCGTATCAAACTGTGGATCATCCTTATAGATTTTAAGACAGTCAAGCAAACGTGATGTATCGTAGCTTGGGCAAAACTTATACGTCATTTCGCGACATGTATTCACCAGCGTATAATCAGTAGCGCTATCTCCAAGCTCAGATTTCTTAACCAGAAACATTGCATGATGGCAAGAGTTTCCAAGAGCAGCGGTGTTGGCCGCAAGACATTCCAATGCCTAAAATAGAATATACAACAAAAGTAGTCGTAAAGTATTTCAAAATGGAACATAAAAAATATAAATGAGGCGAAGAAGAAAAATATATAAACAAAACACAAATGAATGAACAAAATGAAACAAAAACTTGCATTTTTCATCACCTGCCCAGGTCCAGTAGCCTCGCTGCAGAACTCAGAAAGTTCCTTTTTGCAGGCATTACCTAATTTAGGATCTAGCATAATGCTTTCCCTCTGCTGATAAAGCTGTGATTTCACCTGCTGGCGACATTCTTTTGGAATAGAATGTCGCTGGCCCCTAATTGTGTCGTTTCTCATAACTTCACTCAAGCAAGCAACAACATCATTTTTTGTTGTACTAGCAGCACAGAAACGGACAACATATGGCCGACAAGCTTCTTTAAACTTGTATGTAAAGTGATAGTTTTTTAAAGAAATTATTTGAAAGTGCTCAATAGCGGCACGACATTTCAAGTCCTGACGAAGATCAGCGTCGTTCTTGTGAGATATCAAACAATCCATCATATCACCTAAAGAAATGGAAATACATTTTAGAAAATAAAATTTAAACACGTTCGTTCATTCAATTATCATTTCCATCTGAATTTACCCTCATCTCCCCGTTTTAGAATGTGTTCACAGTGGGTATTCATAGCATCAGAGCATACGGACATAATAACGGGATTCAGTTCGATATGTCCCGCCTCTTCTTCGGTGTAACTTGTAACAGCAGCCTGTAAAAAGAGTTGATTTTATTTATATAATTCCCTACTGACCACACACGATAAAATTGACCTTGCAATTGGGTTGGAGCTTTTCGAGATTTTCCTGAAGACAAAGCATTTCCTCGCCTTTTTTCGTCTTGTCGGAGCAGAATGTAGATAAATCTTCCAAACAAACGTCTTCTACTTCCGGAATCAGATCAACTGATATAGCACGTTGTCGCATTACACGTTTTACTTCCTTATAGCATTCATTGCGTAGAATATATTTTTTATCATCGCTGTACGCAATCCGATGAAGACAAGGCAATATGAGTGGCCCCCGTTCGGGATCCATCTGTACATCAGTGACGTCGTCCCACGATTTTTTTGCACGACAGTACTTGATGGCGTCGTCTTTACAATTTTTATATAGTTGCGGATCAAGTTTAAAATCTCGTGACACAAAGTACTGTATAAGTAGTAGAGCTTGCTCACACCCCAGTGTCATAACCTGCGTTCCAATGTGCTCCATCAGGCAAGTCATCACCCTGGCTTCTCCCCCATCAGTGTCAGTACAGGCTATGTCGACAACGGGTTTGCATGCATGGCGTAGCACTGGATCGACTCGCCAATCTTCGCCAACGTCCGATACTTTAATCAGTTGTTCGATCGCCCTCTGACAAGTTGAGGTAACGCGCCTTTCCTTTCGGCGCTTTGGCCGTGCGTGATCCATTAAGCAGTGAATAATTTCACCACCAGCAGTAGCTTGAATAAAATCCATGTCACCACAGAACTTGGGAATATCGTCAGCGCAACCAATTAGAATCTCCGGAGACAGTTGATAATCAAGCATTAGCATCCGGCGATGATCATTTATTTCAATTCGGCATTCTTCTACAATTTTCGTTCCATTTTTTATTACAGACTCCAAACATAGAAGAATTTGTGCCAAACGTACATTTTTATCCTCAGAAACACCTCTCCTGCAGTGGTGTATACGAATATCATCTTTGCATGCCTTTGCCAGTCCTCTGCTCATGCGATAGTCTTTAGCAAGCAATTTATCCCGTTGGACAATTTGCTCTCGGCATTTTCCTGTCAAATCGGGATTACTTTTGTGTTTAACCAAACATTTGTAGGCGGAACTGGTGCCAGTGTGCTCATTGGCACACAAATGACGTGAATCAGCATCGCATATTTTAAAGAAATGATAGTCTACCTGCTTGGCTACGGAACTCTTGCAACTGAGGCTTAAGCCGTCTAAAGACTCTTGTAGGCAAGCAACAGTTTCCGCTTGTGATACCTCTTTACGTTCAGAGTTTACACGGCCACAGCTAAATTGGTTAATCTCTTTCTCGCAGGCAATAAAAAAATCACTAATAAAGGGATAGTCATTGAACGCGACGTTGTGAATTCGTTGGATCATTATTTTGCATGGATCTAAGTGATCAATCGTAGAGGATTTACCCACCAGACATGTTAAGAATGCCCCTTCGATCGAATCTGCAGCCGCAATGGAATTATAGCACTCAGAAAACTCTCCTTCATGCTTGACACACAGTTCATCTACAATTTGATGGACTGATTGGTCACTTAGCAATATTTTTGTGTGACTCCAAATAGAATGCTGGCACTTGTTGGTTAGCGATTCCAATTGGTTCGATGGAAACGTCTCTATACACTCGAGAATGGACAGATCGTCAGTAGACTTAACATGTCCACACAGATTCTTCAACTCTTGGCAAACGGGATCATCTAAGATTTTAACTTTAAAGTTACTGCCTACAGCTGCTCTGGGTAATCGGGAGTGGAGAATTGCATTTTTGCTTACCGATTGCGATAAGGTTACAAATGCAAACAAAACGAAATATTGCAGAACATTCATTGCTTTTTAACTCACTGTGACGGGTTTATTTAAGAGCACATTTCATGTAATTCAAAACCTATATAATATAAATGTTTTAAAAAACGATATAAATCACAGAATGCGACAAAAATTACACAAATGTTGACGTGCCGTATTCATTTCTGTCAAATGATTGTGACAATTGACTTTTGAGTGGTGAAAAACTCAAGTGATGCCAAACCCTACTGACAATATTGAAAGGAACGTAAAAGGTTTGTTCGACTTCAACCAAACATAAGACCATTTCTTCAACCTTAGGCGTATTTTTTTGGGAAGTGAGTATAACAAAACCAAAAGTGAGTATAACAGTTTTACATGTAAAACCAAAAGTGAGTATAACAAAACCAAAAGTGAGTATACCAGTTTTGCATGTAAAAGTAAAAGTGAGCTAGCTATAGATTCCCAAAAAAATACGCCTCTTATCACACTGCATCTTTGTCATAAGGTTCACAAAAATAAGAATTCACCCAAATGACAGCTACGTCAAGCAGACCTATTGACTTATTTTATTTTTCTTTTTTCTCAATTACCGACATATTTATTGACTTTGAAATTTTGTCTTTAAACTAAAGTTTAACCGTATACGGAAAAAAGGATGTATTTTCGTGTGTAAGATATATCACAATCGATAATGGTTATAGAAAATTTCGCCATTGCTGCACATTAAATTGTTATAGGTAAAAAAAAATAATTTGGAAAAAAATGTTAATCATTTTACATGTTATTTTTGTAACTTTGGCGGTGTTCTACGCTCAACTACGCCATAATAAGGCGTTGGTGCAGCTCGAGAAATTCCGAAAAAACCTTTCTATTAGTCATTGTCATCATTGAGGCGTCATGAACATGCCTCCATGCACAAACAAACACATGCCGCATGCGCAACCACACAGTCAACACCATACACTTTTAGTTCGCATGGGCGATCATTGTACTGCGCATATTGGTATGTGAATGTGGGGTATTATAGCCGCTTTACTGCTATTATTAAGATGCTAGTAGACGGCATGTAGCACGCCACATATATATGTGGCTCTGACGTCAACAGAGAGTGCACAAAGATAGCTTGTACACGGCATTTAACCATTGGGACCATTCACTGACGTCAAAATTACGTCAGAGCCACATATATATGTGGCGTGCTACATACCGTGTACTAGCACCTTTACATGGATGCATATGCATAATAAGTAGGGTAGGTTGTATAGCTACTGCCAGAATGTTTCCAAAGTACAACCATATTATTTCACTTTAAGCTAAGCTTAAGATTTCTGTGTACCTATTGTACACGTGTGTAACAGCCCTTTGAAAAAAAAAACACAAAAATCGTACTATCGTTAGCAATCGCTAACAACGAGGTTTCATGCTTCTTAGGACACTTACCCATGAATAAATAGTTGGCCTAAAAGTTGATACCTATAGTCATTGTCGCCAATAATAGCCAATGCGACATGTGCCTACCAGAACTACCACCACCGTATGTCAATTGTAATACAAAGCACCCTCGGGGAGTCACAATGTTTAGATTTCCGAATCAACCCAGTCAGGGTTCCGGAATTAATCTAAAGGATTTAGCTAATCAGAAACTGGCGTAGTCGTAGGGCTTCAGATTGACAGTTTTATAGAAAGAAATACTTTAGAAAATGGTTTACCTGTATGTATAAATACGGTTCTACATAATTTGATTTCGTATACACATTTGTAGATATATGTATGTATGCACTTCGTAAGAAATGTCATTAGCTGTTTTCTGTTAAAAACAACAACAAGGGGTTATTTCAGTTGTTCTAATACTGGCTTTTGTTTTAACGTTTAAACTGGTACCATGAGTACTGTGACTGTGAGTATGAGTATACTAATCCAATTAAAATCAGCATGCCATAGTAATATTTTAATGATGACAGTTATTGGGTATTGCTGCAATAATAAACTCATACACACAATTGTTTCAATTATTACATTTAAATTTGCCTATATATAGCTCTATTATGTATAATAAATTCGAAGTATCCTTAAGCTATCCTATAAACTGTTATTCCTTTCCCTAGGTAAATGAAAACAAAAGAGCTAATCCTTAATCATCACACCGTATGTTGCCTTCGATGTTTGTGTTTGAGTTTGAGACCTTTTTTGTAAATTTCCTGCGTGGAGTGAGATACTAAGATACAGTGATCTGCCATAAGGTAAGAAGGATCGTAAAACAGATCAACGAGTTTTTTTTTTCAATTAATGACGGATGGCACACGACCAAATATGCTCTGTTTTTTTTTATTCCTTCGCTGCTGAACCGTTGTTGTGTTATGTACACTTTGAATTTTAAGCATGACCATTGCAAGTGTGACATGCAAGCGAGATTAAAAAAAAAAAAAACTCGCATCTTAGGTATCTACTAAAAAAATCATAATTCGAACATCTGTCGTTACCCCGGATACTAAAAACCGTAGACATAATGGGGGCACATTAGCATGAGATACGGGCCCTATTGGATGGATCAGTGGTAGGTAAATTTTTCTAAAAGAAACAAAAAAGAAAAACTGAATTTTTCAGCACAAGTCGTTCAACCATAGATGTAGCAAACATAGAAAATAAAAATTAATTTAATAGGGCTCCATTCAGGTGAAGTTCATTAACGTACTTTGTAATAAGCTGAATGAGAAGATATGAGTAATTGTTTTGCGATCATATATGTAATATGATTCCTTGATTTTCTTGGCGAAGAACGTTTCGAATTGGGAGATCTGAGGATAAGTCATTTGCTCTTCGCTGATGACTTGGTCATCCTTGGGTCCTCTCAGACTGAACTTCAGCGCGCACTCGATCGGTTTGTAGCCGTTTGTGTTGAAGCTGAGATGAAGGTTAACGTGAACAAATCTGAAGTGATGATGGTCGTCTCCAGAACGCCTGTTCAATGCACTCTGCATGTTAGTGGAGTCCCATTGAAGCAGGTGTAGAAGTTTAAGTATCTCGGGGTCTTATTCACGAGTGATGGAAGGAGCAATGCCGAGTTTTCCTGTAGGATTGGTCAGGCTGGGTCAATTTTGAGACAGCTTGGTCATTCTGTTATTAGGAGGACTGAACTTGGTGTCAAAGCTAAGTTGTCAGTCTTTAATTCGGTGTTTGTTCCAACTCTTACCTATGGTCATGAGGTTTGGGTATAATGACCGAAAGAATAAGATCGCGGATACAAGCTGCCGAAATGAGATTTCTCCGTTGTATTGCTGGTGTGACTCGTAGAGATCGCATTAGAAATACCAGAATAAGTGAGGAACTCAATGTCGAGCAGCTACTTCTCCGGACGGAGCGGTCCATGCTTCGGTTGTTTGGTCATGTTAAACGCATGTCCCCGACCAGGATTCCACGACGTGCTATGGAATCCGTACCATCAGGCAGGCGTCCTCTAGGTAGACCCAGGATGAGATGGTTAGATCAAGACCATAATCTCTCCTCTATCCGTATGGGGATTGCCCTTGATGATTTGGAGTCGATGGCGGAGCATCGAGAGCTTTGGAGGGTCCACTTGAGCAACCTACACCCGCGACCCACTTAATCGACAAGCTGATCGTTTGAAAATGAATGAATGAATGATTTTACATTTTACGCACCATCGTGTGGCGCTAGCTGTCAGCTCCTTTCAACGGGTGTAACAAATGTTGTTCTGCACCATTTACGGTCTAGCTAAAGGTACTAAGGCAGCTTATAATAATCATGTGAAGAATGGCCGTAAGACAGGACACTCTATAAGACAGTTTTATTTTTTGGTTGATAACTGATGGGTTAGCGTCCTATTGATTCAGGTGCAAATTCGTAACTTATTTCGAACCGTCCCTTATCCCCACCCAAAAATTAAAATTATGTGCAATATGACTTTTCATTTAATGCTGCTACATACCATACCCACATAATATTTAGCTATTTTATATGGGAAAGTTTCATACCGTTTTAGATTTATAATGAAAGTATTGTAATTTAAAGCAAATCAATGACTATTGCAATTCACGAATCAAAAAGGATCGTTCACATTGTTTGATTTGATTATAAATAATAATTTATCCTGCTCTGCTTTTAATCACCGCTTATACTTTGTCGGACATTTTTTAAGATGAAAGTTGTTTAACCACAGACCGAATGTTATTGTGAAAAAGCATGTATTTCAAGATTTTCTTTTTGTGAACAATTTTTGAAGCAAAAAAGTGATCAATTTGTATCGACGATTGTCGCGTAGCATAATAATTGTGCCGAAAACAAAAGCGTGTTTTCGCTAATTTGATGTTATCGGACGCCGGCGTATGATCGATCGGCAATTTCAATGGTGAGGATAGCCTCTGCAGAGAAGACCGCCCTATGGCTTTTGATGCTGAAGGATTTTCGGAATTTCATCATTGCATTCAAGTGCATTTTTTCCATCAGATTGTTTTTGCCAAATCGTTGATTTCGCCCAAAGACCCAGGGACTGTATCAATCAATGATGATCAGTGATAGAGCCGTTGATTGTGTGATTTGTGCAGTGTGGCGGTAAATAATGAAAGCATTTTTCCTCTTGATATGTATAGCTGCAACTATACGTGCAAATATATAGCTTCATAATATGTAGGTACTGCCTCTGTATGTATCTATACGTTTATAACATAATTAATTGCGCAAAATTGTCATCGATTGTAGTGGAAATAAAAATATATTTTCTAATATTTGATATGTATGCATTATTTGTATGTAAATGCATTTTCATTAGGGTCTACGTATTGTTTAGGTATAAGTAGAAGTTTGGTCACATTTTTATTTAGAATACAGGTGTATACCTGAAGAATCTATTCCTTATTCTATCTATACTCAACACCTGGAGCCCACATATTATTCTATGCCGGGCAGTTTATTCTAATGACAAAATACCCCCAATACCCCTATATGCGAGCATTGTAACATTTCTTTCCTATAGTTTCCTAGCAGAATGCATGTCCTGCGCTGCGTTTCTTTCTCGTATAAATGCTGTTACAAATTATCTTTTTCTTCAGAGCACGCACACCTGTATTTCATTTTTTTATAATGAAAGTAGGTATATGTATGTATTATACATTATTTTATTATACAAAAATTGTCTTGACAATACCTACCTATTTAATTTATATAAAATCTTGATTGTAAAAAAATCATCAGTGAGCAATGCTTCGAATGCTATATGGGTATAGATAGATACTTACTAAAATGTGTCTATTTACAAAAACTAATTCGAGACGTATCGTTCGCTATTTACATATTTGGTATATACTAACATTCATAGTCATGTACCTATTTCCACCTTTATTTGTTGTCCTTATCAATTAGATACAACAATATGTTTCGCGGAAGACTCTTATGTACATCTTACTTTTCGAACAGCATGAAAGCAAATCAATTCTACGATTGGTCGACAATTGGTCTGTTGGAGCTACTCTCCAGTTGGAGTTGGATTTCGAATCCAACTTTTTCTTTTTATTGACCTTCTGACAAAATTACATATTATTTATTTACATAAATCAAATTCAGATATATATGTACATACATCCGTGCGTCTACCTACAAGGCTATCTCAGGAAAAATTCAAAATTATTTTAACCACACTCTTTTATCAATAGGTATACGAATCTTCTCACCGACAGGTGTATCAGGTGCATCAGAAAAAAAAGAGATCGGACCCCATGCGTTTAAACATTTTGTTCTTTGTTTTCTTGTCCTCAAAACCCAAAGCGATACAAAAAATAAAATAATGCAGGAGATAAAGGCATGCACAAAAAGAGACGAAATAAGGATTCGTTATTATACTGGTTAACACATGGCACGAGCCAAACCGATTAACAACTGTATCATAGGGGAAGTGATACTTGCATAATATAATTTTTAATGACATACTGCATATATGTATATCTACACAATGTTTTTATGTGCTATAGTTTGGCTTCCTCGAAGCAAGGATATAGAAATTTGAAATTCACAAGTTATTTTCAAATGAGACCGATCCTATCTAATCTTTCGCTCTAAAGTCGCTCTTTGGATGCTTTTTATGTCGTAGTCATCCAAGCCGATAAATTGTAATTTTGTTGACTATGTCGATATTGATTTTAATTTACCTGCTCCTATACCCGCAGACTCCTGCAATACAAATTACAAATTGGACCAAAGATCACTCGGAGAACTTTTCGCTAGAGCAACATAATCTGCCTTGTCCATGCTTCTCCGTTTTTTTACCAATGCATAGTTGCTCCTCGAGAGTGCTTCGTTTGATCTCAGTGATGATTTCATTGATAGAGTTTACCGCAGAGCCGAGGTAGACAAAACCTTTCACTAGGTAGGTACCTCAAAATTATAACTCTCCACTGTTACGTTCTGTCCAAGGCGGGATGTTGAATATACATATTTCCTTGTAGTTGGCTCATATTTTGTTTTGTCCCAACTTTTCTGCTTCTGCCTCAATAATCACAAATGCACCTCTGACAGCTTGCCGAGTTCTTCTGGAATGCAATGACTTTTTAGCGCTCACACTGAATTAATTGTATAGGTAGGTCTAGGTACTATGATTCTACATTTCTGTGAAATTATTCTCGTAATTAATATTCGTCCATCATTATGCTATATGAAGGACTCGATTGGAGAAACAAAAATGAATAGAAGATAACAATAATCAGATTTAATTTCAAGTCTTGAAACCAAGGTTTTTATTGCCAGTCTTTTGTTTTCCGGACTCTTTGGTCTTTGTTGTTCAATAAAACCTATAGTCCAATCCAAATATAAGATATTATAAGTCAGTGGATGTTCACCGAGGATTGTCCTGAAGCAGAATGAAAAGTAATTTTCTTCTTTTGGAGGAAAACATTTGTTCGCATCTTAAAGAATTACCAAAATAACAGATGTTGAATATGATCTATAAATAGTCGCATTTAACGACGTTTAGCCGAAGGCCTATGTAGCTAGTGCTGTATAAAAATAAGTTAAATTGTAATTTATTTTACCATTTAATAAATAATAATAATAATAATAATCGCATTTAACGAACCGTATTTTAAATACTTACCGCATAAAACCGCCCCCAAGGTGAAAAGACTTGGTTTTGAACTTTCAAAAATTTCAAAATATATTTATCAGCGCGCTTAAATTTTTTTAATTCTTCAAAAAATTATTTTGTACGAAATTTTTACTAAATCAAGTCAAACATTCAGATATCTTGAGCCTGCGCCAGTGAGAGGGAATAAACAACACTTTAGGTATGTATGTAAAAAAAAGAAGTCTTATTTCAAAATTGATTTATTCTGTTTAATAAATAACTTATAAAATGTTCATGCATATCTCATTCTTACATTCTCTTAAAAAGCGAAAACAGAATTTAACCTACAAGGCAATAACTTAAGAACCTTAACTAACATAACAATCTAAATAAATACTTCATTTATTTTAAATACCTTAAAATACATTTCAACGAAACTAAAACATCTTTACAACATCCCATACTTTAGCGTATTTTAAAAATGAAGACAATACCTTATGTGTAAAAAAATATCTTTGGTCGTATTAGCTGTTTTGTCTCATTTTATTAAGTTAAATACAAGAAAAAGTATATTGAAACCAAAAAAAAAACATTTATTTAAGACTAGACAGAATTATTTAAAAATTCTTAAAAGGCTCAAAAAGTCACAAAGTTTTATATGAGATGAACCCTTCTATAAAGATAAATAGCTACTATAAATTATGTACATTTTTTAATGTAAAACTAAAATAAAAACGCTTTGGTTTTAGAGACTAACAATGAAAATCAAAAAGTATAATTATATAATAATGCTTAAATTTGGAATCTATTTAACAAACTAGCAATCTAAATTCGATCATTAGCAGCTGCTTGATACTTCCATTTTAGTCAATGATGGACTTTCCTCGCCATGGCGATTCTCTCGGTGACGTCTTAAATCGACTTTTCGCTGAAACGATTGATCACAAAGTCCACATGCGAACGGCTTATATCCTGTGTGCTTGCGCATATGGGTGATAAGGTTGGAACTTTGACTAAATGCTTTTAAACATACCGTGCATTTGTGAGGTTTTTCTCCTGCAATCAGAATAAAAATGGAAAATCAAGTTAATGAAATTGTTTTAACCTAAGTTGCATGAAGGACGTAGGTAGTGTACACATGCAATCACATTATGTATCTACGTGTAACCAATTAAGCAAATTAAATCAGATAACCATATTAATTATTGTTGGAATGCCCTCTGTGTGAGGTGCATAGATTCACTTTTTATCACCAGTAGCAAGTATTTATAATTATTGGTATATGGACAATAAGGACATTTCAACGTGTTCTATTAGCGGAACAATTTTTATTATTAAGTTCCCTTTGATTACGTTAAATGCAACCTCAGTCGATGGAGCAGTAGAAGTAGGATAGTATAGATGAAGAAATGTCAGCTTACCTGTATGTATGTAGGTATGTTTTTTCATATCAGATTTCTGATGGAATCGTTTTCCACAATATTGACAAGGATATGGCCGAGTATCGCTGTGAATTAGTAGATGAGTCGAAAGCGTAGACGAACGTTTAAACGTTTTGCCACATTGCTTGCACTGAAAAAGTAAATAAGAGTATTGTATTTCATCATATCAATAATGTGAATTATTTTTATTTTATAATCTTGTTAGAAATTTCGTGAATATAGAATTTTGAGCAAATTATGCACCAAATTATGGTCCAATGAAATAAGGTAGATAGAAATAATGTCGATTTGACTTTAGTTAAATAAATTCAGTAGAAATATGGTATAGAGTTGACTTTATTTTTCTTTTAATTACCTACGGAGTATATTTCTGCCAAAAGTAATAATGGCAATAGGACATTAAAAATGTTCAAGTCTTCTTTACCGGCGAAATTGAAATGCCAAGTATGTACTGTAGAAAGGCATTTGGAATTTGGAAACAAATCCGAAAGCTGTACTCAGATGGGTAATAATGAAGAAATGAGTCGAAATTTAAATTAGTTTAAAGTTGAATGTACAAACAAAATGTTATCTTTGTCTTTTAATGTTTTTAAAAAAGTAGGTAAACTTAAAAAATGCAATTAAATGCAACAAATGGGTGTAATACATAAATCTTGGCTTTATTTATTGAAATGTGACAAACGGAATATATACTTTTTCATCTGACAAACATTCGTGAGTACAACTATCCTTCGTAATGTTGGCCCATCAGGGACCTATTATGTATATGTTGTGGTGAACTGGATATTTTAATTTTTTTATAGAAACTGGCGAAGTTAAAAGTACTCAATACAGTGTTCCCAGATGAAAAAGCTGAAAATCTTGTTTTCCAAAATAAAATATATTTTTAAAGATTTTTCTGCAGTAGCGCAGTGGTTAGTGTGCTGGACTACTGTGCGAGGGATCCCAGGTTCGATCCCCGGAAAAACTCAAATTACACCTTAAGGTTTTTTCTACTGCGCCACCTCTCGCGAACGTCTGACAAACATCCGAGAGTATGATTGTCCTGAAAAAGCTTCTCAATTCAGCCGTTCGGACTCGGCATAAAATTGTAGGTCCCTTCCATTCGTCCCAAAAATAAAAACTCACACAAACGAATGGTTGCGAGAATTTTGTGAGGTGACTTTATTTTATTGAAAATGGGCTATATCGGCCGAATAGTTTTGCTACCTCCCATATACCAAACCAATATTAAGCCCATGTGTTCCGTAGGTAGATACTAACTCACAAGACTAACATTTTGCATGACTTGTATGCAGTGGAAGGTATAAAAGCATAGGGCATTTAAAAAGTGTTAAATTAATTTTCTAAGGCGACTCTCACATTGAGGCAATAAGCAACAAAGCAACTAGCAATACGCAACTTTATTTTAACCTATTCTCACACTGTAGCAAAAGTATTGCAAGAAATTTGCAGCTATCTGGGATATTTTATTACTATTTCTACGAACTTTTTAGATATGAAAAACTGGATCCAACATAATGTATTTTTAAAAAATTAATAAAACGTAGTAAATGCACAATCGTCTAGCGACCGACGGCGACGTGTCACTAATGACAAATATTCCTACTATGAAGTAATTATATATTTAGCTTTTTAACATTCGCTGTGTTTCGCCAGCGATAAAAATATTGCCGCAATCAGCAACGTTTTTCGTTTGTCCGATATTAAGTTGATTTGATGTGAGACCTCTAATTTAATTCAAAGTAAAATAATTGCGAGCGATAATATTGAGTGTTTAATATTGCCAGTTACTTATTTTTAACAATCCCAGTTGCCTTGGGCGTCTACAAGTGACTTTTTCCACAATTTTTAAGTCTACCTTTATAAAAAAAATTATCAAAATAATGATCTGAATTGAATGAGATTATGTTCTGCAATTGGTAGATACAATAAGCCACATACTTCGGATCATTCTTATTCTTAACTTCATTGAGCCAATTTATCATTATGCCACAACTACTTTCCAGTGCATAACAGAAGTCGTGCATGAGTTTTTTTCACTGACAGTAATATGAAATCGAAAAGCACTTTCTTTCATAGAAAATGTTATTTTAAATTGTTAGAAATATAAATTATAGTTCGATATCAAAAATCTTGAAATTTTATGAATTTAAGGTAAAAAGTCTTGCACATATTTTGAAGCCTAAAAATCTTGAAAAAAAAAAAAGATATATCATTGTAATCTGGCATCGCTGACTCAATATCAAATATATTATGGTTATTTCATCGCACCCCGGCCCAGACCGCCCAGTGTGCTATTTGTTTGAAAATATTTGAATTATTGAGTTTTAAACGAACCTCAATGCCATACGGTTCACGAATAAAACTTTTTTGCAACATCTTTTTTGACTTTGCAACTGCTTTATGAGGCAAGGGCGCAATGGTTTTTTCAATAACGTTTTGAATTAGTTTCTATTCTTAATAAAGTTTATAATGCTACCGCAGCAGAGGATATTTTAATTTCTTCCGGAACATTTTTCTAATAAAAAAATCTTGTCTACAAGGACATAAAAGTGTTTAATTTTCTCGTTTTCTTTGACAAACGATCGGAACGGCATTATAGTGATTGGATTAATTTTATTTTATTCACAGATTCAACCGTTTGCCCATAACAACTTGTTGTTCGGCAAATACACGCTGACAGAATGTACCGATTCGAAAACATTTTTAGATCAGTTAGGTACATAATTGTTTGGTCATCGGCAATGTATGAAAATGCAACCACAAAATATTGTATATAGCTTTGGATTCCCTTTAACTCAAGCAAATGATTTGATGCTGTTTTATTTCGATAAAGTGTTGAATACAATTAATACAACTAACCATAGGTATACGCCATACGGTATACCCAGGGGCGAAGCGAGGGGGGGGGAGTCGGCAAATCAACGAGCAATTTTTAAAAATTAGGTCTGAACAAAATGTTAAAATAGAAGAAGTGAGTTTGATTAGGCTGTTCAAGAGTCGGCAAATCAATGAGCAATTTTCAAAAATTAGGTCATAGGTTTGGATTTTCATTTCATTTCACAAGTCGGCATTTTCAAAGGCTCCACATGAATTTCTTAAAATTTTCGTTTAGATTCGATTAAAAAAAAAATCCTTAAAATTTAGTGAGTTTCGATTCGATTTTAAAAAGGACGGTCGGCATCGGTGAATTTGCCAACTGAAATCCTTAAACTTTAGCAAGTTTCGATTCGATTTTAAAAAGAATGGCTGCAGTTTTAATTTGAGGATAAATTCGAAGGAATATGTTACTCGCTAGTTTGTGTAACTCGGCTTATTGATGTGGATTGCGAACTTTGACTTTGGGTGTTGTTTTCGTTCGCGGCAAAAAGTTTGGAAACGAAATTTCATTATTTAAACTGTTCATAAACTTGTTTTCTTAATACAGCTGATTGCTGAAATTCGCGAACTGCCGCGACCTAGAAAAGTGTTCATGTGGACGGACTGTCAAAACTTGCGAATATTCGTTCGTTGGTCGCTCTCATGTGAATGGTCCTTTAGGTATTGGCCCGGGTGGCGCCTCCCATACAAACAAAAACAATCAAAATCGTATATCCCGAAGACCACCGAATCGATTGATCTCAAATTTAGGTGCGATTTTAGATATTGGCCCGGGATATTTCCTGTGAAAATTGGTCAAAATTATAGACAAAGGGGCGTGGGACCTCCCATACAAAAAAACATCTTCTATAGGGTGAGATTCTATGACGATAGATATAACTCGATAACCGCTGGGCCGATTTTCATGATTTCTATACAGTCGGAAAGTATATACCTACTCGTAAACAAATAGTGGTAAAAACAGATTCATTAAACGTATATTTTAGATGTAGGTATAGGTGCATCAAAAATGTTTCAGTTGTCTGAATAAAACAGATATGTAAGTACACAAAGTAGAACAATGGTTCCATCCGAAATCACATTGCTTTTTAAGCAAAACACAAACAAAAATCTATGGATTTATAAATGTAAAAAGTCGCTGCTGAATCAATATTAAACTTCGATTCGAATATGAATAAATGATAGATACTGATTTGAGATACATTATGCCTATATGTAAATTTAAACCTATACAGGGAATTTGAATTTCTTTGAAGCAAATAATAGAGTTGTTGTCTAACACGCTTAAGGTTCGAGGAGGATAGAAACTAAACCCCAAGTCCGCCGATCTATATCTTTATTGTTTATATAAGTTCGAAGAAGACAGATTTTTAAACATTCTGACGATGTACCTACATTATTATAGCGTGTGGGTATATTTATACAACTATTTAAGAAAAAGAGAACAAAAAGTAAAGTCAATGTCTGCTCGATACGTTGACACAAGTGACGCTGCAAGTGTTTTGTTTGTCAACTTGGTATCTTAGCCATTCGTTGAGGTTGCGGGATTAGGTTGATCTCTGCTATTGTTTCTGTTTGTTTTTCTCTTTGCGCCTACTTCGGTCGCTACTGTGCTGAAGCTGATGATATATTTGCGGCCTTAGTTAAATACTAATTAAGAAATGATTGTTGCAGTACAACAATCGCTTGTTAATACTTTCTATTTACTGGGATTCCCACTTCCGATATGATTCATCTGTGAAAATGCTATATTTTTAAGAGTCTAACATTGATAAGTTATTGTATGCTATAGGTATCTAGTATCTATACCCCAGTAAATCTGAGCACGTAATGAAATAAATAAATTAGTAGATAATTCATTTTTTTTTGGTTTATTGATGTCCCATTTATAATTAGATATGTATCTTCCTATGTACAAAAAAAACAACTTTGAAATGTCCCATACAAAAAATATAGCCAGGTACACATATGTTTGAGCATATGATGGACAGAAGGCTGCGCTGCCATAAAAAAATGCGTACACAAATATATCCCATAAGGGAGAGAAGCCCTTCAACCGTGTCAAGTTTCATCTCAATCCAACCCTATAGAGTGAATGCAGCCAATAACGGTTAAAGCTGTTGATAGGGGTCAACATATTATGAGTGTGGGACAGTTTATTTTTTACTCCTGCCTGTCGTGTGCCTTTGTTTTTATGCTGTTAATTAAATGATAATTATTTATGTGTTTAGCATAATATAATGCCGCCCACGATGTAACTTATTCGAGCTAAACGATTTTTTTTTTATCAAATAATCCGTGTCATCCTTTTAATCTTATTAGGGGTAATTATAGATTGGAAAGTAATATCGAACTGTGCATATTATGAAACGCAAACTGTCATTGGCACGAAATATATCAATTAAAACGAAAATCGCTGTCCTCACTCGACCCTCTTTTAATTGGGACAATGATTTTGTGTGCCTTTGTTTTAAGGGTCTTGCTAATAAAATGTTTATTGGACATTAATAACGACAATTCTATACGAATTATGAAAGTGTTTTCAATTTGTTTAATTTTAGTTCTCCGCACACGCAAAGGTTTACATAGACGGTCTGTTATACATAGGTTTTATACAACGTGGGGGACTTTCGTGCCAGAGTGTTTGTAATAAATTAATTAAACCCTTTGAGGGACCGGGGTGGTTAGTGGTAAATGACATTAGAGATAGATGGTAAATTTCGTATTTTGATTCGGTTTACATATTATAGAAGAGCTTACCTGGAAGTTACGGTGTCCACGTCTTTCTTCCTCCTTAAGCGACATATTGTTTGGGCAATTTGTAACTGATGCGGTCGAATCTGGGTGCTGTTCGTGTAGCAAATCCTTTTCAAATTTTACACTTAGATCGAATGCACTTTTACTATTTTCACGAATGATATTACTATCGTTAAAATTATTGTTATTAGTCGCATTATGATTGTTATTGTTTAGCTGAAATATATCATTGCGATTTGTCCCTTTAATATCGAGATCACGCTGAGTATTTTGTTTTTGTAATTGTGAAAGGAACTGCATCTGTGGATAGATACTTTGCCCGTAATGAGCTGTAGTTGATTCAGCGGAATTTGGACAAGGATCAACTGATGATGTGATTATATTTGAAACCTGATGCGTACGCTGTTTGTAGTATTTAAACTTTTTCACTATGGGATCCATATTTGTTGTTTCTTTCTCACACATGCTTGCTGGCGACCATATTATAGACGACTGGAAGTGTTTTTTTGGACTTGTAGCACTCGCTAGATCACCTACCACTGCACTCGGTCCTATCAGGTAGTTCATGTCATATTGATGCGCACGGGACTCAGTTTTTATCTTCGTTGAAAGGTTCAATGGCATTTCCTCAGTTATAAATGTACTACTTAAATCGTCTTTTTCAGGAGTAAGTGTGTAGTCTCTGTCTCTAACATTTACATTAATCGGCGACTTTGGTGTAGTTGGAGTTGTTGGCGTCACCAAGCTTGACGCTGGTGGGAAGAAAAACTGTGGCCACAGCAGAGCGCTTGAGTACAATAAGGGATTGTACAGGAACGGAAGGTCTAGTTCAAAAGGAATCCATTCTTAGCTCTATTTATTATTACAAGCCTCCTTAAGTTTTCTTACCTCGTCTGTTTAGTTTGTGGCCAGCTGACGCTAGGGCAGTGCTGAATGCTGAAGCTCGCTGGATCCATTGCTTTGAAGATGTAATACTCATATCAATTACTGTATTTAATGAGTTTAATTGTCCTTGTTGTGATTGTGGTGATGGCGGTGGAGATAGGTGATCCATTTTCCCTGTTTAAACTGAAACAAAACATAGCCTTGGCATAATCACAGGTAATAAAGCAAGAGCATTTTTTTTGAATAAGCATAATATTTCTTGTTGACATTAATTAGAGTACCACGGTAGGTATATGTATAAAAGTGTACCTACTTCATAATAATAACAAGACTAATGATAACAAAGGGTTTTATTTATCTATCTTTTATTCAATATAAACCTGCCTTAGCGATTAAAAAAAAAATATAATGTTCAATTGCAAAACGTTATACGTTATTATAGATAACTAAATTAACGGAAGCAAAAGGTACCTATATAAAAAGTGTTATTCATATTCATCATTCTAAAATAAAAGGGGATTAACAGTGGCAGAAGAGGATCTGATGGAGTGCTATGAAATTCAAGGGTGCAAGTTTCCATGAAAGTCTCTAAAGCTTACATACACTATTATAATATACAAGTTGATGCATTTATACAGGGTGGGCCATTTAAGTCAATTTGTAATATTGTATACCTAATAGTGTGGAATAAACTAAATAATAATAAAACATCAATTTTTTCCTATGGTGAAGGCTTTAAAAATATATGTTTTTGAATGTAACCGAAACGCTTTCATATGTAGTTGGGTATAGGTGTATTACTTATATTATTTTATAGAAAGAGGTAAAGTGGGTATACGAACGGGTTGTTTTCATCTTTGGAAATTGGTATCTTACACCTTGGTTTAATTTAAATTTTAAGCAAATCCGTTTATGCGTTTAGTCAGCAACCACTGGAAGCACACGAACGGACAAAGTTATACGAGACCCACTTTCATTGTAAGTAGCCAAAACTGATTAATGATTAATGTTTCCAAGTTAGAAATTTAGACCGTAAACAAATCTCAATTATACACGAATGCGAATGGGTAGATAATATTATGTAGGTATGTTTGGGTAAATCAAAAATCACAATGTCGGTGGAGTAAACAGAAACAAACGCTGTACCGGAATTCATCTACAATTCCAGTAACATCACCTTTCGCACACTAGGTAAGGTTAGGCAGACGGTGTTTGTATTAAGAGGTCAATGCGCCGAGGACTAATTCCTTAGCTTAAAAGTACATATAAACAAATTGTTTGATAGGGATGAGGTAGGAAATAATCCTCTGTTATCCAATATTTCGATATAATTTGTTTGTTGTTACAAGGAAAAAATGGTCGTTAAGTATAAGAGTAGGTACTATTTTACTTACAGAAAATTCCGTTAGAAAAAATGTTAGTCGTTCGACCGAAATTATATTGAACAATACAAATATGTCTAATTCGATAAAAAAATGTCTCATCCTGTATGGTTCAAAATGCGCAGCGAAAAATATGATGACATCTACCAATCCATTTTTTTACCAATTGTGCACCACTGGAGTTGCGACGTTAAATTCGATCTTGTCTCTGGCGCCTGGGTTGCCCTTTTATATACTACGACGCACCTTGTAAATGTTTGTCGCCTTAAGTAGCATATAACATAACACGTCATAAAATTCACAAAAATTATTCGAAATAAAAAATATCGCCATACACTAGTATTTTCGAACACAATTCATTGTATATTTTGATTTTAATCGCTTTGATGTTCCTATCCTGTATATTTTTATAACAACGCTTAAGCTATAATCCAATTTGGCAAACACAGATTTTAATCGGCCATCACAGTATTCACAGTTTCTTACCTAGATTTTGTATGTTTTTTTTTTTAATTCGTGTGATTATTTAAACGATTTTGCTTATTTCGGTTAAGCCACTCTGTTTTATTTGAAACACTTATATCGATTATTATTGTTTTAAAAACCGAAAACAGAAATAACTAAAGTAATATCCGACGCACTCAAAATATATTCGTAACATAAGGCTCACTGACAAAAGGTTCACTAACCGAAAAATGTTTGGTAAGAGAAGAAAACGCGACCGTTCGATTCGGCGCTTAGCACCTGACTGAAACTCTTACCGGTGTTTCAGTTCTAAAAGCCGTTGTTGAGGATCCAAAATCCAAATCGAGTCCTTCGCGCGCGCTCGCTGGGCCAGGTTCCAACATAAACGTAATTCTTGTAACACAACCTGGCAAATTGAATCGAACAATATTCACACACACACAAGCTCATTAAAAAAAGGTGAGCAAGGTATCGGCGGCAGCGGCACATTGGACACTGCACAGATGAAGATGATGAACTCCTTCTGTTTGATTCTTATTATTTTACCTTCCTTCTGGTTGCCGCCAAAATAAGGGTACATATACAAGGGTACCAACAAAATATATATAACTACCGGCACACTCCAAATAAATTGCTTCCCTACGAATCACACACTGCTGTTAAAGAATGTAATGCTATAGATTCAGAAAAGGTGAAGAACAGCGGGTACTGGACTTGTACTGGCACGGGGTATAGTTTGTCATCTTGACTGGTGGTGAGTGTGTATTTAATTGGAGAAAAATACTCATTACCGGTTAACTTTGCCTTGTAAACACGACTCATAGGTGTTCGTTGAAATTCTATTGGAGGTGAGATTTGATTAGAGGGTGGATTTTAAATAGGCAGTGTTGGACCTTATGTGCATATGTAGATACGACGGACGTATTATGGCGTATATATTATATGTATATGTATTAAATATGACTGCTTGTAGTGTTTGGTATTTTTATAATGCAGTTAGTTTAAGTACAACTTTATATAATTCATAACTATTTACCCATAGGTAAGTATCTAATCATAAACAAGTAGGTACTTACCTATTTTTGTGTCTTTATAAACTTATGAAGATGGGTATAGATAGGGCGACTTTTAAGCTCAATGTACCTCAACTACCCTTAATCTTCATGCTTCATTATATTTTTGGGTTCAGGGATTGCAAATTTATTTATAGGCTGGTGCAAGGCCCTAAGAGTTCGATTGTCATTAATACTAAAACAAAAAATATATATCTAGTCTAAACAGCTAAGTAGATATAGTATGAGAAAATCGATTAAGTACAACGCGTTCCTACTTATAAATGGATATTTATAAATTAAAGTTGCCAAATTAAAAATCGGAACATTCTCAATACGATTGCTCTATGTGACTGTCAAATATTTGACAAAGAAAATCTGAGACTCTTCGACATAATAATTGCTAAATAAAAAGTAGTTATTCCTATTTGTACCAAATGTAGGTACATATTTTACATTTTATCAAAAATTTATAATCGCAGCTTAAGTCGCGTGGACTATAGGGACCATTCGAGATTTAATTCTAGCCGGAAACCTGAAATACTTTTGTGTTTCCAACAGCTATAAACAACATAATATACCTAATATAAAAAAGCTGCTACACTCAGGAAAAAAACGTTTGGACGGATTTGTTTCAAACTTCGTATTTAGAGTTTGTGGGCCTCCCGCTAGGACAAGTTTTTTTCATTCTAGCCCTAATATTAACGGTAGGGCGAATGCGGGCGACTTGAGCCACTTTTTGTTAAATCGTTCATCAAATTTTGTTTATTAACCGCAGCCACTATTAAATGCATTTTTTCTAGCTACATTTATTTATTTTAAGAAAAGTCTCATAAACCTAAAATAAACACAAGAGATTTTTGACAAATGCCAAATGTTTTAAAACAGATTTTCGGCTCAAGTCTCCCCCACAGCCGGGAGACTTGAACATACTCAAATTCTACAAGCAAAACAATAAAACAACTCATTTAACCACTTTCATTCTGAAAATAACTATTTTTTATTGTTTTTGTGGTATTATCAACTAACAAAAATTTATGTTTAATGTTTTAAAATAAAAAAATAAAAGAATTATAACAAAATGTTAGAAACGTTTATAGTATATAAAAAAACTAGTAATTCAGTTTTCAAATATAAAATAAAGGTAAAAAAACTAAATGGACTTCCGAAACAAAACAAAAATTAATAAAAAATAACTTAATTTTTTATAAATTACCATATCACTTAGGCATTAAACCACTGATCAACTCTCCCTTCAGAAACTGTCTCAAGTCTCCCGTTCACATTTTTTAACAAAATAACATTTATAACTTTTGTAAAATACATGCCAGCATGGTTTTATGCTAATATTTACAAAGTCAAATATCAATATTATTAGGTAACATCAATATTATTTACTAACCATGTTCCACATAAATTTTATTGAGAAAATACAAATATAATTTTTTTAAGTTTTCGTACTGAAAAACACCTTTTTTCCTCCAGCAAACAAAGTGAAAGGACGATTTAGAATTCCTTTTGTATGCAAGTAGCGCACCACTTTCTGCATCACATACATTTGAACTCATTGGATTTGAATCTAATTTAAGTGAGTTATTGAGAGTGTCTCAAGTCTCCCGCATTCCCCCTACTTCTCATATAAAAATTTTACGAAATATTAAACAATTTAAACTTTTTCAAAAATGGCTCTAACGGTTTGAACCAAAATTGATGAGTTAGTGTAGGCATGCTAAACATGACTGCATACCCAGTTTTTCTCTAAAAAGTCCAGCAACAGCAATTTTGAAAATTGGCCTTTTCTCGAAAACGTTAAAAACGATTTAAAAAAACTTATTTTAAAGGTATTATTGTCATTCTTAACTTGTTAGCAAACTCAGTTTTTCTCTTAAAAGACAGCGTCCTTTGATATCCACCCAAATCCCTAATAATAGTAGGTAGATAGGTACCTATCTACTTTTAAAAAACTGCTCATATCTCAAAAACGCCATTTTCGATTATGATAAAAATGTAACTGTCAGGTAATCCATAGTAATACAATTTGCTCAGTTTTAAGCTAAACATTTGCAAAACAGTGTTTTTTGAACCATGAATGCGTCCTTCGATTTCCACCCCAATCGCTAAAAATGGTATCTAGATACTTTAAAAACTGTGGGCGCAGTAGCGCAGTGGTTAGTGTGCTAGACTACTGTGCGAGGGATCCCAGGTTCGATCCCCGGAAAAACACAAATTACATTTTAAGGTTTTTTCTACTGCGCCACCTCTCGCGAACGTCTGACAAACATCCGAGAGTATGACTGTCCTGAAAAAGCTTCTCAATTCAGCCGTTCGGACCCGACATAAAATTCTAGGTCCCTTCCATTGGAAGTGGAACTTTACAAATGGAGTTATCAAAAAAATTGTATTGTATGTAAGTATGTAGATTACCTACATATTCCCAAATCAGTTCGGTTCAATTTTAATACGCACAATTCCGACAATCACGGAGGTGATGCCAAGAGTCAAAACATACTGGCAAGATAAATGCATTGTTATAGGACAGGACAATCAGGAACGAGAGCTGTATAGTTGCAAGTCTTTCTTCTTTTAAGGTGGTAAAGAAACCTTCTATTTCGACCAAGAACAGAAAGTCAAGGTAGAGGTTTTGTAATGACCAAATCAATTGGACAATGTCTAAATGAAAGACTTTATTGTTTTCTGAAAAATCTAAATTTAATTTAAAAGGAGCAGATGGTTTCCGACATTTCTGTCGACCAATCAACGAGTTTTAAATCCTACATAGGTACCTACTCATCAAAGAGCACGGCTAAACTTGGTCCTTGGAGGAGGAAATAAAATGCTTTGTGATTGCTTCTCCGGACATGGAGTTGATCCGATTCATTAAATATAGATGAAATTATCTATACTTAGACCGGTTCATATGCCAGAAAATCATGGAAAATACCAATGAGAAAAAACCAACCCCGGAAATGGATATTTTAGCAAACCAATAATCCGAATCATATCTACTTCAAAAATATAGGTAAAGAGCGGTTTGATGCGCAAACAAATTACGTAATGAAATGACCAGGGCAGTCTTCCGATCACCATCAAATAAAAAGTTTATGGAAAATTGTACTTATATCAAAATATAATAAGGGACTAGGACCTACCTACAGAAATTAAAAAATATTAAAATTTTAAATTTTATACCTACCCTAAAACCTATACATAAGTATTTATTATGCATTTAAAAATAGGTATACCATATAGATAGATATGCTATCCTTATCCACCTCCGTATATGAGTATCTACTTTACCAAAGAAATAGTACCTACATAATTTAAACGATTTTATTTCCACAATATCAAAAATTTGGCGGGAAAATTAATACATAATATACCTATACCTACCTATCTACCTAATGTCGGCCTCGGCACGTGGCATAAGGACGCATTATCTACTCCATACACTCGTAGGTGCACCCCATTTAACAACATAGTGATGGACATGCAATTATAAGCAGAGGCCTTACTTACTACGAGCTACAACCAAGTCCCGCGTATAAAGTAGATGTTAAACAACATTTGTTAGGCGTCATGGTCTCTTGGCTTCAGGGGGTGAGAGTGAAACTGAGAAATGAAATCGAAAGAATTTAGTAACGGATTTCATTGTACGTATAGGCATAGCCATAATCTATCTATTGCCATCTAGCCGCTTTTAAATATTATATACGTGCAGTTCTTGTTTTTGTTTGAATAAGATGTTTTTGAAGAACGTAACTATGTATTTTTCCTTATACTTACGTATATTGCGGCAGCCTGCCAGATTAGCAAACAGAAATACATCGTCGGCTTCGGGTTTAATGGCGTCATTTACTCTATTCGAGCTTGACCGTTAACAGCCCTCGAATTAAAGCGCGGCCACTTCAAAATGCAGATCAAAAACTTCCCCGAAAGACACCAACAACTAAAGATTGCTTAATGGAATGCGAGATTCCTATTCACCATCGCTATGTAACCGGAGAGGAGGAGTCGCGCAGAAATTTCTCTGGTGGATTGGCCAATAAGATACGCCTGCCATTAATTCAACTGTTGTGTTGTGTATTGTGGTGTGGTTGAGAGTGGCACATACACAACTCATGCAGGATTGAACTCATACAATTTTTTTTTCAGTTCGACTGAAGGCGAAGCAAACAGTGTTCCCACTTTAATTTTTGTGTACGACAAGTGTTTAAATTCAATTTTGTCGGTAACATTTTTTTTTTAATTTTTATATAATTTATTTTTTCATCACTAGAAGTTTTCTCAACCCAAATAATAAAATTTCATATATTCTTTTCTTATTTTTTTCATTGATCGACAATATTATGGCGAAGATTTTAGTACCCATATTAGTGACCAGAACATATTCGTCTATAGGTAAGTTTTGCGTCATTATAAAAATCACTACAAATGCGGTAATCAAAGTATCAGAAGAAGAGCACCTAGTAATTGTGTTTAAATTGTTTTCTTTAATTTTATTTGAACCGCATCCATTACCTTCTGCAAAAATTAAAACAGTTTTTTTTTTCACAAAAAAAAAAAATGATTGAACAAATTGTGATGACAATCGTACACTCCAACGTTATTCAATTCATAAATATGTTTATGATTGAAAGTAGTTTGATTAAATGGACAAGCCAGGCCCTGGGCATAAAACAAAATCCTCTCGGCGATAGTCTTTGAACCAAAGGTTCGTCTTGAGGTATGATCCACAGTCACTTGTTGATTGAAAATCAGTATAGTCTCGGTGAAAATCGAGCAAACAGTGCGTCTAGATCAGATGTGGTGGTCGTCTACTGATGAGCCCACCCATCACATCGGGGCGAAACGCATTACTGGAGTCGAGGCCAACACAAATTGTGATGACAATCGTACACTCCAACGTTATTCAATTCATAAATATGTTTATGATTGAAAGTAGTTTGATTAAATGGACAAGCCAGGCCCTGGGCATAAAACAAAATCCTCTCGGCGATAGTCTTTGAACCAAAGATTCGTCTTGAGGTATGATTCACAGTCACTTGTTGATTGAAAATCAGTATAGTCTCGGTGAAAATCGAGCAAACAGTGCGTCTAGATCAGATGTGGTGGTCGTCTACTGATGAGCCCACCCACCACATATCGGGGCGAAACGCATTACTGGAGTCGAGGCCAACACAAATTGTGATGACAATCGTACACTCCAACGTTATTCAATTCATAAATATGTTTATGATTGAAAGTAGTTTGGTTTTTTTTTTAGTTTAAATTAAAATGATCTTAACCAAGTTATAAACATTTATTGAAAGTGTTGACAAACACGCCTGAAATCATACCATACTATGTATGTTGTTTGTGTTTAAAAAATGTTTAATAAACAAATAACAAAACAATCTGTAATATGTTGAAAAGTTACCCATGAGATGTATGCTACCAGGAAATGTACTTTCCTACTATGGGTTGATTTGGACCATCAAAATATGAATGTTTTTATATTATACCCTCCACAGATAAGGTATAAACAAAACCAATGTTAGACCGAAGTGTTGTGTACTAACACACATGCCTAACATTTTTTCATGTGGAGTGGAGGGATTTAAGCATCGGCCAGGACCATGATATTACAATTTTATTAGCTTTTTTTTTTTAACTTTCGACCTATAAGATCTATTGTGCATGAAGTGTCAGAATTTTGTTTAGGTTAGTAGCGTCTCTACTTTCCTACTGTTGCTGATGATGCATTCAGTTGGCTGAGGCTCAGGTTCATTTCGGATCGTAGCGCCATCTGAGTAAGTAAAACGAACCAAAGGCAAACTGCACTATATGTTAATATACATACAGCAGAGCCTTGATAGTCCTGAATAGACAAAACTAAAAAAAAGTAGGTAAAAGCTAAAATTCGTCTATCTTCCAGTCTTTTAAATTTAGTATTCATTAGTTCTACCTTCCGACCTACCTGGTTTCAGAATTCATAACTAGGTAGTTTCTTTTATCGAAAACACAATATGCTGATGGATTTCCTCTGGTTTTATCCGTAAATTGCCGTAGAATATACGTAATCAATCACAAAAATTAAATCTCAATTGAAAATATAAGTTGCACTCCTTTCTACCAACAGTGCTGATTCGAAGCTCAATTTGTCTGCTCATTTCACACATATGCAATGAAAACACACATCCTTAATCGATACCCTAGTAACAGAAGGAACACGTTCCTTATCTACTTGTATGGTATGGCTTCATTGCATCAGCTGGTTCAAACGACTGACGCTGGATTTGAAATTTACGAGTATGCAAGGAAAAGGAACCTACTTGTAGGCACAACGCTATAGATATAGATACGGTACGGTATATTCATAACTACCTACTGGCTTCTATATCATACTTTATTCGGTTAGGAATATTCTAACTCAAAAGTTGAGTTCTGTATTGCAAGTTTTATGACCTCAAAAGACACCAGCAAGCAAATTTTTCAAAAGACATATGGAGGTGCTGTCATTTTTTACTTTTTCTTTCGAAGGGATGCACTAACACTATGACTATGCAATAACATATGTTTACCCCAACTGCAACGGCAATATATTTATACAGGTACGTACGACCAAAGGATCAGAAAAATCGGAAGAGCCAGGGTCCCTTTAAAGAGATAAAGTGATGATCGAAAGCAACGGTTTAAATTCGAAATTTTGTGCGTGCATGTGTTTGCGCCTAACAGAGGGGAGAAACGTCTGGTAATTGATAAAACGGCATTACTTCTGCTTCCTTTTTTTTTTTGGTCAAAAACGTTACGTTTTGTGGGTACCTCAGTTTGGCTACATGTGTTAAAGACCTGCTCTTTTAAAAATGTATACCTATGTGAAAACGAAAAAAAAAAAAATGCTGATACCTACTCTAGTAGTCTGCACCTGTCCTAACCACACACGGACCCCATCAGAGGATCCCAGAAGGACGGCTGAACGATTGAGATGCGGAAAAGAAATAAAGGAAATAAGATTCCGATATCATAAAGATGACAACAAAGAGGGGGTAGGTATGTTGGGGAACTGCCACACGTATAAAGGTTCGTGCCCTTGTCCACTTTCCACTTCTCTTCTTTTTTGTTCTGGTTTCTTATTTAGTTATTTTTTGCCTCACTTTATTTGGCTTGACCGCAGTTGATACCTCTGTTGCTTCATCGTTTATTAAGATTACTGCTTTGCTTCACAGCCGCCGTTGCCTTGTATGCTTGTGTCTGACCTTCTTCTTGAATTTGTCTAAAGTCGCGTGCTTAACCACGTGCCATTAAACGAACAAAAAGAAACACCTTGCCACAACAATGTGCCTTAGGGTGAATCCTTTTGGGTTTAGGTTACACTAGGGCCAACCGGTTTGTGGGTACACACATTTATATTATGTATTTGAATTGTTTGATAAGTGCTAGGGGAAGTGTTGAAAAATATCTATGAAATTATATTTTTTGGTGCAATTTTTTCCGTTTTGCTCCTAGTCCTATAGTCTGAAACGAGATTTGCAATTAAATCCATTACTCAAAAAGTACGTTCTTTCGAAACAAACCAATTGATAAACGTTTCGAACATGATTTATGTAGGTATTTAGTAGATATTTATTAAATTTGATAATAATGGGTGACTTAGTGGGTTTCAAAATCTAGCTCTTATATCAATATACCTTTTCAAAGGTCCATTTTCCTAGTTCATAATAGATGAAGAGAGAAATGCTACGGTGTTGGCCAAAACTAATGCAACTTATCCATAAAATTCTGCTCTGGAGTATATTTCAACTTTGCCTTTGCCTGAAATAAAAGGTGTCTTACTATCTTAAAACAAGAAAAATCTGTGTCTAGTGTCCTTACAATGGATTTATCTTGCCGGAATTTTCTGTTATGATTCTTGGTTTCTCACCTTGGTGAATCGTTTTGACGGAATTGTCCCAGCTCAAGGAGATCGAAGAGTCGTGCGATCGTAATAACATCTGGGGGTTTTATAAAAAAGCCAAGCAACTGGCTGCAACCGGAACGCAGGCTCTTCGAGACAGTGAAGGAAACCTAGTCACCGAAGCGCAGGGAATAGTACACACCTAAATGTATTTAAGCAGCATTTCCAGCTGCTGTTCAATGAGCATCATGTAGATAGAGTGATAGAGCAAGAAGAGAACCCACGACCAGTCAATGAAGAACTAGTTCCATCACCTATAGTATAGAAGAAGTTGGCCTAGCTACAAAAAAGCTTAAGAACAACGAGGCCTCTGATGGTTTACCAGTGGAGCTCTTTCAAGACAGTGGGGATGTTTTGGTAGTGAGCATGCACCGAATCATCAACCAAGTGGGTGAAAGAAAACATGCCCGATGACTGGACTATCAGCTCCATATGCCCCATCTACACAAAAGGTGGCGATACCTATGTCTTGCAAGAACTATCGAGGCATATCCCTGCTTAATGTCGCAAACAAGATCCTATCCAACGTACTGTGTGAAAGTCTTAAACCGTTCTGCAACACATTAATCGGCACGTACCAGTGTGGCTTCTGGCTCGGCAGATCGACAATGGACCAAATGTTTACACTGAGGTAAATCCTCGGAATCCCGGCAAAACTGATTCAGCTGTGCCGCGTGACGCTGGGACAATACGGACTGCAATGTGCAGTTTGGAAGCAGCTCCTCCGATCTATTTCAAACTTGCATCGGATTTCGGCAAGAAGACGCGCTATCATCAGCGTTCCCTCCCTTTTGGTTGGGCAGAGTTCTCATCTCGGTGGAAAATAGTACTCAAATGGCTTCCAAGGTAGTACGTCTCACAATGTACCTAAACTAAAGTGTATACTTTCCAGTTATAGGTATAAAAGTGGTCAAAATTAGAATTTCAATCAATTTCCGCAGACAAATTTGATAAATATAGTGCCTAAATGTGGTGTGGCGATGTATATTTATTTTTTTTATGGTATAATTTGTTTTTTCTATAAATTTCTAAGGTGTAGTTTTATTGTTTTTGAGACTACATTCTTTAGTTAAAAAATATCATAAATAAACTGAGCTGTTTTTTCCAAGCTGTAGAATTCGTATATTCAAACAACAACTTTTAAGACTAATAAGTAATAATGTATTAGGGACGTTGTTCAAAAAGCTATAGTTCCGACCAATAATGTGACTATATGGTATTTTCTTAACATTCATTTCTAAAAAATTCGACTTTAATTTCTCAATATAAATTGTTTTCTTAATTTTACAAATTCACAAATAAAACACGAAGTTAGTTTTCCTTTATTTCATAAATCATAACAATATGTATATTGTTTCGCATAGCGAATTACTTATATCTATCTGATTTGTTAAACATCAAATAAATTTGTATGAAAACCATTTTTCACAGTTTCCTTAAAAAATAGTTGGAAAAGGAAAAAGTGCAAAATACGAAAAGCATTGCAAAAATTGCGCAAACATAGAAGTTACCTCCCCAATAGTATGAAAATAGTAGGTACATAAAAAAGGCAGTAGGCAGATTCACGAGTCAATTCTTGGACTTTGCTGAAGCTTTGACTTAGTTCCAGTTTATACAGAGTCAACTTCATTTCAAGTAAATAGTTGAAAATCGAAGAAATCCTCATTATTCCTGAAAGGTAATGTAATGGAATTTACTCTACTCAGTGCGTCAGTGCTTGACCATTCTAGCTCCATTAATAAATAATATTTATTGAGTTACACATCTTCTTTAAAAAAAAAAAGTAGGTATACATATAACATTAGAATTACGTAGCTTACAGTCTTAATTGCACCATAATGTCCATTGGTCTTATTCGTATACTATTATCAAAGGGCACGGTAGTGCCCCAGCCAAGTTCTCTATTAATGGCACTTACCCTTTTTACAGGAACAAACTCAGGCTGTTTTCGTCCCAATTAAACCAAAAACTTTAAACTTGAAACATTTACCAAACTCATTAAAAAGGTCCACCTCACCAAATTTCATCTCTATAGCATTAGTGGTTCTCAACATACAGGATATCAAAGATCGCAAAAACCGTAACTGACTCACTCACTCACTCACTTAGATGGTGATCATCAAAATTATGAAGCACTTCCGGCCATCCTAGAATTGTGAAATTTGGCAGAATGCTACATCCTGTGGTGCATACACTGGCAAAAGTCCAAAACTTGAGATTTTCCATTCAGGGGGCGTGGTATACGCCCATTTTTTAAAATTGGTTATTATTTATTTTGGCCTCTTTCCATTGCCGTAGAATGTTGAAATTTGGTAGAGCGGTAGGACCTGCACTGAACGAAAGGAGAAATATCAAACATTCCACTTGTGCGTGGAATCTGCTCTACCCGCTTAAAATATGAATAGAAGTTAATCTACCTGCTGAATATTATTTTAAATGAATAGTTTATAAGAAACAAAAAAGAAAGCCTTAACCTTCTTAAACTAAGAACTTGACGTACATTTAAGTCTCATTACTTTTCGTGGCTGACTAGTTACGCACCTAATTTTTGTTTTTCTATATAAGAGAACTTGGCTCTATTTTTACATTTATATTTTTGGTGTGATTGTATTATGCACATTTCAAATTTTTTAACGAAAACTAATCTCTCACGATATAAAGTCAATTTTTGTTCTCTTACAAAACGTTTTGTGATTTTGTGTTATAATTGGGCACTTTTTAATCTACGAAATTGACATTTCGTACTAAAATTGTATGGGAAAGTAAAATGGTCCTTATAAGTAGGTAATTAAGTAGGTACTCCTCAAGTGTCAAAATATTATGTATTTCGAAAAAAATAAAAATGAATTATGTTTATATGTTATGAAATAGTAGTACGCGACGGCTTCAAAGTAGTATCCGTACCCAGTTCGTAAAAATGTACTCAAAATGAGCAAATGAGTACAATAGTAGCACGGGAGGGAACGCTGGCTATCATGCGACTTCCTCAATCTCGTATACTGGAGCGGCAGTGCGCAGGGCAGGTGTCAACACGGAAGGCAATATCTTTCAACAGATCCGTCCAGCTGCTGGACTATGCGGACGATATTGACATCATCGGTCGCTCCCAGCGTGCCGTGATAGAACCGTTTACGGCGATTGAAGAAATCTGTTATGGACTTGCTTGAAGTAAATGAGGACAAGACTGTACATGCTATCAACAAACAAACAAGCATCTGTCCACCGCCTAGGACAAAACGTCACTATTGATAGCAACAATTTCGAGGTAGTTAAGGAGTTCACCTACCTTGGAGTAAACATGAACTCCACGAATGACACCCTAGTGGAGATCCGGCGAAGAATTACCATAGGAAACCGTTACTACTTCGATTTGGCAAAATAACTGGGTTCAAAACTCCTCGGAATCGAAGGACGAAATGTGTGCTCTACAAAACCCTTATCCTGCCAGTTCTGCTTTATGGCGCCGAGTGCTGGACGATAAGGAAGAAGGGAGAGCTGATACTGGGCTCCTTCGAAAGAAAAGTACTTCGGCGGATTTTTGGTCCTGTGTGCGAGGAGGGCGAATGGAGAAGAAGATACAACCGCGAACTCTATGAGCTGCACCAAAATGTGCGGATGTAGTCCAAAAAGCCAAAACACGTCGACTGCATTGGCTCGGCCACATCGAGCGAATGGACAATAATGCTCCAGCTAAGAGGATCTTCGAATCCCAGCCCCCAGGTTCGAGTCCAAGCCATCGCGGATGTGAGAGCGCTTGGTCTCGACAACTGGAACCAGCCTGCCCGGGATCGTAGAGGATGGGAGGCTGCAGTGTCTCAGGCAGAGACTTTTCACGTGTCGGGAGCCCGATAAGTAAGTAAGTAGTATCTTAATGTTGTTGGAATACGTCTTTTGTTTCTGGCCAACGTTTTAATATTATTATGCTAGCTTTATTTTCAGTTCAGCTCCGTATCCAGAACCCCGGATCGATTTGAGGAACTTGGTGCGTCTTTGTGAAGATCTATTTTAACTGTGTTTATATCCATGCCGCATTTATGACTCCAGTTGACCAGGAATTCCAAGAGCCATTTCGATCAAATCGCTTAAGGTTTGGAGCTATTTCCAGGTAACTAGAATGGCGATATCGTCTCAACCATCAGAGTGCGAGTGTGAATCAGATTACCTATAAGTACTGCGCGTAATTGAAATTCTGCCGTTTTTAATTATAAATGGACAGCGGGGTTTTGGCCCACTGCTTGTCTCTCATCTTGTTGGTATACAAGTGCCACTAATAAAAGTAACCACGTTATCGTCATCACAGGTAATCAGCCTGTTGCCGCCATTGCTACTTTACTTGTGGACGGTCAGTTAATATGTTGACTTTTACTTTCCTCGACGAATTTTGTTGCCCATTCATAGGCATTATCTGTTTCATCCCATTTTTCGTTGCCCTTCTCTTCAGGCCAGCGAAGATTTTGAAATGCTACTCTTTTGAGTAAAGTTTTTTTATTTTATTTTTTTTAAATAGTCAAATTGGGATAGTACAAAACTGGGACTATTCATAATTGTTATTAATGTTAATCATAATTTTGAATTTGCCCATCAACAAACTTTTATTTAAGCTTCACGAACAAAAATTTATACATCTGCATATGCCGGATCGCCTGTTCCAATAAAACGATTTACCACAGAACAAATGCAATAAACACATTTCTATTTCTTTGCTCCAGCATGTGAATCTGTTTGCGGCACCAAAAACAGAGCGCCTCTGATGGTTGTATTGTTCGAGTCCACAAGCAATAGTATACATAGTACTGCCAGTGTACAGTGTATTTGTAACAAAAGAGGGCTTACTCACGTGAATAAGTTGTTGGCAGGCGAGGACCACGCACAATTTCCTGGTGCGCAGATCCAAAGAGGAGAAAGCTAAAATACGGACGATGGATAAATAAACTACTGTCTACTGCTATTGAAAAAATAAGAAGACGAACGATAAAAATATAACCAAACCCAAGGAATTGTCTGGGACTTCATACCTACTACAACTACCATGCCAAGATCTGCAAATAAAGTCTGAGCCATTAATCGCAAAAAGCCTGTTTGTAAATCTGTTTAGTTGCTTGCGGAGATTTTTACGTTTTGCACATTTCATTTGAACTGGAAACGAATAGCATGAACAATATTGTTATTGAGTGTTAATAATGTTAAAATACGAAGTAGCTAATTCTGATTATGTGAATGGTAGAAAAAAATATCTTTGTTGCATAATTTAGACTCCCATTGAGTCAGCAGATTGTTTGCGGCATTGCCAACTGCTGGCAGGACTACGCATGACACATTGGTTACAAACGATGCTCGTTTGTTCACTCATTTCATTGCGAACATACATACTGAGGATGAGGACGCTACTCAATTTAACTGGCATTGCTCTCGCAGCACGCCGTAGGAGCACTTCATAGCTGTTTGAGTTTGGGTAGCCGCCTAGTGCCTTGGCTTCTTCGTTAAACAGTGAAGTGACCACCATCCAACAGACGGCTGGCTGCCGCATATTCGGCTTCCTCTTGGAATGCAAATGTTGTATGGCGTTTTGCTTGGACATCATGCTCGAAAAGACGAGTAGGTGAGTGTTCGTACCTCCCCTGCGTACAATAATTGTAGAGGATATCCTTAGTGTAGCAATTAATAAATGTCATGCTCATAACTTTACTTCTCCTCCTTTAGAGATTAATAAGAAATAAGCCGCATTAGCTTTAGCAGTATAGCAGAATAAAGAGTAGAGCTGAACAGTAGCAATTCTATATAAAGGCATCAAGTCAGTTTATTAGGTGAATGTTTGGCAATTTCCTCTATTTGTGTTCACTACCCAGGTCTCGCCGGTATCGGAGTCGGAGGCCCTGTGGGCAATTGTTTATTGAATTTGAATGCATGTATGTGGCCTGCTCCTTTTATGTTTGGACTGGTGATAAGTGGTGGAGATTTTTATTTTTCTAGTTTAGTTATTCATATTCTCAAATAACTGGATTTTTGTTTTATTGGCGAGAACAGTGCATTTGAGAACTGATAAATTTTAAGTCATCATAACACTTTCGCGGTATGGTTATTTGTTTGGCTGATGTTTAGGGTCAATGTTAATTTAAATAAGGACTGGACGAATAAAAATAAAAATTTCGTTGTGATGCAATTCATTTAAATATTAGCATTACATAGCATAGTCACTTTAAATTATTTTGACCCTTAAAATTGCATAATTCCGCAATTCATTGCTCTCTTACTCTACTGACTTCGTCTTCACTCGACCACCAAATAGCAATTGTCGTCAGACTTCTGTTTTACTATTATTTGCAATCTACACAAAAAAAATTTGGTGCGATATCCTTTCTCACGGCCATAATTTGTAAAATTCCACAAGTGAACAGAAATATCCACAATCTTATGAATCGAACATCCTATCTCTATGAAATGTACAAAATAGATTCCACCATTTTGCGCTAAATTTTAAGAGATGTAATTTAATACAGGCCAAATATTCCCAAAGCAATATTGAATGCCAAATAAAACCTGCCAAAATAACAAAATGATAAAAAAATGGAATCAAACAGAAAACTGAATTGGCCGATCTTTAGCCAACTGCCTGCAGTTGAGCTATACCTATCTAAGCAGGCTGAGGTTTCCTGTTATTCTAAATTCAGCCATTCGGATCCGGCATCAAATTTTGGTCTCTTCTGTTTGTCCCAACAATAAAATACACACACAAACAGTAGGTAGTGTGTATAAAAGTTAGTCAACAATGGGATCATGACGTTAACTAGAATGACTAAAATCTAGAATGGTCAAAATCTCGAAAATGAATTTGATAAATCTCTAATGCAAAAATCTCGAATGGGCCAAAATCTAGAAAGTACAAAAATCTCGAAAGACTCTATCTCGAAAACAAAAAGTAAATTCGAGATTTTTTCTTTGCACCCACCCCATATCCAAACACTAAACCCAAGCAGGGGGCAGCATGCCCCCCCCCCCATACGTATCGGGATTTTTTTTGTTTTTTTTAGATTTTTGTAATTCGAGATTATGCTTTCGAGATTTTTACATTCGAGATTTTTGCTTTCGAGATTTTTTTTTCGAGATATCGGAGTAGACTCGTCAACAATATATACTTACCTAATTAAGTTGGGGAAATTCAGCATTAATTGCGTTCAGTAATTATCCCTATCCCAGTAGGGAAGAATGGAGAGACGGACTCGTACCTAGCCCACAAACCATAGCCGTATTTGCAGACGGATCTAAAATGGACACTGGGGTAGGGTCAGGTGTCTTCTCTGCATCGCTGGGTATATCAAAATCGATACGCCTCCCCGACCATAGCAGCATCCTCCAAACAGAGGTCCTGGCAGAGTGACAACAGCAGCACGTGAGTCTGTGGTAAGGGCAATACCACCTGGAGATATTACCTTCTTTATAACTGCACCAGCAATAAAATCGAAGCTTGTGAAGTGCTGTCGCGAAGAACTCAAGGCTTTTGGTACACAGCAGAAAGTATCGCTCTGCTGGGTTCTGGGACATGAAGGCATTCCAGGCAATAAGAAAGCAGACGAATTGGCAAGACAAGGTTCGACAGCTGTTTCAGAACAAGCTGATCCCTCTGTGAACATCCCGCCTTGCTCACTCAATCTTGAAGCATGGAGAAAAGCCACAGAAGAGGCGATCGCCTTAAATACTTTTGATACCACAAGAATTCTATATGGTCGTCATTCAACGAAACCAAAACCGAGAGTATAATATGGAAGGATAGAAAGTCCCTGTCCGCACCCTCGTATGTATCATAACGGGGCACAATACTCTGCGGTTCCTACTATATGAAGCAAATTGGCTTAACGGATGAAGAACTCTGTAGAGGCTGCGGTGATGAGGGAGCTCTGGAGGATACAACCCACATCCTATGTCACTGCCCAGGTCTCCAACACCAGGTATAAATTCCTAGGCAGTAACTTCTTCAACGACCTAGATGAGCTTTCCAGCACATCAATAAGACAAGATAATGAACTTCGTCAAATCAACAAGATGGTTTGTATGTAGGAACACAATAAGTAATTTGAATACAGGGTTATAATGGGTAAGGGACAACCTCTTTCGTCTTCGGTCCTACGAAAATCACAATGGGTCAGTATCGACCTGAGTGTGGCCCACAAACCTAACCTAACCCAACATTCAATAATAATAATAATAATAATAATTTAAAACAATTGACACACCGGTCCCACAATACCATTATATTGTAATTTACGATATCTCCTAAAATTTTGACAAGTTCTACATCTAGGTAATAATGTTCTGCCCTATTACAGATTAGTTCTCAGTTTGACATTTCTCAAACAAAGATATCGTGAGCATCGATATTGCCACTACCTCCACATCCGTCCACCCTTTCTCGTATCGGAGTAACTATAAGTATACAGGCGTTTTTTATCTACCCATAAAAAGTATCAATTGCAGAACTAAACTTCACAATAAACTTCAGGAAACCGAAACCCCATTTGTAAAGCACCCATCCGACATCTCTGTCATGATTCAACTCTAACACACAAGCAGCAGCACCACCAAACCAACAACGTGAATCCTCTCATTTATATCCTAGCATCAGAGCACAATTCTTATCGACTGCACCACTCGCACTGCACTCATTTTAATCTCATAAGTTTCGTCCCAAGAAACAGAAGTTAGCAATTAAAATCAAATAAAATTGAAATAAATTCGCTTTGAAATGCAAATTATTGCGATTTGCTTAACCATGGCTTGCTGCACTACTATCTGCGCTGTGCTGCCTGGTTAGAATTTTCCTCTACTCCTTTGACCACTTTGTACTACAACAGCAATTGAATAGATTCGCAGATTTGAATCATGCGTCCCAAAACAGTATACGTGAACGAGCCACATGTGGGTTCACAAAGCCAATCCGTGTATAGCGCAGCCGCATGGATAGTTTGATGTCTTGGCCGCGGGGGAGGTAGTGCGAGTCATTCTTTACCTACAAATATTCATGTCGAGGTACAAACAAATCCACAAAAGAAAGTTCACCATGGAGGTCCTCTCATAAAATTAATTCGTTTTATTGTTACTCCTCAACCGCAGATTGCCTATACCTTAAAGTAGCGACGATAGTCATGACTTTCCGCTTCTTGGCACGATAAACATATGCTAAATGGACTCCAAAACAATATATGCGAAGGAAAAGTATTAGGTCTTCGATGGTCGAAATTCGATAGCCAGATTTGAGTAAAAAATGTTGTCGTTTAATAATTGGATGTAATCTTAAAAGCCATCCTCTAGCCTCGCGTCGGAAATCGCGTACTATTAAACCACGCATGGCAATGGCAATTGTAAACATATGTATATACATTACATACTATGAAAAGCAAAAGCATGCACCATCAATTAGGAACACATTAATAGATACAAGATCATAATAGGTACATATTTGTATTGGCAATTCAACCATACAAAATATGACAATAGGTAAAATGTCTTGATGAGGGCTAACTGCATAAAAATTATAATTGTTGTGAGGGTATTTCCATTGTCTCGTGCTGTGAATATAGCTTGAGTTGAACATATCGGTGTAAGAAGGAGGAGGTGATCTTTGTTCGGCAAGCAAAACCATTCTTGGATGTGGACCACCGATTGATAAAAAAGTTAAATTTCTTCACTGAGGGGTCGACGTGTGGTAGGAGTGCTTTTGTACTTTTCTGTAATGGAGTACTTACTTAAATCTAGTGCCTCGTACAATGCAATCGCAAACAGGAAGAGAAAATTACAAAAAAAACCCAACATGGTGGCAATGTGTAACCAAAGTGAATTAAATTGACACCTGTAATCATGAACATAGAGTGTGGCTTTGCTCTAAAAGGACTTATTTGTAACGGTGTGTAGTTGTGTTGACCTAATCGGGCGTGCCCCTCTCAATTAATGTTATCTTATAGTTCTGTGGAAACCCTCTTTGCTCTTTCTGACTATATGTTTGTGACCATAAGGCCCTTTATTGGACATCACGTCTATACATATACACGTAGAACAGAAAGAAAAGAGCAATCTTCCCAGAAAAATATAGGCATAAAATAAGTGCGCAAAGTGTAACAATTGCTTTCGATAAGTGTGAAAGTGAATAGATACATTATGTAAATAGAATTAGTTTTAATTTGCAGTGGCATTTATAAGTATGTATGTATCTTATCTATGTATGGATATGTGCCTATTTAGGTATCTGCAGAATATGGGAACTGTGGCTTGGACTTTAAAAAGGTGTTTCGGTCTTCCCCTTGTAGTTACGGGCCTGAGGTCTGGAATTAGATCTTCTTGGCTGGACAGTATTTATTATCCATTCGCTTTATGAGGCGCCATTCCATAACACAGATCTGCCAGGATAATGGTTCTGGCGTAAAACATGCACTTCGCCCTTTTATTATAGGTACATAGATCATATCTATTTTGCCATACAAAAGTAGTTAGATGACCTTTTTATACTGAACTACCTCGAAGGCACGGGCCGATTAGTGTGGTATAAATAACAGTAGATAGGTATGCATAATATTATACATTTACATAGGATTTACACACAGTAGGCAAGGGCGTAGCGAGGAGGGGGGGTGTCGCACCCCCCCCCCCCGGTTTTGAAGAGTCTGCAAATCAAGGAAGCTACATTTAATAACTTGTGCTACTAAACAAAAATCGGCAAAAGGAGCAATTTTCAAAAACTTGCTCCGAACAAAATGTTAAAAAATAAGAAGTGAGTTCGGATTTTCTTTAGGGCTCCCTGAAATTACGCCAAAAAATGTTGTGTAAAAAAGACCAAAATAATTGCGGCGTAATATTTTTGGCAAAAACGCCAAAAAATAAAAAAGAAAATTCACCAGAATGCCAGGAAATTACGCCATGTTTTTGAAAAAAAGCCAAACAGTTAAATGGAAATTACTCAAAAAAAAAAAAATTAAATAAGGCTCCAAATCTGACAGTAATCGCAAGCAGGGGGGTTGCCCCCCCCCCCATACGATTTCGTTTTACGGTTGGGGTTTTTATATCACGTTTTTTTGTGTTTTTTCCAAAACACTTTTTTGGGCGTTTTCTCAATTTTCTTAAATGGAAAAAATGGCCGAAATAGTTTTGGAAACAGTAGGTATAATATGGGGCTTTGCCACGATAGTTCTTAGAAAAATTGGGTGGAAGTTTTTTGTATATTTCGCACAGTCATATAATGCGCTTTCTTCCCCCCATATTTGTTTGCTGATTTGGTGAAACAAATTTTGTTTGCGTGCCGCTTCCTTTACTAGGTACTGCAATGGTAGTTACTTCCGGTATGTGTCTGAGATTATTTAGAACACGACAATAATAATTTGTATTCATTTGAATGGTTTTTGTACATGCTACGTGTACAGTAAGAACAGAAGTTTTCTTCACATTGAGAGCTAATTGCGAATAGGTACCAATATTTGTGTTTAAGGTGTAGATCATTTATTTTCGGCTGTTGGAAAATAAATTTTTATACCTACTGTCAAAAAATTATCCTATAGGCTACATAAATAGTTTGATTTATTCTTTTGCTAGAGATTTAATAGAATGTTGAAGATTAACTAAACACTAAAGCATTCTGTTTATGCGTGGAATTAGAGAAATTACTTTTTTAGGACTTGAGTTTGGTTTCACAAAGTTACACTTTCTTATTTACTTTCAGCAGGGATTTTAATTTTTTTTAATGTAGATAATTACGGTAGGAACATAATATAAGGCATATTTTTTTGGGAATCTATATAGCTAGCTCACTTTTAATTTTACATGCAAAATTGTTATACTCACTTTTGGTCATGTTATACTCACTTTTGGTTTCACATGCAAAATTGTTATACTCACTTTTCGTTTTGTTATACTCACTTTCCAAAAAAAATTTAGGTAAAAAAAGTTTAAAAAATATTCAAAAACATTTTGGAGAAAGAGAAATTAAACAATAAAATTAGCATTATATTTTTTATATTATATTTTACAAGAAAACTTAGTTAATTTCAAGGGCTGACATAAATTTAATGACTAGGTATCTGTATTATGACTATCGAAAATTGTTTTTTTTTGTATAGTAGGTGCCACGCCCCTTTGTTCAATTTTGACCAATCGTCTCAGCAACACCTTTGGGCCAATAACAACAATCTTCTAAAAAATTGAGCTGAATCTGTTTGGAGGTATTCAAATTTTGGGATCATTGTTGGTGTACCTATTCCAATACAAAATTGTTTTTTTTTTTTTTTTTTTGATTTTTATGTATATAGGTAAGTTTTTAGTATTTAGTTATGTAGCCCACAATAACATGATTATTTATTGGTAAACAAAACAACTGATTTGTCGGTGCGCCAAATCTATTGCATTTTGGCAAATGCCGCTTCTAGCATTTGATTGCATAAGGCAGCATACGGATTTAGTTCCACAAGCTGTTTAAACATAAAATTGGAAATTAGAAGAATACTATTATCGTTCGTATCATTTTATATATTTACCTGAGTCCTGGCGAATTTACTGCCAAGCTTCGCCGCATCTTGAAAGTCTATTTTTGCAGCATCCACATTATTCAATTTTCTATGTAACAAACCTCGTTGGCATAAAGCTTGACATCTTGTGCGAGGCTTTTGTGTAGATAGGTTGATAGCATTTTGAAGATCATCTAGCGCACCTAAGAAATCATAATAGTTTTAGAAGTTATACCTATTAGCTTTAAGGATCAATTTCCAATTTTACGAACATCGATTTGTTAATAACAGTAGATAATTAATTATGATTGCATTATTATATGTATTACCTTTATCATTTCCTTTCAGTCGTAATGCCTGCGCTCTATTATTGTAAATAGAACATCGATGCGGTGCCATGTTTAAAGCCTTGTCAAAGAAAAGAATTGCATCATCTAAATTTCCTGATTCTGTTAGCCGAATCCCCTCTAATTCAAGATTAATTGATTCTACCACTTCCGGACTTTCCTCTTCAGGAGTATCTACTACTTCAGCTTCAAGTTCAAAATTGAAACTTGCTGGAGCACCACCTCCACTATTTTCAAAATGATTAAATAGAGATTCCAAGACCTTCTGATCATGCTCAGTTAAACACTCACGAAAATGTTGTCGACTCATAATGTTCGAGTGTTGAAATTATACTAAAAATCGTCGATTGAAACAAAATTGTACTATACATCCAGAGAGACTTGTAACTTGTTTGTTTAATTTTATGCGGAGGGAACTGGTTTACTTTGTTTTCTTCATAAATAAAATTTGTATAATTCGATGCATTGATTAAAAAAAAAAAAATATTTTACGTGTTGTACACACTAGATTACAAAGATTATTTTTAGAAAAAAATGCATAGTTGGTAGATAGAGATTTGGTTTTATTGGTTGAAATTCATGAAATAATCCACTGTATTTTTCAAAGTTCAACTAGAGAACTAGCTACAGATGCCCAAGAAAACGACACCATATACCTACCATCAGACACGAATGTGGATTGTTCGCAATTTGACCCACTCCCCAAACATACATACTTCTGGCAAATAGAAATTCAAAAATTTTTTTAAAAACGATTTATTATACAATATCATTATATGTGTAACAAGTTATAATATCTATGAAGATAATGGCGTAACATAATTAATGAGTGAAATTAATAAAATAAACGAATACCCTTGTGACATTAAAGGAGTTTTAAAACACCACTCTTAACATGATTCTTTATACAAATAAAAATGTAAATATTAATTTTAATATAAGTTTAATTTATGTTAACTGTTATATGATTAATTGGAATGTATTATGGCAAATTGTGGAATCAAAAATAAAAATACGTATTCACTAGACTTTGAGTGCTCTCAAGATAACTGTTTTCTTTTCTTCTCATGCATATAATAAAATCACTATAATAACGTTGAAATTGAATACCTGTATATTCGCAAGAACTTGCAATAATGATTATAGTATTTTTTTTTACAATTAGCTCAGTATTACAAAATCTTCATTTTTTTTGCTAAATATCTTGTTAATAATTTTATACACATATCTACAATACTTACATTACATTAGGGTTGACATTATTTTCAATAGAATAATTTTCATAATTTATATAATATCAGTTATATTTGAAAGCAGAGCAATGCTACTATGTATGTATTAACGTTATTGTTACTTGTTCGTCATATTTACCTAGTTAATTTTGTCTAATTTTTGGAAAGTTGTGTAATGCATATTCGAATTTAAAATGAATTACACATGGATATAAAGAAGCAACCAATACTTGCAAGAAATATAAATATAGTTCCCAAAGAGTCAAAAGTATCAGAAAACAATTGCTCATACAAAAATCGCATACGAATTAAATTGCCACAGTAATATTATTTAAAGAAAGGGCAAGCAAAAGCAATTAATGGGAGTAATGTTAGTCTAATGTAGTTTTAAGCACGGTCAGTCTGTGATTCAATCTATTGCGCTTAATTCATTTCACAAAGAAATATAATATGCTTTGGGTTGATAATAGGTTTAGTTTTCTTTCAAAAGCGAGCGTCGTAAAAACAAATACTAATTTTTACATAAAACGTAGGTAATTTCATTAAAGCATAAACTGTTTCCTCACCAATGTAGGTAGGTAATTGTGAGCTGAAGCAGTAAGCAGATTTGACAACTTATGATAAAGATATTCAATTAAAAAATATATGCTAAAACATGTGCTAAATATAGAACTGTTAAACGTGTAGAGTTGCAAAAAAATTTTGGATTTTAATTTATTTTAATCTATCTCGGGACAGTTGTAAAAAGTAGTTTCCTGACATAAATGATATTGGATTGAAGGTTTATACATACATAGGTTTTCATATTTGGTTTGAAGCTTTTACTTAGCAATTTACTTGGAATATTACGATGCCAGTTGACTAGTATTAAGCTAGCGCGCCCTTTCAATTGGCTCTTAGTTTATCATCAATATCAATTTTCCAATAAAGTTAATTTTTTTCTAGCAGATAAATCTACTTTTTCTGTGAAATTCAATCTCATGTTGAAATAAGTTTAAAAAATAGGTGGGTTTTCTTTTTTTTATCTTTCATTTAGTGGAAAATCTTAACATAACATTGAAATAAATTATATTCTTCAACATACCGTGTAAATTCTATTAAGCTTTATACAATTGGCTTTAACTTATAACGTCTACGTCATAATGAATTTTGTATCGTTCCTATAACCGCTTAAAAAACATGTCTAACATATATGTATTTACATAGCTGCAATGCAAATTTTTTAGGTATATTTTCGTTTATAAATATAGTAATATGTTGTATGTGTTGTGTATTGCAATAGATAATAATTAACAAATATTGGTGTCATTCATATTTTACTTCTATATATTCTAAATATTTTTGTTTTTAATTTGTTTGTCCTGATAATCTACGTAAAGATATACAAAATTATAAGAAGTGAAATCAAATAAATTATTGTTTACGATTTGTGCATTTTTTATTTAAAATATGATTTACTTAAATCGGAATACATCAACCAAAACACATTGTGATTTTAATAACTATAAACACTCTTGTTTAAGCGATACGAATCTTTAAAAAAAAACTCAAATGTTATTTCAATTAAAAGACGATTTGTGTCTGCACTTCATGTCTTGAGAAATATGTAAATCGTAGTTTAAAACATAAAAATTAGCTAAGTTCCATACCATTACCTAAATCTATCACATAATTTGTATCGGAGCAAAAATATTTGTATTAATTTGCTGCAAAGGATCTCACTTTTTCTAGGTTGTTTTTATATTTTTGGATGTTTGTCGAACGTTGGTAAAAAAGTGAAAACCGTTTTCTGGAATGGAACCTGAATCTCCCATGCATAGTACTATTTCAATAAAACACATTACGTTTGACATAACCTTTTACATAAATCGCATAGTTGCAACTGTATGTGTATTACAAAATTTGAATGAATTAAAGAAATAATTTTTTTTGTAAATGAGTGTTTTTTCTGAAATTTAGGCAGTGGGATTTCATTTTAAGATTAGTTATCTAAGAACAATTTAAATTATCGAAAATAAGAACTAGTTCCACTAAAGAGGTATGCATAAAATATGAAGCAACATTTTACCCTCGATTTTATTCTCGGTTAATTAAATGACTGCAACACTTGTTAAGTCGATCCCATTTGCACGATCTTTATACTGCTCATTTGTTAACGTTGGGTCACTTGCAGGTAGGGCAAGCAAATGTTAGGCCTCTAGAAATATAAGGGCTGTTGGTTTTGGCTCTAAGTTTGATTTTTTCGCTTCCACAACTAAAAATGTAATATCAGCCTTTTCACGATTTGCAAAGCATTCAGCTATGAGTCGGGCTACATCCTGTTATAAAAGCAAGCAATATTTTTTTTTATTAAAACCTTAGTGAGTATGTTATATAACGCACCTGATGATGTAGTCCCTCTACTTTGTTACCATCGACCTCCAGGATAAGTTGCCCTACTTCTAAGCCTCCAGCTTCAAATGCTGCTCCGTGTTCCTACAAGAAGAAAACTTGAGAAAAACAACGAATTTTTTCAATTAAAAAAGGACCTACATGAATGTTAATAATTCTCGGTAATGGGTGTTTTGTATTAGCACCACCTTCGATTGCAATACCTAAAATCGGTTTGGTTTTTTTAACAGTAATATGTAAATTGCCTCTATGATCAGGTACTACGTTCGGATTATGTTCGTGGGGCTGGTCTGCCGTGGAACCATTTTGTTCAGCAGATAAACGCTGCATCGACTGAAAGAGATGTAGATTTTGTTAAGATATTAACCTATTTGAGTTATTAATTTGGAATATTCATTTATTTTCTCAAAAAGTTCGTTCTAAGGAACGATATTAGGCGTTTTTTATTCGTTCCTCATGATCTATAGGTATATATGGATCAATAAAAAGCGCCTATTATGTATGTTGTATGTAGGATAATAATACTGAAATCAATATAAGATTTTGTAACACTCTTAAGATGAAATTTCTTAAATAAATTGAAAACCAAGCAACTTCAAACAATTAAAAAGAAAAAAGGATAGTCATAAATGTAAACAAACTTTTATTAAACAGCCAATCATTCAACTTGTCTATGACAAATGTATTATTAAAAATTTAAATCTGAAATAAAAAAAACTCTTTCATCAGCGATATCAATTTTGTGGCATATATAGGTAAAGATGAGAGAGCGTACAAGAAAAGTAAGGATAAGTATGTGTACTAAAGTAAGGATAAGTATATGTGTACAAAATTTTGTAATATCCTTGTGCATTTTTTACAAACCTTTCGAGTATAGCCAATATTTAGAGTTAAGAGACTTTGTTTTCAAAAAATATCGTATATAATTTAATAACAATAAGGTGTAACTGTGAAAGTAAATTTACCAACGTATCTATGAATAACTATTAAGTATAAAGTTTATATCAATATGGTAAATACGACCAAATGTAATATCTACCAAACTGATTGTCATGTCTTACTATCAAAATTTTCTTTATAGCGCAGCGCCATAAAAAGGCACCAATTTAATGTAAATAAAAATTTTAAAAAAGTTATACAAATTAGTTTATAAAAAGGAAGACCGGTAGAAGTAAAAAAGAGGACAAAGTTTGTTATAAAGGGTTTTCCAATGAGAGGTGTTATTGTGAATGGCCCGCTATTTCGGTAGCTGTCACTTTTGAAGCTTTCATTTTTTGACATTTGACACAAGAACTCAAGCCGGCCGATCATCAACAACGTCGTGTCTTTGCTGATTGGGTCCTTTAAATGCATGAAAATGATCCGGAATTCCATCGAAAAATCATCTTGACTGATGATGGAAAAAGGATATGGTCCTGTAAGCGTGCTCGTGGTGGCCATTTGACTGATGTTGTTTTTCATTATTAACGGCCTACCTTCCTCTTTATTATGAAATAAACATCCGATCATTTATCTCAAAAAATTGCATTTTTCTTTGAATAACAAAATAACACCTCTTATTGGAAAACCCTTTACCTACTAGCCTGGAAATGTAGGTGTGCATAAATATACTAAAATGTGGACATGTATGTATAGATGGATATGCAGAACCATCCCTAGCGACTGTCGAACGCAGTACGTCTGGGAAATACAGATCTCGGGAGGCAATGTGACCTAAGAGATGTTTTGTGCCACAAAGTCAGTTTTAGAGGACTAGATAGGTCTTTTTTCCTGTGATTAACGTTTGGGAAAAATTACATTAGTATACCTACTGGTATACTAAATTCACATAATTCATAATCGGTGGTTTTGTCGTCTTACATGCAAAGACTTTTACTGCGCCAGTCTTGTGAAAGTGACATCAAAGCTGGAAGGGCACCAAAGCCCACTAGCTCTTATATCGTCATATTCAAGGTTTAGGTATTCTTTCGAATTCGCAGTCTAATTTATTCAAATTAAAACTGTATTTCGAGAATTAGGTATAGGTATTGAGATCTTGAAATTTGTCAACTAGCCTTAGCCTCCCATTGTAATTAAATCAAATTTGTATACGAGTACATAATTTGCTTTAATAGGTAGGTACTTTTTCTTAATTTTTTTTTTTTTTTTTTTGGTGGTAAGAAAAATAAATAGGCAGTGTTTTTATGATGAACGCTTATAAGAAATACGAGTGGATATGTATGTTTTTGTATTTCTATTTTACATCTCGTATAATAGTTTATAAATAGGGTGTGTTGCATCTTTAAATATAGGGATGCGTACTCACCTGATGTCTTCGAACTCCCTTCTCGCCAAGTAAAGTGCCTCCTTCTTCCTTCATATCAAAACTTCTAGATAGTTTTGTTGCCAACTCCTAGTTATGTTTGCAATTGCGAGTACATGTTTAATGGTTGATTGTTTGGTTGGTTTAGATTGAAATTTGTTGTTCGAAATATGAATAGGATTCAATTCAAAAATCAAACGAAAATAAGAACGACAAATAAAATGAAATTGCTTTCGCGAACCGCAATAATAGGTGAATAATTTTATTTTGGAGTTGCCATTTTATAAGAATTTACATTCTAAAATGTGTAAATATCAGTTTAGGTTTTTTTAAAACTTAAAACTTCTTAAGCATCATCAATTGAATAAAAAGAAAGCGTGCAATTGTGTGTGTTTTTTTTTTTTTTTTCTTTTTACATAGCTGAAGGAAAGACCAAATATGTATAGAAAGAGGTGATTGTGTATCACAATGTTTTTGTTTGTGAACAATTTTATAAATAAAGATTTGCAGTTTAAAGATTCGTACTTTGGTTGTGAAATGTGCGAGACATAATGTACCCACGTCTCTCATTGCTAAACGTTAGCTCTCGGGGATTGTGTTTTTTGTTTACAAACGTTAATCCGAGTGAACTCGAAAAATATCGAGATTGCGATTACGGTAACGTAATAAATAGAAAACGTTTACTTTTTATACTTACGCAACATTATTTGTAAGGCTTTAATAGATGGCGCAGTTGTATATAATCGCAATAATGACAGATAATGTGTTTTTACTGTACAGGTACATATATGAATTTATGTATAACTCAATGATTGTGTTAAAATAAATCGACACTGATTATAAATTTTCATTTAATTTTTACAAAAAAGTGTTTAAAAGCGTTATGATTTTAAGGTATACCAATGCAGGATGCATTCTAAATTAATGTTTTCGCTTTTAATTTTTATTTGTAGGTATGTCAATACAAGTAGGTGGGTAAGTATATTATGTACGTTAAGATTATGAGTTCGTATTTGAGAGATGGATGAAAGATATTTTGGGGAGTAACTAACAAATAATGTACCTATTAGCTTTTTAAGTTTTATTCTATTTTACTTGATTATGACTCACTAAAAAAAGAACATTTCCAACTGTCTTTGAAAATAATACGTTTTAAAAAATAACAAAAATAATGTAATGTACATACTACTCTAAAGTGCAAATGTGGAGCTACCAAAATTTTCTTTTAAGATTTAAGAGTGGGTGACTCATGCGTACAGTGCAATTATATTTTTTTTTTAAGCTAAGGAACTCAATTATAATTACGAGAGTAATGTCAATAACTTCAATATTAAAACTCATTTTCTCATTGTTCTATGCATTGCTAATAAAACAATTCGCAAAATAAGCATTATAATTACAAACAAAGGTAACTATGTAAGTAACCATCTAAAAAAAATTTCTATTCACACAAATCAGGCCAAATTGAATGTTTATGTAAAACAACAGAAATTATAATAACTCATTCATCTATTTTAATAGCAATGCTTTTGGCAAACGGTTTCAGTTTTTCACAACAAATTATGATGAATTAAAAGAATAGTTTCCTTAAGTTGGATGGCTTCTTATAAAATACAAAAAAAAAAAAATTAACAAAAATACAATTGCACTTACAAGAGGCCGTCCCCAATACCACGACTTGACACGTTGTGTTAAACCACCCAATTGTGAACGAAGTCCGTCTAAGTAGCCACCCTGTAATACAAAAGGTAACAAAGAAAGAAAAAACGAAAAGAACACAAACCAAACAAAAGTAATTTGCAAAATATTATTTCATTAAATATGAAACTTTTCTACATAGGTACACCTACAAAAAGGAATGTACTATTTGAAAAAAAAAAAACTGTTTTTTGAAACTAAAACAGGTATACTCTTTAGACTACTTATTCATACAAAAGTAAAGCTATACAATCCTAACTAATATAATGATAAATATTTCTCAACAAAAACGATTCCCGAAATGATTGTTATTTTCTAATTCTTCCTTTAGCATACAGGCATTTTACTGACATTAATTTTGTATTACTATTTAATCCTTACGAATGATTTTTACAAGTTTTGTCTACTAATAACATCAACAAATTAAAGTGATTGGATGTGAAGTGTATATTTATGTGTTGCGAATGTTTTTTTTTTTTTGCAAGTGTATGTATTTGTTTTGAATTATATGATTATTCCATTTTGTTGGAATCAATTTCTTCGAGCTACAAGAATTTCTTTAGCAATAAAGTTTGATCACTTGTTTGACTATTGGTCTTATCCTTCTCTAAGCTTTTAAGTTTAACAATGTTATGGCATATGGCTTTTGAGTTAATTTATTTTCAGTTTAAATAGATTATTCCCCTAACGCTTTTATTTTCGCTGTAGATAGACTTACCTGCTCCTTTAATTAATTTGATTTGGATGCATGAAAGCAAGTAAAGAAATATTGACAATTAATGTTTTTGTATTGCTTTATTTTTATTTCATATAAACATAATGCAAACAACCTTTGGTAATGCAATAGAGATTATTTCTCTAAATGCGTCATATACTGCAGACAACTAATGTTCATCATCAAACACAACTAATACTGAATATACACATCTAATTGTTGCTAATCCTTAATCGATAAAAATTCCAAATGACAATTATAGTCTCAAACAGTCGACGGACTTAAAATATGATAAGAATACCATTTCATATCATAAACTGAATTCAAACAAGTAAAGGTGTTATCATCGGCCTGGCCGATGCTTTGGTATAAGTCATGCAAAATGTTAGGCATGTGTGTTAGTACGTACACAACACATGGGTCTAATATTGATTTTTTATGGGAGGTACCAGAACTACTCGACCGATATAGCTCATTTTCAATACCAACTTGACGGCTAAATCGATTCAAAATTTGATCCTGATTCAGAATATAAATATAATATATGGGGTCTCCGGTAACTCCTTTTTGGCGTTACTAATGTAATGGCAAAGTGATTTGTGAAATAGTCACTAAGTCATTAACTACAGTGAATTGCATACGATAAAACAGCTTATGCTTATTATTTCAAAATGTAAAACAGTTTGTACGTATACTCCTATAATATAATATAATACAATACATTCCCATTAAATATGTTTCAAAACTATTCAAATCAATGTCAATGTTTATCAGAATATTTATATTATTAATGGGTAAGAGCCAGCGTTGCCACAATGATACAAGTGTAACAAAAGTGTTACACTTTTTAATCATTTTAAAATGTTGTTACAATGTTACTTTTGTTCGCTTTGTTACAATTTTTCCCATTAAAATCTTTTTTGTTTTTCTCGTTAAAAAATATTGAAGAGTTCAACTGACAGCACTTTTTTTTCGAATAAACTTCTAGCAATTTCTGTCACTGTATTTGTTTGCTTACGAAACGTCGATGGTCAATAATTTTTATTTATTTGTTTTTAAGCCTCATTCATAACAATTAAATCTTAATTAGGGCTAATGTTGGTTTAACTGCAGAAAACTTTATTCATAAACTTTTTCCAAAGTTAATTTCACTGGAAGTTTAAACTAAAGTCCAACTGAACCTGAACGTGAGTTAAAATTTGAAGTTCAACTCCGTCCGGTTTCACAATCTTATCTGAATTTCAGTTAAATTAAAGTCAGTTTAACTAAATTTAATGAATAGAATTTGGCAGTATTGTACCGTATTTAGCTTTTATACGACTTTTCCAAAATCATTTCTTGTCTTTTCTTTCAAAAAACACGCAAAACAACGTCAAATATTTGTGTTTCTGACAATCGGCTGATCTGAGGTTTAAACGGCAGAATACTGTAGCTTAACTTAAACTACAGAATGAACCCTGTTCAAGGTTTAAACGAAACCGTGAAACCGAATTAATTGTTGAACTAAATTTTAAACTAAAAGTGTAGTTTAAACTCCCACTGTGAAACTGGGGGTAAATGTATCATATGAATAAGGCTGAAAATGGACAGGGAGGTAAACATTTTTTTTAGTTTGTTAGTTTGTTTCCATTTGTTACACTATTTGAAAAAATTTGTTACACTTTTAGAAAAACCTGCGGCAACATTGGTAAGAGCTCAACTTACTTTGCTAAAAAAAACAAAAGGCAGTATAAAACATATGCAAACTGCAATAATAATGAAGTGTACGACTGGATCACACGAAACTTTTTGGTTTTTGCAAATAATCTCGCTGAATGGCAGAGTCATTTCAGTAAATGTTAGTTTTCCATCATATTTCATATTTCGCCCACAGTGGCGAAAATTTCCATATAAAATTATCCATTGCGACCGTCAAAATATTTAAGTTGAAGACTAAAAATGATTATTGGTAAGGCCCTTTGTGTATATACGTATATCTCAAATAAATCTCGGAACTAAAATAAGTTTTTGAGAAAATACAAACCGCGGTACAAATAATCATTTTTAGTGTCCCGGCTAACTTTTACAAAGTCACAATGGCGAAAGTTCCCATATAAAATTATCTATTGTGACCGTCAAAATATTTAAGTTGAAGGTTAAAAATGATTATTGGTAAGGCCCAAAGATATCTATGTATCTATAAGGTATTTTATGCTGTCGAAATGAAATACGTTTTGTTACTGGTTTTTCGTTATCAAACTTTTTGCTGGCTTTGTTTTTATATCTGTCTCAAGACCCTAAAGAAAACTTAAATGAGCAGCATTGACGTTTACCTACTCACTGCATATGTCGTTTCTTATATATAAATTAGCATTACCTACCAGTAAAATTGTTATCCAAGTCGAAAATGGGGTTTTCGAGATATGCATATGAGCAGTATACCTGTAAATTGGGTTGCACTTATGCAGTCATGCTAACCATGCCTACATTAACTCAATTTAAGCTCTAATCGTTAGGGCTGTTTTTGAAAAAAATCAAGCTTATTTAAAATCTTTGTATAGACTGTTTCGTTAATATATAGGGCTTTTATAAAAAAAAACTTTTGAACTGTAAGTCCACAGAATCCAAATACAAAGTCCATCTAGCCAATTATAGAACAGACAGACGAAAAGAACTCCGAAACCAACTTTTTTTTTTAGTTCCCCTATCGATATCACCGCAAATTCAGAATTGATTAAAATCTCGAGTTAGAAATTTTGTACGATAACAATATCTTTCGCTTACATACTACGTAAACCTATACAAGAAAATTTAAAATAAAAACGCAGATGCAGTGATTGGATAAAAAACGCAACCACTGTAAATGGACTGTAAACATTACCACTAACAGACTACGAGTCGAGTACAACTTTTGCGATGTTTTTTTTTTTTTTTTTAGTTTTGTATTGTATATAGTCATGGCTTGGCTTTGCTCTCACAATAAGTATAGCTATAGGTAATAGCGGTAATAGAGGTAAGGTAGGTATAGCCTATAGCATAATCTTGCTGCACACCTTCTTTTAGTTTGAGACGTGCGGATCGTTGGATCGGTTGTTCGCTACCATATCGGAAAGTTTTTGTCTGGTTTACTTTTTTATTTTTCGAGAATTTACTTATGTCGACTGCATGAGAGTCTTATGAACAAATTATAATAGAAATAAATATGCTAAGTTTATCCCCAAACGTTTGCAAAGTGACGGCTTAAGATGACCGTATTTTCATCTCAAACTAGTACAATTTTTAGTATCAAATATAATCAACAAATATACTAAATTTGATCTGTGTGTGCTGTGCAGATTACTTCTTTGTTATATTAACAAAGTTTTATTATTATTATTAATTGTGAACTGATTTTATTTCAACACTCTTGGCAAAATAACACCGGTGAGGAAACGATATTTTCATGGTATAGTATAAGTATAAACTCCATAGGAAAAACAACAAAAAAAAGCTAAAAGAAAAGTCAACAATATATAGTACGAAGTGGATATTCGCCCGTGTGTATTGACTGACATTTAACTTAATCTACGTAATCTATATAATGTGTCATTGAAAATGGTATTTTTTTAAAAAATAAATTGTGTCCTAAACCAAATCGGATAGGATGATGCTCGAAAAGCTAAGCGACTCACTAACTTCAAATTGACGCCTATATCTTTTGACGTAGATATACTAAACGAAGCGACGACGACGGGCGAATAGCAACAGCCTAAAAAGTATTACTGTGAATTATATTACAATGAAATTTATTACTACTTTGCTGGTAATGTAAATACTTTAATATTTAGTTAAAATTCATTATTTCAAAATCTTTTAAACTATAATTTTAAGTCATACCTACAGAACCAAATTTACAAACATAGAGTTCGAGGACAAAGTATTTACATATTTGTGTCCATCTATATAGACTCCTTTTTATGCGTTGGCAATATCTGACAGTCCTCTGGCCGCAGTAGCGCAGTGGTTAGTATGCTGGAGGGATCCCAGATTCGATCCCCGGAAAAACACAAATTACATCTTAAGGTTTTTTCTACTGCGCCACCTCTCGCGAACGTCTGACAAACATCCGAGAGTATGACTGTCCTGAAACAGCTTCTAAATTCAGCCGTTCGGACTCGGCATAAAATTGTAGGTCCCTTCCATTCGTCCCAAAAATAGAAACTCATACAAACGAATAATGGTTGTGAGAAGCTAGGCCTAGGGTGTCTACCCGCCTGTTGCGCCACCTATTTATTTTTTTATTTTTTAATATCTGACAGTATTTTATCTGTTATGATCTTACATAGTACATACGTTGTTTTCCATTACGTACCTAACTCCAAATCATAAGCATTCGGATTATCTTAACAAATTGACTACCTATTTTATTAAATCATATTCCAAATGTTGTTTTCAATGAAAATCGAAAATCGAACGTTTCATCGGTGTCGATTAACAATCAGATTCGAATTGTTTAGCTATAGTCCCCATCATCATCAAGCACTGCGCTTATTTTAGATTGATTCATTGAGCTCTGGATATAATGTTTTACAATACTGTGTAGAAGTGTGCATGTAAAATAAATTATACGTTACGTAATATATGCAGACTTATAACCCAAACAAGCCAGACATCCGTTCGAATTTAGCTAGTTTTTTTTTTTTAGTTCTGCAAATACAGAGTCCGATAACATATTGAGAATATGGGAACCATGAGAAAGTAGAACCCACAAGAAGCTGGGCAAAAAGATTTACTCTTAAAATCTCCGAGTAGATACATTTTTTTTATTTTCATATTCTTCTTACATTTCTGGTTTTTGTCGTATCTGGGTCACAATTTTACTTAATCTGGGATGCTTTCCCTCAATCCAGTGGAGTAGATAAATATGTAGGCACTTAGGTACACCGTACACATGATTGTTTTCGTTTAACATTGAATTGTCGGTCCTAGAATCGAAACTTGTTCTTGTTGCCACAAACCTAAAGCAAGCTAAAAAGATTACATACTACCTAGTACTTCCACATATTATTCATTGTAAAACTTTGAGAGCGTTGTCAAAGATAAAGTTGTACATTTTCAATGGCACTAGTAAAATTTGTTTTTCTTTATGAAAATGTATATAGTACTTAATAGGTAGGTATATAGATCGAAACCGCGATGCACTGAAGAAAAAATAACGATATAACGCAATTTAGCTTCGTTTTGCATTAATTTTTCTTCAGTGAGTATCTATTACGTTTACAAACAGCATACATAGGTACGAGGTCTATTGCGATATAACTGTAGCTGCACTGCGAATTTAGTAATGCGCGAAAATTTGATACAGTCGGGAAAATCTTACAACATACATGTATAACACGAATAGAGTACGACGACGTACGAGTATATTGAACAGGCCAGGGTAATAATAATCAGGGAATACTTTCACTTTTCGGTCATGTAACTTTCCATTGCCTTTGCTTGCCGGTGAGGCGGTGACGATCGACGCGGTTTTGAATTTGGATTTCTAAGCAATTTTAATTTGTTTATGGCGGAAAAGAGTAGTAATTCCATACACATTTATTGAACTAAGGCCATTGCTCTCCAACTGAATTTCTATATAAATAAAATATGTACCAGTACATATAAAATTTATTCAATAGATTATTGTTATAGGTATCTACTATGTAAGTACCATGTATTACAAACAAAATATCTGTTAGTTCGTGCGTGTTACGTTGTTACGTAAGTAAGTTCCATGTTTTTTCTTTTACGAACAAAGTATAGTACCTAATGTAAATATGTAGGTATCTGCTAACATAATTAATTAGTTTATACGCAATTGCAAAACAACGTTCCATCATTTCGTACTGAAAAAAAGGCACATTTGCTGTTGGGTGCTTTATAATTTTAGCGATTGTAGGTATTTTAGTTGTAATTAAATAATAATAATAATAATTTGCCGATTGTAACTAAAATACAATTGTAATTATTTAATAAAAAAATATTGCTTTCATATTTCTACCAACAGGAAGAACCAATGGAGTCGTGGCTTACTGATGTCAAACAATTGCGAATTCCTCGTCCTAAATTCGGCCCGAATGGCAGTCCACCATCTTCACGGCATTTTAGACGGCCCTGCGAACCACCCCGTGATTATAATAATACATCACCATCCAGTGAGGAAACATCGAATGCACATAACAGAAAAATTAAATTTCAATCTGGGGCACAAGACTTGCGACAGTCAATACACGACAAATATTAAAATATGTATTGTGGTTCGATATAAATAATGCTAGTGCTAATATTATACTTAAGGATGAGGATTTAGATAATTATATAGACATGTAAATACATAAGAAGAAGCAATGGAGGTTTAACAATGGAAATAAACATTCTGACAATATAAGAAGACATTGATATCATAATAATTTTTTTTTTATATACAGAGTCAAATATATTTATGTGCATTCATACCAAAACAACATTGAATTGTACATAATTACATAATGTCGTGTAAATGTGAGACAACAAATTGAATAATAAATAATAAGTAACGATCTTATCGAAAAACTCTGCGAGGATTTTTCTGGATCTTATACTTAAACTTAAACATTTTCGCACTCGCACAGTAGCAAGAGTGTTAAAAGATCTTAACATCCACAAATCCGCTGGTCCAGATGGTATATCCCCCATAATTCTGAAGAGGTGTTCTTCAACGCTGGCAAAACCACTGCGTAAGCTTTTCCACTTGTCCTACTCTTCTGGACTCTTTCCGAGTAAATGGAAAATTGCATTTGTTCAGCCCGTCCCTAAAAAAAGGCGATTCTTCTTCACCCACCAATTACCGACCCATTGCACTTACGTCCATTCTTTCCAAGGTCATGGAAACGCTGATAAATCGTCAGCTTATGAAATATCTTGAATCACGAAAACTTCTCAATCACCCCTATTGTTGCCGTCGTCTGTCGCAAACGACTGGCGACGTTTGTCGTGTCGAGTCGTTTGGAATTTGGTATTGCGTAACTGAAACGACTCGACTCTCTGAACTCTCACATCCCACATACATTCCACAAACTATGACACATTGGATTTGACATAACTGTCGACGAATTTATATTTGGTCTGGTGTTTTGTTTGTGACTTGTTTAATTATTTAATAAAACAAATCAAAAATGAATAGTGTGACATGTTTTTTGAAAGCAGTGACCAGGCAGTGACGAAGAAGAAAACCAGAAAAAAGTGCTGGTAAAGTTAAGGAAGGAAATTCGAACCAAATCCAATCCATTGGATTTGCCCGACATTAAGTGGGTGGTAGAAATAATTTAAATTGCATACATAGTGTTAATAACAATTATTTTCAGATTTTAAATGTATTTTAGACTATCGAAGTCGAAGGTGGTCCAAGACAATTCAGAGATAAGGATATGCCGATTAAAATCACTTGTTGTTAGTCCCTTTTCTCCATTTCTTTCACTGTTGAAATTGTCTTTTATTTGTGATTTTCATTTTAAAGAATATGTAACTATCTTTTCGTTAGTTAAATATTAAATACACAAACTTTTCTTTAACACTTGATCACGCAGTTGTTAAAACTTATTGCAAACTATATCAGTTGCAGCTCTTTTTATACCCCTGTGGCACATCCGCAAGGATACAAAAATAATGATTTTATGGCCTTAATTAGGGTCGTCGTGTAATAACTCATTACTTGAGCGCGTAGATTTATATGGTCCAAGACAATTCAGAGATAAGGCTATGTCGTCCCATTGCCGATTAACCTCACTTTTGTTAGGCCTTCGTGAATGATTTTGCCAAAGGAATATTTTTCTGCATTTCGGTCACTAAATGTAGAAATTGCCTTTTATTTGTTATCTCCATTCTGCAAAATAACTATAATTGTCTTTTTGTTAACTAAAAATTAAGTACACATACTTTTTTTAACACATTATCACACAGTCGTCCGCAAAATAGTCGACGACAGAAATGTATCATTTCCACGACAAACGTCGTCACAAAACGCCTCACGCAATACCGACGATCGTCGTCGAAAAATACACATTTTTTGACATTTCAGACGCCATTTGTCGATCGTCGCCACGACAAAAGTCGTTTATTTTCAGTCGCCAATACCAAACAGTCGTGTCGCTTTTTTTTAGAGTCGTAAACGACGACGACAATAGGGGTGAATGACCGACAATACGGTTTTCGTGGCAGCAGGTCCACTGGTGATTTGATGACATATCTCACCGAAAAGTGGAACCAATCTCTCCACCACTCTGGTGAAACGAAGATTGTTGCGCTTGATATTTCGAAAGCATTTGACAGAGTTTGGCACCAAGCTCTTTTGTCGAAAATGCGTGCCTATGGGATCGACTCGTCTCTTCTTCAATGGATTAGAAACTACCTTTCTGGCCGTTCAATTCAAGTTGTGTTGGACGGTTTCAAGTCTGCAATTCACCATATAAATGCTGGTGTTCCCCAAGGCTCTGTTTTGTCTCCGACACTCTTCCTGATATTCATCAACGATCTCTTGTCTATTACTTCTAATCCAATACACTCTTTCGCAGATGATATAGCACCCTCAGTTTTTCATATTCGTTTCTTGACTCACGTCCCTGCTCTTCGGCCGTGGAACTGGAACGGCAACGTATGCTAAATACATTAAGTTCCGATCTTGACAGCATTATAAAATGGGGTACAACCAATAGAGTGGAATTTAATGCTTCCAAAACACAATGCTGCCTTCTATCATTAAAGCGAAACCTGAACCCTCACCCATTATCCATGAATGGGACTTGCATCGACGAAACCGAACGACTTTCCATACTCGGTATGTGTGTCAACGACAAACTCCGTTGGAATGACCACATATATGAAGTCGCCAAAAACGCTGCGAAATGTCTAGGTTTCCTCAATCGATGTAAGAAGTACTTTACACCCTCCGACTTAGCTTCAATATACAAGGCCTTTATTCGGCCTAAGCTTGAGTACAACGCTCATATCTGGTCAGGTGCACCTAAAACTTCATTGGACCTACTAGATAGAATTCAGAAGCGTGCGATAAAACTTATAGGTGATAGAAATATAGCGGAGTCTATTGACCCGCTCGAACATCGCAGAAATGTTTCTTGCCTTTGCTTATTTTATCGTTATTTTCACCACCAATGCTCTGATGAAATAGCTAACTGCATTCCGCCCCTACAACAATTCTCTCGCAACACCCGTCACACATCGAATGCGCATCAGTTCACCCTTAAGCCTACCTTCGGACGTACTGTTAAATATAGAGATTCTTTTGTGAGTCGAACAACACGCATGTGGAATGCATTGCCTCACACGGTTTTCCCCTCTCATTACAACCCACAATTGTTTAAGACCAATGTGCACCAGTACCTCTTCTCTATCCTCCCTATTAACCCTTCCACTCGTGCTGTGCATTAGCATTATAAGGGAACAAAAACCCCTTGAGCACCAGTGAATTATAAAAAAAAAAAAAAAAAAAAAAAAAACAATTCTACCAACTAAGCAAAGGAAGATAAGTGAGTTTTTAAGCTCTTCAGTGGTGATTATAATTTCGCCAGCAATTTTTTTTTGCAGATTTCAGATTTCCACAGGTAGGTAGGTACATACTAATTTTTCTTCAAACTTTAGTTCTATGTTGTTGTTGTCGCAGTTTTATGATGTGACACTATTCTTGGATGTAGGTGTAGGTATGTACCTTGAACACTTATAAATAGTTCATAGCTTTTCAACCAAATCTGGGAGAAATTTAAATTTAAGCCACCAAGTCTCGTCATGAAGCTAAAAGCTAGGAGATGATTGTTCGACTTTCAGGGGCCTGTTAATTTAACAATTGTTAAAAATGTCTGTTAAATTGTAGCAAAATTCTAACTGATGAATAGAAAATTGTTAGCTCGTAAAAAGTTATATTTCTTGATTTGGTTTTCGAGAATTTCAAGTGTTTTTTTATTTTCTATTAAATTCGAATCATGATTATCAACTGTTTAATGTTTGTTTTGCTTTTATAAGACAAAAATCCCAAAGCCCAAGTTTCCAAACTGCAATTTCCAGCAGCAAAAACCAAGGTTGATCAAGTAGTGAAACAGGCGACTATAGTAGGTATTTGACAACAGTTTTTTTTTTTAGATTTTTTGTCTATAGGTTGTCGTTTGCTTTAATTTTCAGATTACTATTTATGAATATTTCACTATTCTAGCGAATTCCTAATTCTAATCGTGCATATAATCTGTATTCTGCTTTGAACTATAATGTATATTAGTCTAAACTAAACTACCTACTCTCCCAAAGCGCACAGTCTTTGAATCACCATTTAGTTTTCCAAAATTCTACAACAAGTGTTAAGGGAAATTTTCCTTGTTAACTATCATAGCGAATAATTTGGTGGTACCTACAGAAACTAACTTCGCCTGTTAACTTTATATGTTAAGAAATTACTTGTTAAAAATTTAAATTGTTGTTTTGTGGTACAGGCCCCTGGAATTAAAGTCAGAAGTGCGTGCGAAGCCTTTTTTGTATGAGTATGAATGAACAAATTCATGAAGAGTCTCAAAAGGTAGGTATTTCTCCTCAAGCACATCTCATATGCAAAAATCCTATATGAATTATTGTCGTTTTCGATTGGTAATCCAGAAGCGTCCGGAAGAACTCTCCGCGATTCTGAATTCAAAT